>PITA01000273.1:284083-314506 GCA_004023965.1 Spilogale gracilis | reverse complement strand
GCGCCTGGGTGGCTCAGTTGGTTAAACCACTGCCTTCGGCTCAGGTCATGATCCCGGAGACCCGGGATCGAGCCCCACATCGGGCTTCCTGCTTGGCAGGAGGCCTGCTTCTCCCTCTCTCACTCCCCCTGCTTGTGTTCCCTCTCTAGCTGTGTTTCTCTCTGTCAAATAAATAAAATCTTTAAAAAAAAAAAAAAAAAAAAAAAAAGAAATGGACATCTTGCAGACAGCACCGTCTCCAGGGAAGCTGTGAAAGCTATGCCTAGAGACCACAGACCCACTAAAACGGCCCAGAGCCCAGCTCCACTCATGGGAAAAGGGTCTGGAATTGCAATCATGGGGCATGAGAACCAGGATTCAATTCATAGGAGGGCTCTCCCCAGCTCAGAAGGGCCAGGGAGGCAGCCATCTGGACAGTTCCCCGAGGAGCAGCAGCCACACCCCCAAGGGCCACCACCCCCTTTCCAGAGCAGCCCTAATTGGACGTTCTGGGCGGGTCAGGGGGAGCTGGCTGCAGTGGCGGGCCCCTTGCTCTCTTCTCCAGATGTCAGAAGTTGCGGACACGTTCGCTCGTTGCAAAGCTTACATCATTTATAGCCATTTCATCACTTCCTCAAATATCACGGCTAGCTTTGTGACAATTTAATAACGACGCTTGGCTTTTTAGTTGGAACTTTCAGCCAAGGTTTTTGACCCAGGACTAAGTAGTTTCTCTGCAGACACTACAATGGCAAAACCAACTAATGCTTCTGGAATGTCTAGGAGAAAAAGTAGTAGAGGACTTCGGTGAAGATGGGAGTGAGCAAGCAGCCCCTGGTGAAGCTGGGGGATGGGATGCAGTGGAGACCTGCACTCTGATGCTCCGGGGGGCCGGGGGGCCTCCATCCTGCCCCAGCGCCAGGCTCCATTCTGGGAGCCTGCCATCCGACAGGGTTGGCAGTTCAAGCTCACGCGAGGCAGCGTGTGAACTGACGGACATAGCCTGCGTGGGAAGGAAAGACTGACTCCAAGATGGGCGTGCAGGGGGGAAGAAATGCTAAGCCAGGGCTTCGAGAAGTCAAGGGTGTAGGACACAGATGCGTCTCCAGATACTGATGGGTGAGCAGAGACTGGCCCTGCGGGGTTTGAGGGGACAGCGTAAGAACTCTTGAAAGATCTGTAAGTGATCCAGAGGACAAGCACACTGTCCGGACTGAGTGGGGCAATGCTGCTGATCCTACCACAGAGAGGAATGGCCCATGAAGGAAGATAATGAGTGTGGGCATTTCCTGAGGCTGTGTGAGAGGGCAGAACAGGGGGGCAGCTCTGAAATGAGCAGTGGAAATCAGTGGAGCATGGGAAAGTAATCCCTGAAAATAACCCAGGAGGGAGGGGAACAGTTTTGCTCTTCTGGAGATGGGTGTGTAGGATGAGATCAGTGTCATCATCCAACTCATTCACTAGTAAAACCAAGGACAGTGAATACTTGAAAAATAACAGATAAAGCAATTTGAAAAGTTTAGCTTCAGAGTACCAACACTTAAGAGAGAAGGGACTTTCCTTCTAGTTAAGCAATGAAAGGAAAAGTCACTTTCGCTAGTGCTGGGATTCCTCTCACTGCTCCACTGGAGGAGGGAGGTTTTGGGGGGGAGAGGCAGGGCCATTTTTGTGGCTATCCTCCCTACCCCCAAGATTCTCAACCTCCTGAGAGTAACTCCTATATGTAAAAGATACATATTTTCCCTATAACATAAGCCCTGAACACAGATTTACTAATTCTTCAACAATCTTTCCAACACCATCTCATTTTGACCCTGTTGGGCCTTCTTAAACTGGCTTTTAGACTCTACCCATCCCTGCACCTAGGGGCATGGCTACTACATCATCTTTAAATCTCCAACCACCCTATGCAGTAACCATTAGTGGTCCCTGTTTAGTTTAGGTAACCCTGCCAATGGACACACATTAGGAAACGTAAGAAAGTACTAGAACTTTAGTTTTATCTCCCTTCTTTCTGATTTTAAGAGAATGCAGAGCTGTAGAAAATGAGGATACTATTCGAGTCCAGGAAGAATGCTGGGAAGGTGCACAATCTAAGCCTACAAATCACGTGGCAGGGAGGAAGAATGCTTTGCTTGTTAGGTCCCTTCAAGTAATCAGGAAGGGGCACTTTCAGGAGAAATAAGAGGAAGCATTACTTTATTTCAGAGAGAAGTGGGAAACGCTACATATGGAACTTATTATTTCCACAA
The DNA here is from genome assembly GCA_004023965.1 of Spilogale gracilis. Classification (NCBI taxonomy): domain Eukaryota; kingdom Metazoa; phylum Chordata; class Mammalia; order Carnivora; family Mephitidae; genus Spilogale; species Spilogale gracilis. The sequence goes on along the minus strand of PITA01000273.1, from coordinate 312,275 downwards.
GGGAGCAGTGGCTGAGAAGCATGGATGCAAGAAAGATTTCTAGACATCCATGGATGATGGTTAACTGAGGAGGAGCTGGCAGTGGGGTGGGGGCTGGCTCACCCCCCACCACAGCCCCAACCTCTGGGCCATGTGGTGCCCACACCCAAAAGACCAGGAGCTTCCGGCTTTGAGTTAAAATGGACTCTTGAATTGCTTTTTGCAGCTTTAAACAAGATACTGGTGTGTGTGTAGGGTGGAGGGGAGGCGGAGGGAGACGGAGGGATATGGGGGGGGGCAGGGGAAAGGCAGGGGAGGGAGGTGGGGGGGAGGCAGGGGGGACAGTGTTGAATCCCTAAGGGAACATTTAAGCTAATCAATTCCCTCTGATCACGGCTCTCTGGGTAAAACCCAAGGGGAGAATCAGATGTGATGGAACTTCTGAATTCATAGAAAGGTATGAATAAAGAAGATGATGACATATTTTCTACTTTCCCACAAAGATGCTGGGTTTTAATAACATGACATGTGAGGGGGGTGAGGGGAGGTGGGAAAACAGATACACATTCAGAGCAAAAGCCATGGGTGGTATGTGACCCCGGTGGGGTTTATCCTGCTTGTGCTTATTCCGAAGGCCTCACCTTTTCCTAGTCCAATAGGAAGAAGAGAACAGACAACATGATCACAGAAATACTTCGCTAGGGTTCACATCCTCCCTAAAGCACCTGGGTTTAGAGCTCTTAGCCCAGGGTGGGTTTTCTGAGGTTAGACTATGGTGATGGTAATGACAGTAATGACTTATTAATAATAAGTCTGCTGCAAGCACTATTGCCCAGCATTGTATCCAGAGATACACAAAAATCCAGGGAGGTAAGTCATTACTAACCCAGTCTTATCGATGAGGAAAATGAAGCCAAGGGATCTGATGCTTGTTCAATGCTGCTAGGTTAGTGAATGGCAGAGCGGAATCCAGAACTCAGGGTTGGCTTCTCTGAAGCTATTGCTCTTTTTAATACACACCACGTTGTCCCTTCAGAGGCGGTGAGTGTGTGTGTGAGAGAAACTAAGTTGAGGGTTACAAAACCCAAGGGCACCTTCTGTAGTTAAGACAACTCTTCCATTTGAAGAATAAACAAATCAGGAATTTCCACGAAACATGAAGTCCTCAGGACCATTTTAGAAGTAAAGGAGTTGAGAGTCCCAAGGCAAAACGGTTTTAATAAGCAAAGAGGCTTTAGGAATCTAAAATACAATCTCAGTGCATGTGAATTACAGGCTAAAAGGAGAGTCTGCATACTCATCTCACCATGTCCAGCACGCATATTTCAACTTGGCCTCTGACTTGCACTCAGCCCCACCAGTAACACTACCTCCTCCCTCAAAGGGGTGAGGAAGGAAGAGGCATGTGTGAGATGCCCACATGGTCCTGAAGCGGCATTCTAGATCCATTATGGATTTAAAAATTTAAAAAAAAGGACTAGAAGGGGGTACACCTGACCCAGAAGATTACCCCTCCCATTGAGCTCCTTTTCCTCCTTGCGACCCTGTTTCTCCAGCCCCCAGCTTGCTCCTTCTCTCCCTACCTTGGCCTTAGTAATTTTAAGCAAAAAAAAACCAATAAAGAAAATTGCAGGTCCTGATTTTGCTTTGAAGACTGAGTGAAAACCAAACCTCCCCTCTCTCTTATTATTAAATAATTTGATTTCAAAGAGATAGATCATTTCTTTTTTTCATATCTTCAAACCAGAAAGCCCCTTATTCTAATTACATCCTTTTGGGTGTCAACCAGCATTTGAAAAACTTCATTTCACATTCCCATTTACAAAGTAAACAAGGGTATCTATGTTTGGCTCTCATCAGCTGGCGATGAACCAAAACGTGAACGGCTCTGGGAACCAGAGCTGAGTCCTGCTGGATGGGGAATTCTGTTTTGGCTTTGTTGAAGGAACAGCCCCGTTGGAGCCCAGGGCTACCTGGCTTTACAGTCTGTGTGTCTCTGTTCTCCTCCCTATTAATATCAAAATTGTTAGGTAAAGTGGTTGGCAGGAAACCCTCAATCCGCCCTTAGGAAAAAAATGCTTCCTCTTGTTGAGTCTTTGAACCATAATCCCTTCAAACCTTCCACACTGAATACATGTAAGCACTACTGGGATGATTGTTTTTCTAGAACATTCTATTCCCTCAGAACTTGTGACAGATGCCTTTTTCATTTACAGTCTACAAATGCAGTGTAGATGGACGAAGGATACTATTGCTTTTAAGTGAGGAAATTGAGGCATCCAGAGGTAAATTTAAGGCAAAGCTCAACTGCCTTAAAAACACAGATGTGAATTTGTGGCTGGGAATTTGTGTCATGACAAAAATGTGACTCTTCTCTTTTTATCTGGGTGTTATAGCAATGATTTGTGATTGTCCTTAGATAAAAGCCCTTCAAAACTATATTCCAGAGCACAGACACCTAGATTTTAAGAGAGGGGTGGGATTTATGGCAATCGTTTTTCTTTTATAATTTTCCAAATTTTTTTTTTTTTTTTTTAAAGATTTTATTTATTTGACAGAGAGAAACACAGCCAGAGAGGGAACACAAGCAGGGGGAGTGAGAGAGGGAGAAGCAGGCTTCCTGCCGAGCAGGGAGCCCGATATGAGACTCGATCCCCGGTCTCCGGGATCATGACCTGAGCCGAAGGCAGTGGCTTAACCAACTGAGCCACCCAGGCGTCCCATAATTTTCCAAATTTTATAAAATAAACATTTGAGTCTGAAAAGAAACATTAAAATCAAAGCCCTATGGGGCATCTGGGTGGCTCAGTCAATTAAGCCTCTGCCTTCAGCTCAGGTCATGATCCCAGAGTCCTGGGATGAGCTCTCCCTTGGGCTCTCTGCTCAGCAGGGAACCTGCTTCTCCCTCTCTCTCTCTGCTGCTCCCCTAGCTTGTGCTGTCAAATAAATAAAATATTAAAAAAATTTAAAAATCACAACCCTACATACAACACCATACAGATAATTACAATTTAAACAACTTTTATTTTTTATTGCCTTGCTCACAGGAATGGTTTTTTAAAAAAGGTTTTATTTATTTATTTGAGAGTGAGCGAGAAAGAGAGAAAGAGAGAATAAGCACAAGCAGGAGAGAAGTGGTGGGAGAGGGAGAAGCATACTTACCACCAGGGTGACCCCGATGTGGGGCTCTGGGGCTCGATCCCTGGACCCTGGGATCATGACCTGAGCCGAAGGCAGATGCTTAACCAACTGAGCCACTCAGGTACCCCTAAGAGTGTCCTTCTACCAGAGATTGGCCTTAAGGAGCCCAGATTTGAATCTGCATAAGATGAACATGTTACTGTCTCATGTTTTATTGTTAGAAAGGGGATAAGGTGGAAGGAGACACAAAATAAATATTTAGAGAAGATGGAGGATGCTCAGATGAAGGTTGTTTAGTAATGCTTCAGCTCAGGCTTGGCCTCTAGGCACAGAAACCTCAAACGCCCCTACTAAACGACAAACCCCCCAAAAGAACATGGCCTACGTGATGCACTCCATTTCCAAAGCATACATCTGTATCTTTGTTGTTGTTGTTTTCACTTGAAAATCCTATGAAAATTACTCGCCTTCTTATCCTGGAGGAATGACCACTGTTTTCAGGTAACATTTTACAAGTGATTATCTCTAGTAATTTTCCTTGTTTTGTCCTTTGCATACGGGACTATCTTTGACTTCTTTTCTCTTGTAGTGATTTAGAACAGACGTATTCTCTTCTCAATCAGTTGATGTTCTTTACATTTAAAAAAATTTAACTTGGGTGCCTTGGTGGCTCAGTTGGTTAAGCGACTGCATTCAGGTCAGGTCATGATCCTGGAGTCCCGAGATCGAGCCCCGCATCAGGCTCCCTGTGCGGTGGGAAGCCTGCTTCTCCCTCTCTCACTCCCCCTGCTTGTGTTCCCTCTCTAGCTGTGCTTCTCTGTCAAATAAATAATAAAATCTTTAAAAAAATTTAACTTATTTACTCTAATAATGTTAAGGATGAAATCTGAATTTTCATTAGCTAAGATATTCAATGTACTTTTCCTACCTCCTTCCTCTTGTCCCCAGTTACCAATTATTATAACTTGATTTCATATCCCTACATTATTTTTTATATGTAAATTCTACTTTAATAATTAATTTTGCATTTAGTATAACTAATGATAAGTTACTTGGACATACATTATTACTTATTTTCTGTCTTCTCCATTTGGGGGCTTTTTATCTTGATACAACAGTTTATCTAGCCAGAGAGGATCTTTAAACATTTTTTTTCCAGGAAGGGTGGCTAGTGAGGGGTAGGTCTATATAATGAAATATGACGTGTCTAAGAACATCTTTCTGTGTTCTCATCCAGGCTATGGCTTTGCAACTGAATGGCAACCTGAGACTTAATAAACTGTAGACTTCATATGCTTCCTACCATTTGTTTTAATAATGAAAATTGTTAAATTACACTCAACATTAATAGTTTTGACATGGAGAGCAAGCCTTTTTGGCTTGAGAAAGTTTACTTTAATTATTCTTTTGATGAATATGTCAACCCTGGTTTTTTTTTTTTTGAATTATTATTCTGTACATTAGATCATCTAGTTCTATTTTACAGATTTCTTTTTTCTCATTACTTTGGTTTTTGTTCTTCTGAGTTCTGGGAGATATTTACCAGGCCATTTTTAAAAAATTTCACTGATCTGGTTTACTGTAATATCCAGCCTATTGCTCATTGGCCCACTGTGAATATTCAAAATGGGTTGTCATATTTTTTCTGTCCTTGCAGCTATTTCTTTTTTTTTTATACCTACTTAACTAATTACCTGAATATGTTTTAGACTTTTATACTAACTGTTCTTAGCTTTTAATTCACAGTATAATTTGCCTAAATAAGGGGAATACTTTTTATTGATATATAATTGACGCTATATTAGTTGCAGGTATACAACATAATGATTTGACACATATATATTCCAAAATGATCACCACAGTAAGTCTAGTTAACATCCACCATGATACAGTCACAATTTTTTTTTGAGATGGGAACTTCTAAGATCTATTAGCAACTTTCAAATATGAAATACAGTACTAATTATAGTCACCATGCTGTACATTATATCTCTATGATTTATTTTATAACTGGAAGTTTATATCTTTTGATCCTCTTCATGCATTGTGCATATCTTCCAACCTTCACCTCTAGCAACCACCAATCTTTTCTCTATATCTATGAGCTTTTTTTTCCCCCTTTCCATTTTTAGATCCCACATATAAGTGAGATCATATGGTAGTTCCCTGTCTGACTTATTTCACTTAGCATAATGCCCTCCAGGTCCATCCATGTTATTGCAAACGGCTATTTTCATTTTGTTTTGTGGCTGAATAACATTCCATTCTGTGTGTATGTATGTGTGTGTGTGTCTGTGTGTGCGTGTGTGCGTGTGTGCGTGCGTGCGTGTGAGAGAGAGAGAGAGAGAGAGAGAGAGAGAGAGAGAGAGAATATCATCCACTCATCTATCACTTGCACTTTGGTTGTTTCTGTATCTTAGCTATTGTAAATAATGCTGCAACGACCACGCAGAGGTGCATACACCTCTCTGATCTGGTTTCATAGATGCAATGCCAACTTTAGTCTTAGAGACACAAATTAGAGATTACCCGACATCTTCTCCCATCTGTTAGGAGTACAGAAGTCACTGGGACTCCTCAAGAAGATTCTTCTCCTATAATGAATCTTTTCATGGGGCTGCTAGTTTCTTTCATCCTCATCTCTACAGATACAAATCTACATTGTTGAGTATGATGGGGACTTAAGGTTTGTGGCCTCAAAGACTGCGTGGTCCTGCTCAATGTTTTAGGCCCAAATAAAGATGGAAAAGTGCAAGTTTAAATGTATTGGCTTCAAAGCTCTGAGGAATGTGTTGGGTAGAAGCAGAAAACCGAGCAAGCACAGCAGAGTGTTTCATCTTTGGGCAAGAAGGATTTTTACTGTTTTCTTCCCTTATTTGCCAGGCATCCAAGCCAGACCAGAAATGAGAGCTGACTGAGTTCATCATGCAGTGCATCCCTGACTGGTGTCCTTTCTTGAGGCATCAGTAAGATCCAGGCTGACCTTCCCGAACCCCACTGCCACACAGCCTGCCCTTATCCCCATGTCCTGGCCTTTCAAGTTTGGGCTGTTGTGTGATCTTGCTCATGACACTCCCCTCACCTCCTGGAAGAGTGGGTGCTGCAATGGGGCAGAACAGGGCCCATCTGTACATTCAGTGACAGAAATTCTTCAGGGCTTCTAGCAGTTTCATATTCCAGTGACCACTCACTTCAATACAACAGTACCTTACCACCCCTACCAAAAAAGCCAAAAACTTTCTTAAAAAGTTTCTCCTGGAGGCTATTTAAAAAAATGAAAGCATTGTCCGTTCTCCCTATGGAAATCCCCAGCACAGTGGCAGCAAGAATTTCTGCATGCTCAAAGAGTAGACTGTTTCTCTTGTGGGACACCCGAGACTTGGCTGGCCAGTATCCCTCAGAACAACATCCCCATCCCTCTCTTCCAGGTCTGCCAGATTCCCAGCGAGAAAGACTCAGTGTCAGTGTTCCTGCTCCTTCTAGGATCTAAAGGCTTTGCCTCATAAAAAGTTGGGAATTCCTGGTTTAAACCCTACAGGCTAAGTATAAACCAACTGCGTTGCGACTTTGTTCTTTTTTTTTCTTCTTTTTTTCGTGACTTTGTTCTTAAAAGAAGAAATGTTTGGTGATTCCAGAAACACCAAGGTCATCTTCTCTCTTACTAGTTTCTCCAAGCCATACTGGTTCAGGAACAAAGACTTTATATTTCAACAAAACGCTTCTTTTTCATCAAAAGTAAAAGAATATGAGTAAGCCCTAAAGATAATTTTGCTGTTGGTTTGAATTCTGTCCTTGGAAGCCATATTGAATAAGTATCCCTCATCTAAACAACAGGCCTTTCATCTATCTACAGCCAGCCACCAAATCTGAGTCTTGGTGGTGATCAAATCTCCGTGACGGCCAGCCTCCAAGATGGCTGCCGGGATTCCCAACCCCTGGTATCCAGCTCCTTGTGATGTCCCCTCCCACACTGTCTTGGGTTGTGTGACTTCAGAAGCTGCATCACAAAAGGCACCGTAACTTCTGCCTCATACATGCTCACTCACTCGCCTTCTCTCTGATCTCTCACTCTGGGGGAAGCTGGTTGCCAGGTCATCAGGATGCTCAAAGGAGGTCCCTATGGCAAGAAACTGAGGCCTCTTGCCAAAAGTTATGCGAAAGAGCCATTATCTGGCTTTCAGTCAATCTTCCAGAAGACAGTGCAGCCCCAGTATTAGGACAGACTCTGAATCAGAACCTCTAGCTAAGCTGTTTCTGAATTCCAGATTCTCAGAATCCGTGTGTGATAAATGTTTATCCATTTAGGCTGCTAAATTTTGGAGGCATTTGTTATACAGCAATAAATAAATGTACATTCTAAGTTCCTACAACTTCTCTTCAGGCAAAAAAATCTGTAAACATTTTATCTCAGAATGGATTCTGACTTTTTTTAGTCCCCATCTTAAAATAATCCACTACAGAGTAATAGTGACAATAATAACACCAATAACAAAAACATTTAGCAAATGCTTTAGGGGTTGGCCTCTACGATTAGGAGTTTTACACGTATCATGTAGATTCACTCTGAGAAGAAACCTGTGACATCATAGTTCTATTATTCTACCCTTTTTACAGATGAGGAATATAGGCATAGAGTAGCATAAGGTCTTGCCCAAAGGCATGAAGCTGAAAAGAGACTGAGAGGAAATCTAAAAACAGGCAGTGTGACCCCAGAGCCCATTCTCCACAGCTCCGGGCTGTGGGGAACCGAGTACAGTAGGAACACCATCCCCTTGACCTTATTTCTATACTAATATAACTTAATTCTCTATCAATTTTGCCAGCAGTCCTGGCATGTTATTGGTTTATATAAACTTGTGGTCAACTAAGACCTCTAGCTTTTCTCCACACAGTCTTCTGTCAAACTTGGCCTCCTATCCCTCCTAATTAAATCACTCTTTTTTACCCCTAATTAAACCATTCTTAACCTAAATAGTGTTAAATGTGTCACTGTTCAATTTCACCTGGTTGACTGCCTTTGATCTAATGTTCTAGCAAGATACTTTTTCCTCTTCTTTGGGTTTTTACTCTATCATCGGACATGCCAACTAATCCTGCGGACTACACGTCATCTCTAAATTTGATGAGCTTGCCTTACAGATCTTTTTTTGATTTGTTCTTAAAATTCTCACCAGGAGTGGGAGATGAATCCTGCTGGCTCACCTGAGACCTCCCAGATCATTAGGAGTACATCAGGGAACATTTTCTGCGCCTGTTCTGACTAAAAACTCCCTACCCTTCCTAAAAGCTCCTGAGTGAACCCACGTAAGATATGCCCGGGGGTCCACTCATTTAAGGAGGTCCCTGTCCTTGCTCCACCTTGCTGACCAGCCATCCTCCTGACTCCCGGTTCTCCATTCTGTCCTTCTGGACACTTCGATCTTGTCATGTGCCTTGCTGAAATCAGATCCTATTTTCTTGACAGCATGACCCTGGCAGCAGCATTTCTTTTTTCGGTCCTATGATGCTTGAAAAGAAAGTGAGTTAGTCTGCTCTAACTGCTTTTTGGTGGCTGCATTCAGGTTCATTCACTCTCTATCTGCTGCAATAATTTGGTCTGCAGTTTTTTTTTTTTTTGTTTTTGTTTTTTTTCTTTCAGAGAATCACCAAGTTTTACCATCTATAGTTGAAAGACTCTTCAGGGGTTTTCAGTTAATGCCGGAAACCTATTTGCCTTTTTCTACCTTCTGAGCATTTTCCGCAGTTGCTACTGCCTCTTAAAAATTACCAACAGGGATGGAACAATCTTTGGTACAACTTTCCTCAGTATTCTGAGATGTAATTCATCTGTATCCCTGAAAACTAATTCATTTGTAGCATTAGATGGTTTACTAAGATCCTTGCTGCTTCTACTTCTTCTCTAGTTTGAAGGTCCTCCTCCTTGATATAAAAGGCGAAAACAAAATTATAGTTAGGAGTAGTGTTTTCCTGGTTCTGCACTAACCTTATTCCACCTGCCCCAAAGAATGGACCCATCCCTTCCTTATCCCTCTGTTCCCAAATATAGCTTTAAAATACTCTTCATCTGTATGTGGCCAACAGCCAGGCGTGCAGTCCTCAGGTTCTTCTGTCCTTCAGTTCTCCTGACGTTCTCATGAACACCTGCCAGCACCCACAGTAACACCTGCCACCCAGGAAGCACCAACATCCTCGTTCATGCAACAAAGTGTCATTCAGTCCCATTCTTTGTCATACCTCTTGGGACATGTCTTTCTTTTGATCTTCTCTGCATAGCTTATTAAGTGGCACTGCAGAGAACTACATCAGAGAACTCAGATGCACGTGGGTCTTTAAATGTGGGCTCCTTGTCTTTCTCATGCACCCTTGACTGTAAACTTGGAACCATTCCAAACCTCCCAACCTCTCCAGGCCATCTTTCTTTTTAGAATTCTAATCATGGGATCGCATCTGGCTCTTCTTTGAAGTTTTGTAGACTTTGCTATCCTGAAGTTGAACTATGCCCAGTGTTTCCTTCTCTCGGGTTATACCTTTAACATGACATGGACATCACCCTGCTATCCTTTCTGGCCAAGATGCATTCAAAGCAGCAGGTGTCCCTGTTGTCTTCTCTGTATTTTGAGTAATGCCGCAACCAACAGGTATGTAAAGAATTTTTCAGGTGTTCAATTTGTGGCACACTGAAATTTCCAGAAAATGTACCAGTCTGAAGTTTGCTGTCAAACCACATTCCCTCCTTGTGACTATTTTGGAATCAGCACACAGCCAGTATTAATTACTTGGCTAAATCATCCACAGAATTAATCCATGATGATATTACTCTGGATGTTCCCTCCTTTTAATCTTGACTCAAACATACACGTCTCTGTTGAGTGTGGGCTCAACAGTTTGGGGCTGCCTGGCAAACATTTCCTCCTTCCCAGCAGCACAGATTCTCTCGTGGGGAATTCTCTCTTCCGTCGAGGCTTTACACTGGTTTTGAGGCCACAATCAGATGTCCTATCCTCCCTTATGTGCTCTCTCTCTCTAGAATTTGAACCTTGAGGAGATAAAGAGGTAATGCAAGTGAAGTTCTCGCATACAACTGCGGCGTGGTGAGCCCCATCTTTGTTTGGAGATGGGTTCTGGAGTTCCCAGTCCCTGGCTCTCCGGAACCACCTTGGTTACTGTGCATTTCCAATTACGATTCTCCAGCTTTTTTGCTGATTTTTATGGGCTTCCAACGGCCTTCCAACAAGGTTGTTTTGTTCAAGTGAGAATGGACTGTGGCAACCAAAGAACCCCAGATGATGTGCTCTAGAATGAGGCACAGTCTTCCAAATGACTGATTCCACTACTGTTCCTTTCCATCAAGTCTCTAACCCACAGCATCTTGGAATCTTCTACTCAACTCCCTGGAGTCATTCATTATTTTCGTCTTCAAAAAACACTTCCCCAACAAGCCCATAAGACACAGTGAAATTAAAATTTCAAGTTTAATCTATCGGCTGCCTCCAAACTGAGCTTGAAGTCTACAGTTACCTGAAGTCTTAAGTATATATTTTTTAAAGATTTTATTTTTTTATTTGACAGAGAGTTCACAAGCAGGCAGAGAGGCAGGCAGAGAGAGAGGAGGAAGCAGGCTGTCTACCGAGCAGAGGGCCTGATGCGGGCCTCGATCCCAGGACCCCAAGATCATGACCTGAGCCGAAGGCAGAGGCTTTAACCCACTGAGCCACCCAGGCGCCCTGAAGTCTTAAGTATTGTTACGGCAATGTTGTGTTCCACATCATTACTGTTCTTTCCTAACTCAGGTTCTCCCAAAGCTGATAAACATAACTTCATGGCCTCCTTCAATGTCTTGTGAAATTTAAAAGTAGATACAATATTGTGTCTGAAAATTGAGAATCAATTCAAAGGGCCGGGTGTTACTTAGTTTTCAAACTACACCTGCTACCCTCTCCATAGCATCTGGTTTTATAGTTTTGAGTCCTTCTCTCTCCTCTGAATTTCAGTTTAGGGACACACTGATAGGTGGCGTGGCTTTTTTGCCAAACGTGTACTTTTTTTCCTGTCTTTACATGCTACAGTCTATCTCCTGATGCAATTTTTATAGGCCACGGTAATGGCTCTATATAATGTTTTTATAGGCAGCGAGACCACTTTGGTGGCTGTGTGGGTCATCACATCATGTGTCAAAAGGAAGGTCAAGGAAAACCAGACACCTGCTGATTAGCTGCATAGGGGCCAACACCACGCCCTTCAATAAGAAATCCCAATTCCCAACCATATTGTCTCCTCCTGGAATTGAGGACTCTTTGGATCTTCTACTCTCCCACATATCAAGGTGATGGTATTTGAAAGGCAAAAGCTCACAGAGCAAGTCTCTTAAATCACGTGTCCTGAATATATTTTTCCTAGCCTGCCAAGTCGGTAAGCCGTTGCTTTCTACTGCCCACTGAAGTGGATCTCTTCTGCATATGCCCACCCCAGACAACACAGCAAGAATGCCTTCTGTAGACCCAGATGGTAAAAGAATGAACGTGTATGTCTACTCTGCACCAATCCTTATGGGAAGGACGCAGGGAACAAGGGCAGGATATTTCACCTCCTTTGATCTTTGTTTGGGTACCTCCCACTAGGGTACATTCCTCCCATACCAGACCCCAATTGCAAGCACCTCAGTGGTCTCTCAAAAACATTGTAAATCCCACCTAGATTCTTATTGCCGCTCCTTCCCATCCTCCACTTGTTTTAGTGGCTTTTGAAATTGCCAAAGCCACAGGTGTTCAAGGCAGAGAACCCAAGATAACTGCAAAGCACAGAGAAAGATAAAACCTATAAGCCCATCTCACATAGATAATCACTATGAGCACTTTGAAGGATAACCTTTGTCTTTTCTTTATTCTGTGTTCCCACTTTGTCCCCAAGAGGGAATAAAATGATGTTACCATTAACATTTCCCGAACTCAGTAAAGTATTCTAATGCCCCCTGCCAGGTTATCTTCAACGGCTGAAGTTTTCCACTGATACATTTTCTGCAGCCAGTCTCTTCTTTTTGGATGCTGGGATAGCTTCCCAATGTCTCTGTTTTGTAAATAATGCAGAACTGAATATTCTTCTACATAGACCTTTGTTCATGCACATTTGTGATGATTTTCCTGGGTACAGAATTAGCATGACAAAGGAATGTTTATTTCTAAGACTTCTGGGAATGTCAAGCTGCATTCCAGGATATTTGTAACAATTTACACTCCCCTAATGGGGAGATGGATGGTTCTTCACACCCTTCCCAACACTAGATATTATCTTCCATTGCCTTCTTGACCAAGGTCATGCCGATAGATGGGAGTGTCTTATTGCACTTTCTTGATTACTTATGATACCCACTGTTTTTTCACATGGTTATTAGCATTTGTATTTCAACTCCAGTTAATTAGTTGTTTAGACCTTTTCGCTCATTTTCCTACTGATATGTCCATTCCGGTTTATTTGTAAGAGGTCTTTAAAATACTAGGAACTTGGTGCCCTGTTATTATACATAGTGCAAATAACTTGTGGTTGTATCTTTATTTTATTTATGCAGAAGTCACCTTGTGTTATGATTAGAGGCCTTCCTTAAGATTATAGAGATATTTACCTACTTTTCCTTCTATTTTATTGTTTACATTTAATTCTAAACCATCTATAATTTTAGTGTATAGTGTATACTGTATTATTTTCTGAATAGCCAACCAATTTTCCCAACACCACTTATCCATTCATCACTTCCCTACTAATCTGAAATGCTACCCTCACCACACACACTAAGTATTCCTTTTATGGTCTATTTGGTTCCAGTGTGATTCTGGTTATTTCTGCATGGGTACCAAGCCGTTTTCTTATTATCAGGACCTTATAACATGGTTGGCTATCTGGCAGCACAAATCTGTCATTCTCCTCTGCCCCTAGCCCTCATTTTTTTTAAAAACAGGTATTCCGGGGTTTACTTTTTTCCTGATGAACTTTGGATCATTTACAAGTTCCCTCCCTCATAGCCAAATCTTTTGGAAACTGACATTTTCAATTGGCTTAGAGATGACGGGCTCATATAAATAGGCAGATTTCCGAAGCACAAATGTTAGATTTGACCATTTATTCAAGTCCCCTCTGTGCATCCCACGGGAAAGTTGCATGGAGTTCCTGCACACAACCACCACTGCTGGACTTTTCTATGCAATACCCTCAGCTTAGCGCTAACTGTCCCTGATAGGATCTGCAAAGCCCCCCGCCACTCTGCCCACTGCTGTGGTGTGCAGCGGGTGCTGCGAGACGAGCAATGCACAACACTCCAGGTCTGAGCCCTAGGGGCGCCTAGGACACCCACTCTTGAGGACTCTGGCCAAATCATTCCCTTTCCTGAGTCTCAGTTTACTTCTCTGTGAAACGGGTTTCCCTGTATAGGCAAGGTCTCCGTGTTAAAATTATGATTCTACCGAAAGTGAAATGGTGGATGGGAAAACCCTTGGAGAGGATAGAGTCTCCTAGAAATTAAAACAGGGTGTCTGTTATTAGTGGTATGCTTACAGGCATACCAAGAATAGAGGGATATTTGTTTGTAGCTAGTTTAATCTGAGAAAGCTTGTTGGAGGAGGGGGGCTTACATGGGGGATCTTGTGAGGCACAGCAGATACGGGGAAATGGAGCCCCGATGCGGAGCACAGGCGCACAGGTCCGGGACACAGGCAGTGGAGTTGGGGGTGCAGTGAGGCAGATCAGATGAGATGCACCAGAGAGAGGAACCACGGCAGACGCCGCACCAGAGAGGAACAGTGGAGGGGTACAGAGTTCGAGCCAGTGGTGTCGCTCCATTTATCTCTGAGCTTAGTCTTTGGCAGCTGCACAGAGTCTACCCACCCTCCCCACAGAGAGTGCCCAGCGCAGAAAGTGCAGCCCAGCCCTAATACTGCCTTGGTCCAAAGATGGTCACAGAATCCAGGTACATTAACTTAGGGGCTGTGACCTTGAATCCGACCTTCTAGGAGTTGAGGGGGCTTGGGGAGACAGAGCGAGATGAGCTTTTCTAGCCCAGGAGACAGGACAGGGGGTAGAGACCTGCCGTGGAGTGCCTGGAGTGGGGGGCACGGGCAGCAGTTGCCCCTTCATCCTGCCCTCAGGCCCCAGAGTGAGGCTCAGACAGACCATGCGCCCAGGGCCTGCCAGCCTTGGGGCACACGCGTCCTGGTGCTCTGCACCGCCTGCCCCGCTGGGCAGGTGAGCGCCTTCTCCCACCAGCTGGTGGAGAGGTGGGCGTTGGAATGCTGCTCCCAGGCACCCTGGCCTCGCTCAACCTGGCGTTTCACACACCCATTCCTTAACCTCATTCTCTGCCGTTTCATTCCTCTTCCCACGCAGTGTTTACTAAAATCTCTCCTCCAGACGAAGCACGGGACCGGGACTCCCTGGGCTGCCCAGGGAGTGTTCCCACAACGGGGCGAGCTGCCAGAGCAGGGCACACAGGTTGGCACTCCCAAGACTGCAGCACCCGGCCCCCCACTCCGGGGCAAAGGACCCAAGGCGCCACCTCAGGGGTGGCTGATGTCCTCGGGGACGGGAACACTGTCAGGCCATGTCTGAGGAAGAGGGGCTTCTCCTTTGGGGTTTGCAAATAACCGAAAAAGAAAAAAAACAACCTTGCAGGAAAAGGACGAGAAAGAACGTGGGGGGCTTTGCTGTTTGTTTACAAAGCAGGAGCCAGCAGTCAAGGGACAAGCAGGAACCCGCGCAGCATTTTATGACCCCTGCGTCTACTATCTGGTGTCTAGCTGCAAGTTCTACACTGTAGGACCTTCTGCTCAAAGTGTGGCCCATGTGCCAGTAGCGTTGGCTCTGCTCAGGAACTTGTCAGAAACACAGAATCTCAGGCCCCGCCCCAGAATGGCTGAATCAGAATCTGCATTTTAACCAGACCCAGCCCCCCCAAGACTAAGTAAGAAGTGCTGCTCTGGTGTGGAGCTTCTCAATCTTGGCTGCACATGGGAACCACCTTGGAAAAGTACCCATGTTTAGATCCACCCCCAGAGATTACAATTTAATTATTCTGGGGGGCAGCTGAGACAATGGGATTTTTACAAGACTCGCCAGGTGATTCGAATATACAGCAAAATTTGAGAAATCCGGGTCTAGCATGCATGTAAACAGAGTCAGACAAGAAATTAAGAAATTCCTCCTTGGACTATGAAATGGAAACCCACAGAAAGCTTTGGAAACAACTAAGCAAACTCATGGAGAAAAAACTGAGCACATCACCACTGATTTGATGCGCCTCTACCATACAGCACTCATAAATGGCGTCTTTAAGAAGGGAAGAATTAAAACAAGATTGAATCATACTCTTCAGTGAAGTTGAAAGACAGCACTTCCTCTCTCTTATCTTCTTCCCATCTTGTGACTAATAATAATAAAGAAACCCAACTCCTCATATGACACATTCAAACCACGGCGGGGGGGGGGGATATTTCTGTGCTTTAGTCTTATTGGAATAATTTGATTTTTGCATTGCACATTTCGGGTCTGATAATGTGCTCTGCTTTACGGTTACATAAGTACAGTGGAAGTTCTTGTGTTCCCTCGCAGAATACAGAGTTTCCTTTTACTCACAGACTCCTTTAATGTAGTTGGACATCAATCTTTCTAGCCTAAAAAGGAGGTTTTATTTCACTGCCAGGGGACAGAACTTCCAAAAAACACAAATGTCTTTCAGCATCATGTTGAGTAAATAATCAAGGGGGTATGAATCGGTCTCTGACTTCCTGCCTTATTTTGCTTTAAACTCATAGGTAAGCTATGAAAAGGCATCTGCCCTAACGTTCCAGCCACGAGGCAGGACGTCGCCCCGAAGCCAAGTGGAGGCTTCCGGTGCCCCCGGCACGTCGCCCGATGATTTGGTGACGGAGCAAGCCAACACAACCACGTGTTCCTCTCAAATGAATTGTTCGTTAAAGTCACTCAGGAAAATATCAAGTGATTCTTGGCTCGGGTCTCCCCAGCCATGTCAGGTTTTACACATGACCCGACTACATGCAGTGGGACCCGGCATGGGAATAAACGATCAGTATTCAGTCCTCCCAGCCCAGGAGCAGCATGGAGTTCAGACACCGACCTACCCGGCTTTCACTGAACTCCTAAAGGAGGATCTGTTAGCTCCCATGGCCCCGCCACCAACGCAGGAGGCTCTATGAGAGCAGGGCTGAGGACAAGGCCCTGGGCTGCTGCACCGTGCTTCCTGTGGGCTACAGGGCCCCCAGGGGTGTGGGTCAGGAATGGCGTTGCAATGGAGCTGCCCAGGACAGCCCCACATTGAGGGAGGGAAGGGTGAGGTGTCAGGAGGGGGGACAGGACCCATGCCTCTCAGTTCCGTAGGCTGCAGGGGGCCAGCAATCGTCCAAACTCACCAAACCTTCCAGCATAGCCTGATCCCCAGGGCGCCGCACCATGCATGTGCACAGAAGACCCGCTCTACTCCAGAGTGCTCCACCAGAGCCCCCTGTGCTCCCATGAGTTCCCTGGATTCTGACCTGGCCTATGTGAACATGTGGCTTTTAAAAACATTCATTCTCTTCATTCATGAAAATTCAAGAGGAACACAGTGGATGCTGTGAAAAGTCTCCCTCTCACCCTGTCCCCTGCCAGCCAGGCCCCCCTTCTGGAAAGAGCGGCATAATAGGGTCTTGTGCCCAAGATAGTTGGCACCACCTTCCTTCTCAGAAGTGCTCTACTCTGATGAGTGCACATCTCTCTTTGCTGTCCTCTGACCCCTAAGGAACAGCTCACATACAGCTTCCTTGCCATGTGGCAAATACCATGACTCTTCTGGGTTCCTACCCTCATCCCTTAGGAACTCTCGGGGTACCAGTTCACACGGCAGAGTTTGCAAAGTCCGGGAAATGAGTCGTGCAAAGGTACATCTCCAGTGTCTTACAAGTGAGACCTGCCACTCTACGCTTCTCTTTTCACTAAATGTTAACCGAGTGGGTTATATCACCTGTGCAGGAAAACTTACTATAAAAGAGAAAAACCATGATATCGAGAAAAACAAAGATATTAAGAATGACTAAAGGAAAGGAGGGAAGACTATAGACAAAACCTTGGCCTCAACACAATAAGGACTGAGAAGGGAAGAAGAGCCACAGAGTGTGTTTCATACTGGCTGGAGTCTTCCTCAGCCTACCACAGGCCTTGACAGGTACACCACAGTGCCCATCCTTCACACCTGGCCAAGGTGGGGCCCAGGAGAGAGGATTCTGGAGCAGGAATTAACGAGTTTTGTCTTCGATCCTGGTCAATGGAGCATGGCCCTGACATCTTCTCATCTGGCTTGTGCATCCCTTGTGGTCAGACACGGACAAGATGAGTAGCTGCGGTGACAGCCATCAACCCCCCTCTCTCACCACCACCAGACAGGCAGGCATTACCCATAAACATTATCCTGTTTAACAGAAGAGGAGGCAGACTCGAGGTTAAGTGGCTTGCCCAAGGTCACTCTGCTGGTTGGTAGCAGAGCCATGGACCAGAGCCTGTCTGGTTAATCAAGCTTGGGGCTTTTCCCCTTCCTTTTCACTGTGCTTGGGCTGTTTTTTCACCTTGATATTCCTTGATATCCCTTTGGATTATTGAGCTGCATCTGTGTGAAGTAGGGATTTTCCATATACCCATGTTTCACTTCAAAACCCCAGTTCCATTTCACAACCTTGCCACCCGGCGGGATAACAAGTTATGACTACGACCCCCTCCTGTGTGTTTCTCAATCACCAACCAGGCTTCACAAGTGCTCCGCAACACAATGGGGCCTTTCATGTCATTCCCCCATAGAAAAAGCTTTGCTTTTGGCGTGAATGCCAAATTCTACAGTTTGTTCCCAACGGTGTTAAGATTAATTCATTCTTATTTTTTTTTTTTTTTTTTTTTTTAAAGATTTTATTTATTTGACAGAGAGAAACACAGCCAGAGAGGGAACACAAGCAGGGGGAGTGAGAGAGGGAGAAGCAGGCTCCCCGCTGAGCAGGAAGCCCGATGTGGGGCCCGATCCCGGGTGTCCGGGATCATGACCCGAGCCGAAGGCAGTGGCCCAACCAACTGAGCCACCCAGGCGCCGCCTCATTCTTATTTTTAAACGTAGTCCTGATCCCTTGTAGGCACAAACGCCAGTTTGAAAAGTGAACGTAGAGATATACCTTTCATATAGTCCGACTCAAACAGTAATAATGCGTGCTGATGGTGGTGCCTGTGCTAATGAGGTAAGAATGTACCTGAGTAAATCCCCAAATGCCCACACACCAAATAATCAGACAGACATACGCTCCGTGGTGTCAAGTGATAATTCTCACTACTAATGTTTCCAAGTTTTCTTCGGCAGCACTAAGTGGGCACCTTCTGTGGGCCAGAGGGCAGACCACATGTGAGCAGAGAAGACTGAACCAGGCCCATTCCTTCTCCTGGGCTGCTCCTGGGGTCTGCTGGGCAGGGGACGGGCACTTGGCCCATTTCAGTTCAGGGCCCTGCTGTGCCACTATCCCCTCAAACTTCTCATTCAACGTGTGCAAAACTTTGCAGCCATTTGGAGGGGTCTGAGTAGGAGAGATCTTCCAGAAGATCCTTTAGGAGGGTCTTGGATCATCGTGGGAGAAACTGTGAGGCTTCTGTGCCTCAAATCAGGCTCACTTTGCTATCCCTCTGTCTTGGATCTAGTGGCTTCTAACCTCTGTGTGTGTCCTCCATGGAGCCCACTGCAATATTCCTGGACCCGCCATATAAGAACATGCCACACACCCAGGCGCACACCCCAAAAAGGAAAATGCTAACAACAGTATAGCCAGCTTCCAAAACAAACAAACTAAAATCGACTCACCAGCCTCACCCATACTTATCAGTGTCATAACAGCCACATAGCTAATGGTGTAAACAAATGCTTAACTTTGGAGCAAGCAGCAAATCTTAGGGATGAAGAAAATGAGATCGAGAGAGGTTGTGACCCAAATCCAGGTCTTGGAACTTCTCACCCAGGACCAACCTGATGTATAACTCTAGCTCAAGTATAAATTTGATTTTCCCATCTTCTCCAAATGTATTAGTTTTCGCTTGCTGCTGTAACAAACTATCACACATCTAACAATTAAAAATAACCCCAACATATCATTTTATATAAAGTTTTGGAAGGCAGGAATCTGAATGGGCCAAATCAAGGTGTCATCAAGGCCTGACTGCTTCTACAGACTTCTGGGAAGAATGCCTTTCCTTGCCTTTTCCATCTTCTAGGTTTAGCCAGAATTCTTGGACTCCAATCTCTGTTTCTCTATCTTCTTCCCCACTCTGATTCAGACCTTCCTGCTTCTCTCTTTTAAGGGCTCTTTGATTGTAATAGATTTACCTGCATAATCTGGGATAATCTCTTCATTTCAAAGTCTTTTATCTCTCATCAGTCTGCAAAGTACCTTCTGTCGTGTAAAGTACCAGTCATAAATTCCGGGGCTCAGGATGTGGACATCTTTGGTGGGGGGTTGTTATTCATTCTACCACACCAAACAAAAAGAATACTTTTGTGTTTGCCCAGTCATCTGCTGTCCATAGAAGAATATTTGCAAATTTGACGGCCCTTCTAAAATGCAAAACTGGGTAGAGCAGTATGAAGAAGAAACTGGTGTTTTGTTTGTACAATTATAGTCAGAGAGTCAACACAAGTTAGAAATTGAGGAAATGACCTCGTCTACTAGTGCTATGCAAACCTAAGCAGATGTTCAATAGTAAAGCTAAACCTGGCTCCAAATTCACAGAAACTTGACAGATACAAACTTGAAAAACATCCATAAAAATGGAAAAAAAGAAAAAACTCTCCAAACAGTAGACTATCAAATGCATCATTGCTATTTATTTACACGTATGCCTCATGTGACCCTCAGCCAGTGACCTGAGTACTAAAGGTTTGGTGTGGTCCAGGAATATGGACCCAGGACCCGCCCATCCACTTCAATGCAATTCTAAACTTTTACCAGCTCCTCTTACTATCTCAATACTTGGAGTTTTCCTGCTCACTATCTTGCTGCAATGAACATCACTGTAGCTAAGACATAACCCAAATATCCCTATGCTTATTTCCTTAGGCTAAATTCTTAGGAGTGGTATTTCTGGGTTAACTGGTAAGCGGGGCATTTTAAAGCCTAGGATGAGTACTACCAAATGGCTCTCATAGGAGTTGTAACAGTTTACACACCCATCAATACAAGTCTCCAACCTTATCTACTTTGTTCACCAACACTTATTTTTATCTTTGCTAATTTGATTAGTGAGAATAGTATCTCACATTAATTTGCATTTCTTTGATGACTAACAAGGCTAGACATGTTTTTCAATGTCTGTTGGTCACAGTTGTGACTTAACTATTCAAATAAATGCTTGTTCTCCTATTGGTGTGTTAAAGTTTTGTTACTGGTTTGTAAGGGTACTTTGTTAGCAAATCTTGCCTATGGGTTTTCTGTATAGTGGCTTTTTTGAGGGGCCATGATGGTCAGAAAATTGTCATTTTTATGTACCTATTTTCTTTTATGGTTTCAGTTTTCAATGTTATGATTAGTTCCCTTTTTAAAAAGTAAGCTATATAAATATTTACCTATATGAGACATTTCTTAGAGAAATTTTACATTTCCATTAAAAGATATTCCAATAAACTAGAACTTATTTTAGAATGTTAATAGGGTTCCCTATTTAACTTTATTTCTTTTTCATCTTTTTTTTTTTTTAAAGATTTTATTTATTTGACAGAGAGAAACACAGCCAGAGAGGGAACACAAGCAGGGGGAGTGAGAGAGGGAGAAGCAGGCTTCCCGCCGAGCAGGGAGCCTGATGTGGGACTCGATCCCGGGATCATGACCTGAGCCAAAGGCAGTTGCTTAACCAGCTGAGCCACACAGGCGTCCCACTTTATTTCTTTTTCAATGTTTAGCCTCTAACCCCAGCAGCATTTGTGGGGGCTCCCCCTCCTTTCCTTAGGGACAGGAAATGCTACTTTGCAGCACATCAAACTGTTTTGTGTAATTGCTCTCTTCAGGAGCTTTCCATGCTGTTCTTGTGCTGGTGTCACAAAGTTTTAATAAGAGCAGTTTTACATTATTAGTACAAATCCTTCTACCTTTCAAAGCAACATTTTCTTGTGTCTTCTTTATTAAGGTAAACTTTAGAAACCTTTAGTCAAATTTCCTCTTACCTGAGAGACTAGAATCTAGTCTGAAAGACTAGAACTCACTTAAGTTTCTAAAGTAATAATGGGAAGAACTGACAATTTTATAGTATTACATTTTCCTACCGAAGCCACAGATATCTATTTAGTCAAATTATCAAAAAAGGAAAGTTTTATGCCATTCTTCAAATAGATTCTGACCAATCTGAAGTCTATTCCTACACAGTCCATATTTCACAACTAGCTTTTCAAAAGATTTATTTATTTTCCAGTGAGAGCATGCGCAAGCTTAAGTGGGGAAGGGGCAGAGGGAAAGGAAGAGAGAATCTCAGCAGACAGCTGAGCTGGGAGCCTGATGACGTGGGGCTCAGTCCCAGGACCTTGAGATCACGACCTGAGCCGAAATCAAGTTGGGTGCTTAACTGCCTGAGCCCCTGTGTTTCACCACTATTTTGAAGGCGATCTTCCCCTGTATGTTTTTAATTGATTACTGATGGTTTATAGGAAAGTCACTGATTGTTAATTTTCTTACTTGCACCCTACTAAATAATCTTAATATTTCCAGTAGGCATTCTGGTTGTTTGCGTTGCCCAGGTATGTAATTATATAGTTCGTAAAAGCAGCAATGTATTTCCTTTCGAACCAGAGTTTGCTGAGCATCCTTTGTCAGTCCTCTAGTCCAAAAAGTCTGATGGCTGCACAGATCTTAGCAACACTGGCAAGCTGCCACCACACCCACGCCTGTGAACCTCCGAAGCTCCCGCCGCTGGGGACGTGTTGCTGCCCCAGTGTCATCTGAGTTGTCTGGAGCGTGGCCTGGCTTTCTGTTTTCTGCCATAATTATTTTTATTGTTTTCCAAAAATTAAACTTGAAGACATGCCATACCTCTCAAATAAGGATCATACAAAATCTCCACGCTCAAGCAAGCAGAAGTCCACGATTCTTCGAAACATGCCTCCATCGGAGTGTTTTCTTATTACTACCAAGTTCTTTTACACAAAATGATGGGAAATGATCCCTTTTCAAAGGCCACAAACAAAATGTTTTGAGCCACAAGAATAAGCACAAAATACTTAATAATAAATCTACCAAGGTCCAGAATGAGGCAAAAACTTACGATTGAACTGTAACCTCAGACCCGACTCTGGCACACACTCTTGTAGGCAGGTAGACAGAGAACCGCTCACAGCTCTTTTTACGAATTCTGACCTTGGACAAGCCACTGACCCTGTCTGGGCCATAGTTCCCTTGTGTATCAATAGTGAATGTTACAAAAACATGGTGATGGAAAGCACTGCGCCGTGCTCGGTATTCATTCCCTCACTCACTCACATATTAAGAGCCTCCTGCGTGCCAAGCATAGTGCTGGACACTGGGGATACACGAATGAACCAGACAGACAAGGTCATTGCCTTCAAGGAACTTAGGTCTACTGGGGGAGGTAGGCAAATGGGAGTAAACAAACAAATGAAATCATGATAGACAGCAGGGAGCACTATGAAGGACACAGAGGTGTGGCAGAGAGCTTCTGTGGGAGGTCACCATTCAACAAGACCTCTTGGAGAAGGGGAAGCAGATCTGAGATTCGAAGGACACAAAGGAGTCCGATATGGGGGAAAATGGGCAAAGAGCACCCCAGGCAGAAGGAACAGCAAGTGCTGAAGCCTAGAAGTAGAGAAGGAGAGGAGGCTGGAGAGTTGAAGCAGAGAGTGGAGAAAGGACGGACCTGTGAGCTGCAGCTGGACAGGGAGGCAGGGGCTGTGAGCAGCAGGGCCTCTCGCGGCAAGATGTGCCTGTATTTTGCTCTGAAAGCCTATTGCTTCTGCTGATGTTGTTCTTATAACTGATGGTGACACCAGAGATACCACATTCGGTCGTCATTTAAACCAAAAGCTCAAATACATGTTCATTATTCCTTTGCAATACACCACGGAGGCTCCTTTTCAGATGGCTAGACATTTCTGTTAATTTCAGTGAGTCTCCAATACTGCTTCTAGACCCAAAGCCATGTACAAATCAATGAAGAAACACACCAACTGCTCCTCCTATGTGGAAGGTGGACATACAGCAAAGCTGCACTGGGGGTCTCTGCCAACGAGGTGCCAAGCTCCTTGGGCACCTCACCCTTGTGGGCCTGTCGCATTCCAGCCCTGCCGACTTCTGATGAAGAGCCTATGGTGGGGAGGAGGCTCAGGCTATCGGGCAGGTGGAAGTGGGCTCCGGCTTTTGGACAGGCTGGAATGGTCTATAATCTGATGCTGGACATACCGTCTTCACAGCCAAAGACATTAGTCATACCCCAAAGAATCATTTCAAAGGATCTATATCAAAGCTGCACAGGCCAAGGGATTCTTTCAATCCTTTTATAAGCCCACAATTCATATCAAATGCACAAATCTGTATTTTTATAAGCAGTATTGCATCTATTTCCTGCAAGGAACTCTTGCATTGTTGAAACTGGCCTTGAAAACTGTTGGACACAAGAGGTCAAATAATTAAAAACAGCTTATTTCAGCATTAACTCTTAGCTGTGTCAATGGCAGAGAGCCAGTGTGGTATTTTTATAACTAAAGAAATAGACTTCTGTGGCAATTTCCAGGTTACGGAACAGCAGGGTTTCAAGAAGCTGTTTGTAAACCAGTTGGTTGGATCTCAGGATCTAACTTAACACTAAATATTGAACTAGAGGAAACAAGATATTATAAAGAAGGAGTGAGAATGCTAGACCTACTCCCAAAAGCTGGTCTGACCCACCACTCAGACTGAGTGCTGTCGAATCTGCCAGTCCTAGCGATCCTGTTATGGGACAATGTCTTGAGACCCATTTCCCGAGGATATGGACTTCCTATGCTGTTCAGCTCACCAGAGAGCAGGAAGGGGCCTCCCCCAGGGCTGGGGTGCTCACTGTCTGTCCTGGCATGGGACTGGGGTTTCAGTGGTGTAAGGAGCTATAGGAAGAGGTTGGGAAGAGGGCTGGAGCAGATTACAAGTCTTAGACCAAAAAGGATGGCAAAACGAAGAGGCCTGGGAAAGGCTATGGTAAAACCAAAGCCCAAACCTAAGGGCTAAGGGCTCGCAACCGGCCAGGGAGAAGAAAATAGAGGCAAGAACGAGTTTTTTTCCCTTGCTTTTCTCACCTTTGTCACTAAGATTGGCAGAAGGGAGGGAGAAGGGAGAGGCCATTTACTGACTGCAGGAGGCAGATGCAGAAGTGTGGAGGACACTTTCCTTCTTCTCCTGGCTCTGTGTGTGTGTGTGTGTAGTAAATGGCATGTGTACAAATATGTTTATATAAATGTACACACCCCAGTGTATAATATTAGCCAGTATTTGTTCAACACAGTAGTTGACAAAGATTTTCACATACTATTGACAGATATGCAAACTGGGGCTCGCTCAGTCAGGATTCAAAGGCCCTTCTTCTTCTTACACCTGTGGCTTTCCACCCTGGATGCATACTAGAATCCCCAGGAGGACTGAAAAAATACTGGTGCTTGGACTCTGCCCCAGCACCTATGAATTAGGATCTCCAGGGGGTATGTCCAGGGCATTAATTTCTTTTAAATTCTCCAGGTAATTCTAATGAGCAGCTAAAGGTTGAGGACTCCTGTCCTTCTCAAAGATCCTCAAGTTATAGTGTGAATAAGGATCACCAAGGGAGTTAAAAATGTAAATTCTTGGACCTCGCTTTCGAGATGCACATTAAACTTATGTAGCAGTACACACCTGCATCTACTTCTAGGCAAACAGAAGGCTTGGTCCTCCTCAACCCCTGGAAGTTCAGAATGGCCATACAAGTGCTTTAGGCAATGAAATGTGAACACTGAAAAGTGACACATATCTGGGTAAGAGTGTCAACAACGGGCACTAGACCTTACAACACCCTCGCTGATATGAAGGTCTAATCGCAATCGTTTCCCTGGAGTAACCCAGGGCCCACAGTGAACTTTGAATGAGAAACTTGCTATTAAGGTAATGACATTTGTCACTGCAGCACAACCTAACATTTCCTGATTGAACCTGTCGGTCTGAAGTGAAGTCTAGGGATATTAATTTTTATAAGCATCCCGGTGATTCTCATGCTGGTGGCCTGTGGCCTCCACTTTTAGAAGACCAATGCTCTGTTAAGCTTCTATGTTTCATATCTATTGTGTTTTTCTTTTAAAGAATAATGGAGAAAGCAGCCTTGAGAGTAGAGGTGTTTTTTCTTTTCTTTTCTTTTGTTAAAAAAGATTTTATCCATTTATTTGACAGAGAGAAACACAGCAAGAGAGGGAACACAAGCAGAGGCAGTGAGAGAGAGAAGCAGGCTTCCTGCCAAGCAGGGAGCCTGATGTGGGACTCCATCCCCGGACTCCTAAGGCAGACGCTTAATGACTGAGCCACCCAGGTGCCCCTCATTTTTTTTCTTAACGATTTATTTTTAGAGAGAGAAAGAGAAGGAGAGAGAATGGGGGTGGGAGGGGCAGAGGAAGAGAGAATCTCAGACTCCTGGCTGAGCATAGAGCGCAACTTGGGGCTCCATCTCATGACCCTGAGCTCATGACCTGAGCTGAAATCAAGGTTGGATGCTTAACCAACTGAGCCACTGAGGTGTCCCATATTTCTTGTCTTTATACAGAAACTGGCGAGCTCAGAGAGAAAGGATTCATTTATTAATTCCACTTTCCCTGTGCAGTCACCTATGTTAGGCACTGAGTTAAGTGTTTACCTTATAAACAGATGAAGAAGACAAGAGTCTCCCTGTCTTTGAGGACCTTACCATAAAAGAGAAGACAGCGGGGGAAATATGAAAGATTTAAAAAACAAAGGGGTGGAGACAGAAGCGGAATAAATTAATTTTGCCCACAGATAGGCAGAGCAGCCTTCTGAAAGGGGAGACTGTGGCCGAGATGTGGAAGGACAGGTCGACACTGCCCAGAGGGCTTTCACAGGTGCAGCTCTACCAGAAAGCATGAGCCAGCTGGGCTGCAGCAAAATCCCAGGATGAGACCGACGGAGGGCCCAAGGAGCTGGCATTCGGGGAAAGCCCCAGGATGGAGGGAAGTGAAGCAAGAGGGAACCACGGTGCCACATGGTTCTAGAGCTGTGCTGTCCAGAAGTAAATTTGAGCCAGATAGGTGATTCTACACTTTTCTGGAAGCCACCTTAGGGGGGGAAGAAGTGAGACTGATTCGAGTATTTCACCTAATTAGAGTCAAGGTAGTGTCATTTCAATAAATCACCAATATAAACATTAATAAGAAATTTCTTAAAATGAAGAATGAATAGGTGGTCTTCCAAGTCCAGCATGTGTTTGATACCTTTGACCCCCTTCACTTTGGACTAGCTGCATGGCAAGGGCTCGTAGCCCCTCGTGGCTGCAGTACTGAATGGTGCCGTTCCAGGCAGCTGCCAGATGCTTCAAAAAACCTACTTTTCTGGGGCGCCTGGCTGGCTCAGTCAGTGGAGCATGCAACTCTTGATCTCGGTATCATGAGTTCAAGCCCTACGTTGGGTGTGGAGCATACTTTAAAAAAAAAAAAAAAAAAAAGGACACTTTTCCCAAGGAGGTTACACTGAGCATTGGGTACTCAGTCACTTAAAAAGAAAACATGAACTCAGTATCCACCTTGAGCCAGATTTTTTTTAGAACTATATAAGCCTTTGAACACCAACAAAAATACAGTGATATTTAACAACACTATCGTTGTCCCAGCCCTCTCCTCAAGCAATATCCTGGTTCAGGGGATTCTATTTACTCACAGATTGTACTACTTAAGCTAAGTTCAACACAGCAAGTCAATCTAGTATTAATGGCAAAACCACACGTCTGAAGACTTTTTACAAGAGGAAGTATTTGGGCAGCTCTGTGGTCCCAACACCCTTCACCACGGTTGATAATTTTAACGAGCAGAGTGACCAGCAGGGAGCAAGACCCTCTCAGCGGAGCCCCTTCCGTCAAGCACAGTGATAGGCTGTCTGGTGTAGCCTCAGCTCTGTCCTAACCACAAGTGCCCTTCATCCTTTTAGGGAGGCCAACTGTGGACAAGGCACACCGAGGGGTACGCGGGTAATAGGAGGTCTAGATTGTTCATCGCATTTCAGAACCCTTAACAAACATTAAATTTGGGGGCACCGAATGCTCAGTCGGTTACGTGTCTGCCTTTGGCTCAAGTCATGATCCCAGGGTCCTGGGTTCGAGCCCTGTGTCAGTCCTTGCTCAGCAGGGATCCTGCTTCTCCCTCTCCCTTTGCTCCTCCTCACTGCTTATGCTCTCTCTTTCTTGCTCTACTCTCTCAAAATAAAATCTTAAAAAAAAAAAAAAGTCTAACTTGCTGAAAAATGGTCTGGAGACCACACTCTTTTCCATGGTTCACAGACGTGAGATCCTGGATTCTGAACCAGTCAGGACCCTCTAAACACACATCCTCAAGCCCTGTCATTGCTGAAATGGTTCCCGAACAGGAAGACCTTGGAAGTGGTAGAGCTCAGATGAGAGACACCCTCCAGGGCGCCTTCTGCAGTCCCCTCAGGCAGAGCACACCCCGTGCTTCGCCCTTCCCGGCACTGCTCTGTTTATAACTCCGGGGGCAGTCATTTAATTCAAGTAGCCCTTTGCAGGTCTATTGCTCACCCCCACACTTAAGGGCCCTGAGGGCAAGGACTGTCCCGTGTCTGTGCCTGATGCCCAGCACAGCTCTCTGCAGTCAGCCCTCACATTCAATCACAGAAATACCAAAATACTGTTAACATAAGAATACTGACCAAAGGGGCGCCTGGGTGGCTCAGTTGGTTGAGCGACTGCCTTCGGCTCAGGTCATGATCCCGGAGACCCTGGATTGAGCCCCACATTGGGCTCTCTGCTCGGCGGGAGGCCTGCTTCTCCCCCCCCCCCCCCCCCCCCC
>PITA01000273.1:209443-283983 GCA_004023965.1 Spilogale gracilis | reverse complement strand
GGTTAATCCTAAGAGCCACTGAATCCCAACAGCTCTAGCTCTTCAATTAGGTATATTCTCAGTTTAACTGTCTAATTATTTCCCTATCTTTATGCATCTCGAACCTGTGCTCCCACTTAAGATTCTTAAATCATTTCAAGTAAAAGGGGAATTAGGAGCGCACTGTTCTCATATAAATCACTATAAATAGTCCCCACACGTGATCACCAGCTTCTCCCTGAACCCTGCCCCGAAGTCATACTTCAAACAACAGTGTCCAAGTGCTGCCACGTAGCAAGTGAGGATGTGAATTCCGCAAGCAGGTGACTGCACCATTTTCACTTCTGGGGTCCTGTGACCCGGGCTGAGCCCTTTGCACAGGAAGCCAAGACCTTCTCGACCTTCCTTTTCTATCCTTGGCGAGCCTCCAAACTTTCTGCAGGGTGGCTCTCTCCCATTTCCCCATTCCTCCTAAATCTCCCTGCTCAGAGTGGACCACGCCATCCCATGCTCCCCGGCCACTGAAGGGGCAGACCGCTTCCTCTGCATTGGGTGTTGCAGTTCTGAAAGCAAAGTTGCATTTTTGGACATTGACTGGGATGGCAGGTTTCATAACAGCCCTTCCCAGCGGCAGGGTGGGGCTTCCTGACCCGCTCAGTGTCAAGGGCATGCCCCTGAGCACAGAGTTGGGAGGCTGACCCTGTGGCCGTGGTCCTGTCCCTCAAACTCTATTCATGTCTCTGCCACCAACTGGCTCAGGTCACCTTGGTGCCCCAGACAGCACCTGTCATGTGATGGTTACGGCTTTCTCACTCTATCTTTCTCAGTCTAGATAAACAGATCTAGGTAACAGATACATCCCCAGAATGCCCTATGCACCTGGCAGAGTTCCAATGCTTTGCATATGTCATCTCCTTGAATCCTCATCATGACCCTAGGAGGTTGGCTTGGTGGTTGTCTCCACTTTACAGGTGGGGAAACAGAGGCACAGAGTGGTTAAGGATCTCGCCCAGGCTCCCAGCCTCCGAGGGCACAGTTCAGGCTTGAACCCTGGCTGTCCGGCTCTAGCCCGTACTGCCACTGCCGTGCCATTGATTCATCTGATCTTCATTTTTAAAGATCGTATTTATTCATGAGAGAGAGGGAGACAATGCACACAAGCAGGGGGAACAGCAGGCAGAGTGAGAGGGAGAGGGAGAAGCAGACTCCCCGCTGAACAGGGAGCCCGAAGTGGGGTTTCAACCCAGAACCCCGGGGACCATGACCCAGGCTGAAGGCAGACACTTAACAGCCTGAGCTACCCAAGTGTCCTCTGACTTTCATTTTTAAGCACCTTCCTGTCAAGTCAAATGGAAGTAGATGAAAACGGCATGATTCTCTCATCTGTCAATGAGAAGCTGAGACCAAGGAAAGCACATGCTCGGAGAAGGATGTGAGAATTTCTAACCTAGAAACCACCTCACTGGGCACGGGCCCCAGGTGGCTAGCAAATGCGGAGCACTGCACATAAGATGGGGAGGACTGGGTTTCAGCCACATGGACTTTGTGACCTTGGGGTCCTACATATTTAATCCTCTGCATTTCATAAGCCTAATAACAGTCATTTCAGAGAAATCTCTGAAAAGATTCCTTCCAGAAGTACCTATCTGACTAAATATTTATGTATACCATGAAACACTCACCATGTTAAGTCTAGTGTCCCATCACCACACAAAGTAACATAATATGAAATACAGTGTTAATGGACTTCTCATGCTGTGTGTGGCATCCCTATGACTTATTTAGGGCTGGGTACTTTTGAACCCTTTCTCGTATTTTGCCTATGCCCTCCCCTCTGGCAACCACCAATCTGCTTCTCTGCATCTAAGAGTTTTATTATTCATTCATTGATATTTAGATTCCAAAGCAAAATCATACAATACTGTCTTTCTCTGACTTCTTTTACTTAGCATAATACCCTCAAGGTCCCTCCACGTGGATGCAAATGGGAAGAGTTTGTTCTTTTTTATGGCTGAATAGTATTTCACTGTGTGTGTAGACACACAAGACACATACACACATACCCTTTTATCCATTCTTCCCTCCATGGACTCTTTGGTTGTTTCCATATCGTGGCTACTGTCAGTAACACTGCAATGAACATAGGGGTACATATGTCTTTTCAACTTAGTGTTTCCATTTTCCTTGGGCAGAAGTGGGCTTGCTGGATCATGTGGTAGTGCCGTACTGAACTGTTTGAGGAAGCTCCCCACTGTTTTCCACAGTGCCTGCACAGTCTGCATTCCCACCAGCAGTTTCTTTTCTCTACATCCTCATCAACACTTCTTATTTCTGGTCTTTCGATAGTAGCTATTCTGACAGGTGTGAGATGATAATTCTCTGTGGTATATCACACCATTTCAGTGTTCAAATTGGGTCTCTCTTCTGGAAATGGTTGGGAAGAACTGATGTGGAGTTGAATCCCTGGGAAACTGTCTGCAGTGACAAATGCAATATGGTTATGGCTTGGTCAGTTGTACACCTGGGTTTCTAGAGCCTCCCACTGTGGTAGGCTGTGCTTCTCTAGTAGACGAGCCTACTATGGAGTATTTGTGTGATTCGTATTTCCATTTGTCATGCCTCAGAACACCAGGAAGATTCATTTGTGGCAGATTACATAGTAAGATTTGACACCTTCCCCTTTTAAGATTCCAAGAATGTCTTCTGAGACTTACTGTGTAAGGCAAGGAGAGCTGTTCATTATATCCCAAGCCCCTCAAAGGCCCAGATAAAGAGATTCCTAGCCAGGCTGCCAAGTGACAACTGGGAAGAAAAATGTCCACCTTCTGAACTCCGGGCTACATGGCCCCAGCATGTGAGTGGAACGAGGGGCCTGTATTCCACTTCACCTTACCCGCTTTTTGCCGTGTTTAGTGCTAGCGTGCTCTGGTATTTAGGGAACACTTTAATCAGTGAAGTCTGGTAGGAAAAAGTGTCAAGATGTGAGAAATCACCTCCCACTACACATTGTGGGTCATAACTTTCAAGTCAGGAAGCTAAAAAGAGACTCAGAAGGGCTCGCAAATCACAGAGCCGTGGAGCCCACTGAGGAGGACGCATGGGCCAGGCTGGATTAGAAGAGTGAGAGAGTCTTTCCGTAGTAAATAACCAGACCCTCTGGGTGGTTTCCAAACTCTGAATGTGGAGGTTTAAACTTGGGTCCTCAAAAAACAAAGCTGATGCCTTACCCCAAGCTGCCACAGTCACCATTTCATGCCAGCAGAGCTAATGAGAACGAGGATATTTTGAAGTGATGGGCTGAATTATGAGGTTTTTTATTCTGTTTCTCAAGCTTTCCAGGGAATGGTGGACATCAAGGAGGGCATGTGATGTGATGAGCACTGGGCGTTAAATGCAACTGATGAATGACCGAACACTACCTCAAAAACTAATGATGTACTTATAGGTTGGCCAACTGAAATTAAAAACAAACAAACAAACAAACAAACACAGCCCAGAAAGTCAGTTCTGGAACAGGAACATGTCCCAGACTCCCAGAACCAGCACTGCCCAGCTGAGGAGGGGCAAGAGTTCCAGGCAAGGGAAGCATCCCCTGCCCTCAGAGGAAGGCACCCTAGCCCACAAGGTCGACTTCCCCTTGGGCCTTGGCACAGTGTGGCCGTGGACTACAAGCACAGATTTCAGGGCCACGCTAGCATGGGGCCCAGGAACTCGAGTTTCAGCAGCCCTCAGGATGGTTCTTCCGCACACCGACTCAGGCTCAGGACAGAACTGAGGTGACAAAGCAGCATGAAGACACAGGTCTTGCTTCACTATTTGTGTGTCACCAGTAACCTAGTAAGCGGCAGAAGTTGGCACGTGGAGCGCCTACTGTATATACACGCAGTTCCAAGTGCTCTACATAGAAGCTCTTACTCCTCAGATGGACCTTACCAGCAGGTACTACTAGATTCCTATGCTATAAGCAAGGAAGCTGAGGCACAGAGAGGTTCAGGAGTTTACTTAAGGTCTCACAGCTAGGAAGTGGCAGGAGTGGAATTTGAACTTAGCCTGTCTAGTTCCAAATAGAGACCCACCCCACAGCCCAGAAAGGCCCAACTTCTCTGTGGAAACCCAGAGGCGTCAGACAAAGGGCCATTAGACACGAGTCTGGAGCATGCCCAGAACTGGGATTGTTGGATTGGGGCTCACCTCTCCAGATAGCAAAGTCCCTGGAGAGCCTGCTGTGCAGGGAAGTGAGGTGTGGGCTTCAAGCTGCGGGACCAGGCAGCCCCCAAGCAGGCCGGGAGGTCCCCGTGCTCTAGAAACAGCAGTCACCTGAGCCTCAGTGACCACCGCAGTTGCTGGACAAGACCGAGTGCCTGTGCTCAACCCACACTGGCCAACGGGCCTGCGGGCAGACAGCAGTGCCTGCCTTTTCTCTCCATTGAAAAGCAGAGCCTCCACCCCTTTTCTCCTGATTGCAGTATTAAAATATGCTCACTGCTGATGTGGCGGAAACAAAGGAACATACAAGGGAAATGAAAATCCCCCATATTCCCATTCACCAGAGATAATCGCCCTCCCAACCTGGCCACAGCAGCTGGAAGACTGATTGGTCGAGGAAGACAAACCGATCTGATTCACTCTGGAGACTCCGAGTGGAGAGGTGCAGGGATGGAACGAGTCGGTATAGAAGCATCTTCGCGGTAGGCACACGGTATACAGGTGGCCACAGCTGAGATCCCTACAAGCCCCTCTGGGTCCTGCACGCCTCAGGGCCAGCCTGTAGAGCATTTCCAGAGATCCTGGGAGGCCCGATTCCTTAAAAATCACCCCTCTTTTACCTGCGCTGATGTGCAGTCGGGTTCTGTTCTTACAACATAAGGGGCCTGGCAGAGTCAGAAGACAGACCAATTGCATGGAAAACCAGCCCAGCACCATGGGCCAAACTGTGCAAGATGCAATCCCACCTCCCCCTCTCCCATCAGTATATGGCTTTTACTGCATCTTTAAAATATCCTAAGTCTGAGGAATCATCTGGCATCTTGCTGTTTCTTTAGCTGGACAACCAAGATCTTATCCATCGGCCTGCTGAATGGTTCCTTTTGTCAGAAACACAGGTACCATCCAAAAATTTTCTGCTATCTTTGTTTTTAACAGCTGTGGGTTGCTGAATCAAAACAGTGAATTTGATACAAGTTCAATGTTGTTCCCTTCAAGAACTTGTCTTTCTGGGCTTGAGACACTAAACAAGCCACTCTTGGCCCCATCTAAACCCTGTGGATGTATCTTTGACCCAAGAGACGCTGGATTTCTACAAGAGAACCCTTCTGAATAATGACATTGGTGGGGAAGTAAGCACGCACAGACCTCATCTTGCAATGGCTTCCCAGTGTAACGCCCTTGATCCAGTTCTGTATGTGACTATAGATCATGTGAACTGTAGCCTGTTCCTTTCTATTTCCCCACTGTTAGTTGACCCGGAGCCTCTTTTTTTTTCCTTCCAAGGAGACTGAGTTCTACACTGAGGTGACTGAAGTCCCTCTGCAGGCTCCTCTGGGGCCCTTCACAATAACAGTGGGACCCTTCAGAGAGATGCTGATGGTTTTCTGAGGAATGATGGCTGGCAATGGTTTTCATGCTTGCAGTAGATGCGGGAAAAAAATAGATAAAAAATAGAGCAAGACCCAATTTACAAAGAATGAAAAGTATAGTAAAATCAGGTGTTTTCTTCAAAGAAATCCATCTTTTTTTTTTTTTTTTTTTGGGTTTTTACTTGAGATACTTTTTTTTTTTTTTTTTTTTTTTTTTTTTTTTTTTTTTTTTTTTTTTTTTTTTTTTTTTTAGATTTTTTTTTTTATTGTTACTAAATTTTTTTTTTCCAGTGTTTCAAGATTCATTCCCCATTCCCCACACCCAGTGCTCCATGCTTTAGGTGTCCCCAGTACCCACCACCAGGCTCTCCCATCCCTCCACCCCCCTCCCTCCAAGTCCCTCAGTTTGTTTCTGTGTCAAAGAAATCCATCTTGATAGATCATGGCTTTGTCCATGTTTCTGCTTTACTCCGAAATGGAAAGAACATCCACGTTGTCTGCCTGACCTTATGGTCTCTGACCGCAGGGGCTTCTTTAATTCTCATGTGTGACCCGGGGTACCTGGGAGAAGGTATTACTTAATAAATGTGTGCTAAATAAATGTCCCAAACTAAAAGTGGGAGAACAGTAAGGCTTCTATTGGCCTTTGTTAAAAACCCACAAGTTGTGTCACTGGCCTTGCTTCTTTCGAAGATGGCAGGAGTTCACTTAACTGGGCTCAACCTATACCAAGCTCCTGATTTACTCAGTCCCATCCTCTCCTAGAAACATCAACTAGTGCCCTCAACATGCAAAACGTTAGTTAGTTGACTAGTCTGGTAAACTATTTCTGTTTTTACCAGTTAAGTTATTTACCAGGAAGACATCTGTGTTTTGTTCCCAAACCTGTTTGTGTTGGTTGTATTCGTTTACGTACTTACGTAATGTAATTACATAAACTAATGAAATATCTGTGCCTAAGCTGTTGTTTGTATTATAAGTTGAGTGTTCTGGAAAGCTTGTTAAAGGTGAGTAGGTTAAAAGAACTGCTTTAAATTAGAGGTGAACAAGACAACTCTAAGAAATGAGGTATATGTGGAGGAGGGAATGTATAGCTCTAGGAAGATTTATGGCACTGTAAGTATCTGAGTTCTTACTAAAGAAATCAGACCTGGAAATTACAGAGGGTGCAGTTTATATGGGTACAGTTTATACAAGTAAACAATGCAGAATGTCAGTTGGCAAGAGTCCGTTCATAACTAAAAGAAGAATATCATGGGGCGCCTGGGTGGCTCAGTGGGTTAAAGCCTCAGCCTTCGGCTCAGGTCATGATCTCAGGGTCCTGGGATTGAGGCCCACATCGGGATCTCTGCTTGGCAGGGAGCCTGCTTCCTCCTCTCTCTCTGTCTGCCTCTCTGCCTACTTGTGCTCTTTCTCTGTCAAATAAATAAATAAAATCTTAAAAAAAAAAGAAATAAAAGAATAACACGAATCTTAACCTTCCTTCATATAATGTACCCTGAAATGCTCTGTTCTAAGCTATCCAATCTCATATTTTAAAAATGTTGGCTCAGACCCACTCAAGTGATTTTGTGACTCACAGTTCAAAAGGATGCTGCCTAACCTCACTCCTTAATTTTACTGATGGGGAACTGTGGTTCAGGAGTGTTGAAGAGCTCTACTAAGGTCAGACAGCTAAGTGAGTCAGAATTATAATCGTGGATCCCACAGTCTATGGCCTGTCTGCTACCATGAGCAACCTTCCCTCTCATCCGGCATAGTTTCCTTTTGCAAAAAGTAGTGGGTGAAGTAAGGAAGTGGATGACAAGGATAAATCCTAGAGAGGAAAGAAAAGAATCCCCCGTTCTCTCCTGAGGCCCCACGTTCCTCCAAACATTCTTAGAAACAAGCAAGAGCCGTCACGCACAGGCGTCTGCTCTTTGCTCCTCCACCACGGCATAGCCCACATTGCTTGTGCTACCGACACACATTTGGAACAGTGAACCGTGTACTTGGGTAGAACACGTGAGCCTTCTAATTTTAGAATGACTTCAGCTCCACGTGGGAAAACTCCAGACAATGGAACGGGGAAGCAGTTTGCAGTTCTGAAAAGCTTTTGTTAGGTGAGATGAGCAATAAACAGATCTCTTGCTTGCTGGCTGACCCATGTTCTACCTGTTTCCCAAACAAGTAACGCCTTCAAAGACTTTTCCCTAGGATCTGATTTCCCTCCCTATGTGCACCCTCAGCCAGCGCTCACCCTCTCTATATGGTTAAGCCCAACGTCCTCACCCAAATCTGACCACCATCTCCCGAAGCCAGTGAGCGTGGTGACCTTCCTCACGAATACCATCACCACATAACATCTGCACCCCGTCCTTTCACCACCGCCCCTGCAAAGTCTCCCAGACACTCACTGAAGCAAGCCTCCCAACACTCCCCAACTGAGCTGGGTGCTGGCAGACACAGGCTAGAGGAAGGAGAAGTTTGGAAGTTTGAAGAGGCGTCCAGATCAAGCCAGGCTGATGGCAGCAGGAAGCCCAGAGCCCGCTGCCAGGTGTCTGAGCAAGGGCCTCACCACACCCCTCGGCCATTACAGTGAGTCTCATGAAAACATGAGAACCAGATGGGTGGCCTGGGAAATGCACAACATTTCACAGGGTTAAGCAAGGAGCCACCCAACAACGTAACTGGCTGTGTTCTGTCCCTTTTAAAGGGGCATTAAAAGGTGTCTTTTGAAGCAAGGTCATAACTCCTTCCTTGGGAGGGTATGAGAGATGCTCTAAGCTGTGTGTGCTGCCACCCGCATTCAGGCTCCAGCTAGGTTTCTCTGCATGCTTTACAAATTAACAACCAACAGATAAAATTTTCTGTCTTAACCCCCAGACTATTGACTTGATGCCCATAGCAATCATTTCCTACATCATCCACCAAGCTGTCGGCCGAGGTGGCTTAGGTCATCACGGGGCTCACGTTATAAGTTGCCATGTAATTTTTTCACGGGTGTCGCGGGCTTTTTGAGCACCAGGATGGAGAAGGACTGCTTCTTTGTATAGTCCCAGCAACTAGAATTTTTTGTTTTGTTACATTAGTCACCGTATAGTACATCATTAGTTTTTGATGCAGTGTTCCATGGTTCACTGTTTGCATATAACACCCAGTGCTCCATGCAATCCGTGCCCTCCTTAATGCCCGTCACTAGCTTTACCCATCCCCCACCTCCTCCCTTCTAAAACTGTTTCCCAGAGTCCATAGTCTCTCATGGTTCGTCTTCCACTCCGATTTCTCCCTGCTCATCTTTCCTTTCTTCAAATGTCCTCTACGCTATTCCTTATGTTCCACAAATAAGTGAAACCATATGATAATTGACTTTCTCTGTTTGACTTTTTTCGCTTAGCATAACCTCCTCCAGTCCCATCCAAGTTGATGCAAAAGTTAGGTATTCATCGTTTTTGAGGGCTGAGTGATATTCCTCTGTGTATATGGATCACATCTTCTTTATCCATTTGTCTTTCGAAGGGCATCTCGGCTCTTTCCACAGTTTGGCGATTGTGGCCATTGCTGCTATGAACATTGGGGTGCACATGGCCCTTCTTTTCACTACATCTGTATCTTTGGGGTAAGTACCCAGTAGTGCAATTGCTGGGTCATAGAGTAGCTCTATTTTTAATTTTTTGAGGAACCTCCACACTGTTTTCCAAAGCGGTTGCACCAACTTGCATTCCCACCAACAGTGCAAGAGGGTTCCCCTTTCTCCACAGCCTCTCCAACACTTGTTGTTTCCTGTCCTGTTAATTTTGGCCATTCTGACTGGTGTAAGGTGGTATCTCAGTGTGGTTTTGGTTGGAATTTTCCTGATGGCCAATGATGATGAACACTTTTTCATGTGTCGGTTAGCCATTTCCATGTCTTCTTTGGAGAAGTGCCTGCTTGTGTCTTCTGCCCATTTTTGGACTTGATTATTTGTTTTTTTGGGCGCTGAGTTTGAGGAGTTCTTTAATAGATCTTGGATATCGGCCCTTTGTCTGCAGTGTCATTTGCAAAGATCTTTTCCCATTCTGTGTGTTGTCCCTTTGTTTTGCTGACTGTTTCCTGTGCTGTGCAGAAGCTTTTTATCTTGATGAAGTCCCAAAAGTTCATTTTTGCTTCTGTTTCCCTTGCCTTTGGAGATGTGTCTTGAAAGAAGTCCAGCCACTAGAATCTTAGAACCTAAGTGTGAAAGAGCATCTGATTCCAAGAGAATGAAATACGTGGCCATCACACTACTGCCTCCCTCCTAGGGTCCATGGCAGGCGTCACCCATAGGTCATGGCCATATTTTCTAAAAGCCTGAAGGGAGCCTTATAATCCTTCTCAACAAAGCCTTCCAAGCAGTCTCTACCAATTTACCAGCATGGTCATGTGAACAACCTTATAGGCTCTGCCTGATTTGAGTCCAACAGATGAGGAAACTCAGATTCAAACAGGAGACAGATGGACAACTTGCCCAGGGGCTCAGCAAAAACAGACCAGCTGGGCCCAAATCCCAGATTCCTAACCTCCAGCCTAAGGCTCACTCAGTTGGACTCAGTGTCCCAAAGTGGATGTCTGAAAAGCATTTACTGACAACAATAATGCCAATCTCCTTTGCCTCTGGCATAATTTAACCTTCACATCTGGGGCTCTACAAGACAGGAAGACTGGAAGAAAACAATGAAATCTCAACACAAAAGGCCCAAGGCAACTTTCCAGTAATAAGATCATGGAACTTCTTTTTTTTTTTCTAAAAGCACAAGAAAACCACATGGGATCAGCCCGTGTTCCCTCAAGTACATGTTCCACTCTTGACTGGCATACAGAGTTTGCAATTTTCTCTCCGTGCTACTCCATCAAAATGTTAGAGCTGAATCCCCAGTGTGCCTGTGCCCCTGTACTAGCATTTAAGAGTGTATCAAAACCTTCTTATATCTGTCACTGTTTCTCACTGTTAGAGTGAACAGACTTGCATATTCATGCCATGGGTAAAGACCTGTATGGCTTCTGGCCTATGACAAACCACCTTTTTTTAAAGATTTTATTTATTTATTTGATAGAAGAAGAGAGGGGGCACGAGCATGGGGAGAGGTAGAGGGAGAAGCGGGCTTTCTGCTGAGCAGGGAGCCCAAGTCAGGGCTCGATCCCAGGCTCCTGGGATCATGACCTGAGCCGAAGGCTGCTGCTTAACTGACTGAGCCACCTGGGTGGCCCCTATAACAACCCAATTTTACACCTAAATGGATAGTTCTGGGATTTAGTAGGGGAGCCCACCCACATCCAGAGGGTAAAGGGTTAGGAGGGACTCAGATGCGCAAGTCAGTCACCCTGTCTACAGAGAGCACACTTAACAAAAATAGTGTTCACCCAAAAGGAAATACAAGTAGAAAGCAAAAACGTTGAAGGAAATACAAATTAACTAAAGTCCAACAAATACTGAATGCAGCAGCATCTACCCTCCAAATTTAAGATCTCACAAGAAAGGATTATTGTTGCCTCTGTTGGTGTAATGGGACTATGTGACTAATAAAGTCCTTACCTGTGAACTAGAAGTAACATTCAGGTGAAATGGACGAGGCTTTAAAATAACCCAGCAAAGAAGTGAAATAAGTCAATCAGAGAAAGATAATTATCATGTGATCTCTCTGATATGAGAAATTTGAGAGGCAGGGTGGTGTTCATGGGGGGGAGGGGAGGGAAAAAATGAAACAAGATGGGACCAGGGAAGGAGATAAACCATAAGAGACTCAATCTCAGGAAATAAACTGAGTGTTGCTGGAGTAGAGGGGGGTGGGAGGGATGGGGTGGCTGGGGGATGGACACTGGAGAGGGTATATGTTGTGGGGAGTGCTGTGAATTGTGTAAGACTGATGATTCACAGATCTGTACCCTCGAAATAAGTAATCCATTATACGTTAAAAAAAATATATCCCAGCAAAGGGAGAAAATCAAAATGGTTTGAGAATAGAGGAAAGAAAAATGGCAGATGGTGCTAACTGCTGAAGCTGGGGGATGGATGTATGGGGACTGATTTCACTACTCCTTCTCTTCTGAGTATAAAGAATAGCTTTACTTATTGAATCAGGCAGGAGTTCAAAATGCAATCAAATGTTGGGTGTGGTGAGTGTGGCCGGTGGGGTGGTCCTTAGTTTGTAATGCATCCACAATGGAATCTCAGTTATGTCTGGTAGGGACAGAGCAGGGGTGGCCAAGGCCTCCCAGAGCCCAAGGGGTCTTTAAGGAGGAGGAAGGTTACCCTAAAGGAAGAGGAAGTTGGCCAAACAAAGCTGATAAGGTCGCAAAGCCCTAGCCCTCGCAGAGGTGGCTCTGCCACCATCCCTGCCATGTGGACTGGTCTCCTCGCCCAACCCTCTCTGGACTCCTATCTGGGTCCAACAGGGCAGGGTGGAGAGTATGTAAAAATGGGAAAGAGCTATTCCATCAGCTTCTCTGGGGCGAAAGTCCCATAGCTAAGTGACCTGTCAAAGAGTAATGTGGAGGCCAGACATGCATCCCACTTCCCTTCTCCACAGAACTCCAATCAGCTCTAGGATCTTGAGGCCCCCAGGATGCTAGAAGTCGTGGCATTGCCCCTGTTCCCACCCACCACCCACAGAGTGGCCCCCCTCAGCCCATTATAGGGTAATGTGCAATATAGTAGGACGCAGCGGGTTTTGTGAGAGTATATCATAAAGAGGAAGAATACACATCAGGTACTTGTTGATGTCAGAGACATGCTGATAGAAGTCCGGAAAGATGGAACAGAAGCTGGGCACTCGTGTAGCGAGGACAGTCATTTTGGGATGACTATAGCAGGTCTTCCCATGTTTGCTCAGGAGAGACTGGGAAGCCCCAAAGGGCTCTGGCAGGAGCCACACCTGATGGAACAGACTCAGGGAGGACACCCCTTAGGCCTCACTTGACTATATGAAGGGATGGAGACTGGGAGGAGGGGAGAATGGCCAGGAGCACCTGGCTGCATCAGCACCTGCCCTCACTGCAACTACCTGCAAGGGACTCAGGAGAGAACCTGGCTCTTCGCCTACCGGGTCCTCCAGTGAGGACCAAGAGGGAATAAAGATGCACCTGGGGGTAAATGCATCCTAGGAAGGGAGACGCGACAATTCTGAGACCAGCATGGTGGAGTCACAATCCAATGCCCCCACTTTACCCCCAATATGTTCACATTGGAGCCCTTGGTGACGGGGGAGGTAATTAACAATTGGAAGCTCTGGTAGACCCCCAGCCTCAGAAGCCCTGCTCTGGACAGACACAGCCTTATGCCAAACATAATGTGGAGGAAGTAAGTTATTTCCTTCTGTGGCATTATGGGCCACCAAGTGGCTTAGACACCTTGAGGGTCCAAATGCATCAAGGATAACTGCTCCCAGGGGGAGAGCGTGGGGCCACAGAAGCACTGGTAGGAGCGGCGGCATTGCCTCCAGTGGGCTTGGAGGGAAAGGTGTGGAAGAGGAGAAGAGCAAATTACCAGGGACGCTGTGCAGTTGGTTAAATTATTTATGAATACGTAAGAACTGCACCCCTCCTCACCACACACACCTTCCTGGAAGAGCTAGGGAATTAGAGCAGGGCTCTGCCACAGTAACAGATGGGAACATACTCCCCGTGTAACAAGGGAATAGTGAAACCAGTGGACCCATGCCTTGCTGGCGGGAAAATTAGCTCACTTCACTTGGAGAGCTATTTGGCAATCTGTTACAAGGGTCATAAATATATTTTTTTGTGCTCCCAGAGACATACCCTGAGGAAAGAATCCAAAAGAAGGGAAAAGCTTCTAGGCATGAAGAGGGAGCATAATTTAAAACTGGAGGTGACATAAATATCCAGTGGAGAATGCTTAATTGAATTACACATGTCCATTTTAGTGGAACATCATGACCTTTTTTTTTTTTTTAAGATTCTATTTCTTTATTTGACACAGAGAAACATAGCTAGAGAGGGAACATAAGCAGAGGGAGTGAGAGAGGGAGAAGCAGGCTTCCTACCAAGCAGGGAACCCAATGCAGGGCTCGATCCTGGAACTCTGGGATCATGACCCGAGCTGAAGGCAGCCACTTAATGACTGAGCCACCCAGGCGCCCCACATCATGACCTTTTAAAAAAGATTTATTTATTTATTTGAGGGAGAGAGAGAGAGAGAGAGAGAGCGTGAGCAAGCAAGCACACCCAAGCTTGGATAGAGGGAAGGGCACAGGGAGAGCAATCTCGAGCAGACTCCCTGCTGAGTGTGGAGCCCAAAGTGGGACTCAACCTCACAACCCTAAGATCATGACCTGAGCCCAAACCAAGAGTTGGATGCTTAGCTGAATGCACCATCAAGGTGCCCCAAACACGACACTGTAAAAGGATAAACTTTAAGACTTTTCAGCAACACGGAGAAATGTATAACTTAAAAACTTGAGTTTAAAAAGCAGGAATCAAAATCGTTTCCTCACCATGACTAACTGTGTAAAAATATGAGCACACACAGACAAAGGTTAAAAGCAATGCAAAAGACCAGGAGACATCTGCCTTCCACGTTTCCCAAACCTCCCAATGTGTTGATGTAGGATCTTTGAAATAAGGGAGATATTACAAGAAATGTCAAAAGATAACATATAAAATAACGAAGCAAAGATCACCAGGCAGAAACAGACTAAGACTTCAGGAATCTGGGCTCTTCTTTAGATGCATGATTATGGGAGCTGGAAAACCGGGGCTGGACCCGAGCTCTCCGGCACCCTTGCCCATACAGACTGTCTGAACAGAGCTGGGAGATGGCAAGCCTTAGGGGAGGGGAAGAGTCCCCCACACCCCAGCTCCTGCAACGAAGACCCCTCAGGAGCACAACAGGGCCCCTGGGGAAAAGGGCACCTTGGAGGGGCAAGGGCAAGCTCCACCCACCCACCGAGGTCCGCCCCTGTCCCATACTCCCACGCCATCCCCCACAGAGGGTTGGGACTCACCACTCAGGGCAGACGTGCTGTTCTCCAGGGCCTGGCACACAGCCAGCAGGAGACCTGCGTGGGGAGAAGAGAGGAAAGGTAAGAGGCTTTCAGGACCCGATGGCAGGCCCCTTAAAAGGAAAAGACGAGGCAGTTTTACCAAGCAGCCTAAGGCAGGTCTGGCCACGTAACTGGGGGGGCTCACTGCAAAAGGAAAATGTGGGACCCCTATTCGAACAGCAGCAGAATGGCACACAAAATGTGCCATTAAAGTTACTCAATAGATATGTTTTTTCCTTCTTTTAATGGTCTCTCTCTACCTGTTCTGGTATTTTTTGTTTTTGCTCTTTTAATACTATGTAATTCTTTTACTGTAATGAAACACATTTAAGATTTATGGTTGTCACCGTTTTTAAGCATAGAGTTCGGCAGCCTGTAAGTACATTTGGGCTGTTGCGCGTGCCACGAGGCGGGTTTTGCTGTGTGTGCCATCTCTCTCTCTCTCTGAGGTGTGCGGATCCTGGCAGGCTGAGCACCGCACCTCACAGGCGTGCTGGGGACCAGGGACGAGTGTGCACACTCACAGGCAACTCCCCACAGCTGGCTTCCCTTCCTGCCTGACGATGCACTGTGACCTAGCCAGGGCAGGGCCACCGGGACAAGTCTTTCTTCTTCCCAAGGTGTCCAAGAGAGGCAGACAGCTGACCCCCAAAGGTATTACAACATCTGGTCTGGATGCATCAGGTACCTCGATCGGGGGCAGGGGAGAGCCTTGCCCCTGTCTAGTCACCCACTGAACAGTCCATAGGGCTGCCAGCTGGGGAAGGGGACAGCTGCCACCATAAGCCTGTGTCCGGGGAAGAGTATGGCAGGGTGGAGAACCACTCAGGGGAAGCAGTGAGGTGGTAGTCAGTAGGATCATGGGAGCTGAGGCTCCAAGTCCCAGGGACACTCTGCACTGTCCCACCGGACTTCACTTATGCAACACAAATACAAAGGTAAAGAATTTTTAAGAATTTCAAGACTGCGGTGGCTCAGTGGTTAAGCCTCTGCCTTCAGGTCAGGTCATGATCCCGGAGTCCCGGGATCGAGCCCCGCATCTGGCTGTCTGCTTGGTCGGAAGTCTGCTTCCCCCTCTCGCACTTCCACTGCTTGCGTTCCCTTTCTGGCTGTGTTTCTCTCTGTCAAATAAATAAAATCTTGAAAAAAAAAAAAAAAAAAAGAACTTCAAGACTTCAACGGCACTGCGTTAAACCGTAAACCCCAACCTCGGGGCCCATGTGAGCATGGGGACTTGGTGAGAGGACACAGTCTGCCTACCCACGAAGATGTCCCTGCCAGCAGAGGACATTCTGTGCCCTCCCATTACAGTACTGGAGGTTTCTGGAAACAGCAGCAAAGTTCCAATAAAGAAGGAACCTCTTGAGAGTTATGCAATCAGCATGCGCTAAATTAGAATGACTTCCTAAAACTGAAATGCAGAAAGATAGCCCGGTGGGCATGCACAGGCCGAGCCACCTACGGGTTAGCCCAGAAGATAGCTGAATCAAGTCAGCAGAGAAAAAAGGCAGAGCCGGGGGCTGGCACTGCTCTGATGCACCGAGCCAGCACACGTGCTTGCATGCAGATTGTGAGGCTTTCCTCTTTCCGCTCAGGGTACAGACACAGAAGGCCTTGACTCTCAGGGGAGAAACCTACCAGGCACGGGTAAAGCAATCATGCTCAGGGCTTTCCTTTCGGCCTTTGAAATAAGAAACATCACAAAAACAGTAGCCCACTTTTCCTGGAGGTCTGGCACGGATTTCCCAAGGACCCTCTGACACAGCCCAGGATCCAGAT
Source organism: Spilogale gracilis (assembly GCA_004023965.1). Classification (NCBI taxonomy): domain Eukaryota; kingdom Metazoa; phylum Chordata; class Mammalia; order Carnivora; family Mephitidae; genus Spilogale; species Spilogale gracilis. Next base: position 267,653 of record PITA01000273.1, on the reverse strand, counting down.
ACTCTGGGGCTAGAGTAGGGGCAGGGGGCAAGGAGAGAAAGTGGCTCAAATCAGATGCCCTCCTCCATGCAACTCCTTCTTGCAGCTCATTTTGGAAGCATGGCTCTTGGGTTCCTCTGGACATATTAAACAGCCGAGTTTGGGATCCACACACCAACCATCCATGTGAAGCATTCCTGCCAAGGGCAGGTACACACTGCCTGCTGAGGACCGGTCATGGTCTGACTCTGCTGGGACTGCCACCGAGCACTCTGGGCCAAAGTCACCCAGTGACTGGTAGTAACATAAAGAACACGGGGATTCTTTGCATAACTCTGAGGAAGCTCCGTTGGCCTGTCGTAAACTGTCCCCAATGACTTCTCTTGCCCGTTCCCTCCATGGCCCTATATCCCATCAGGCAGCGAAAGCAGAGCCCATACAGTTCCTGGTCACCATATCAACCGCTGCTCCAGAAAAGCCAAGCCAGGAAAGCAAATAGGGCCCCACGGTGGCCCGGACACAGCAGACACGGGCACCCACTCTCCGGCGTCCGCGGAGGGGCCGCCTCCACACCCCACTGCGGGGCAGGTGACCTCATCTGCTCTCTTCCTCATCCACAAAGCTATCAGCTGCTGAACTCACCAAGGCGTTCTGGGAACTCACTGGGGTTTGCAAAATCACCACGTTCCACAGATGAAAGTCACTGGGTTTTTTGAGCAATACAGAGAAGAACAGTTCCTTTCTATACCTGCAAAATCCCACAGTGAACAACTTGATGCCCTGAGCTGCTCTCTGCAGTCTTGGTTCAGGCACCAATTCTGTGGACGAGAGGGGAGGCCTCTGCTTCCTGAGGGTCACAAGTCACAGGCTGGGGGTCAGACCTCTTTCATGGCCCCCCCTCCCCACCAGGTGGGGGCGCCCCTTACTGGATAGGCACCAGTCTCGAGGCGGGCACTCGGGTTTCATGATTACCCAGGAGGTGGCACACCTCCAACTTCCCTGCCTTCCGGTCCAGCCTCTGGGAACACGTGGTTTAACAGGCAAGGAAATGGAGGCTTACAGAGGTGAAGAATTTGCCTGAGCTCCCGCAATCAAGTTCACGCTCAAGGCTGTCCGAAGTCCATGCCCAGGACAGCGTTTCATCATCACACCGCTCACGGTCCGCTAACCACAATCTGTCATGAACACTGGCAGGTGTGTCTCATCACCTCCAAATAAGTCCTAACAACAGACTCAGCAGGCCTAGCCGCGAAGCTTGATCTCTCTGGTCTGGAGGCTTGCACTGCTTGTTGTCTCTTTCTTGCAGCCTCCAATTTCCCCCACCAGGAGCCAGGTCTGCTGATGGGCCAGGGTGTGAGCAATCCAGATCAGCGGCTGCCTCATCTGCGTAAGGCCAGGAGCCCAGAGTGCCAGCCGCAGGACTATGCTTGGAAAAGCCAGGCTGTGTGAAGGCCTTCCAGAAACCCATGGCCCTGGTAGGCTCGGAGGCTCATCCGAAGCACAGGAAATCCTTCCCTGGGGCACCCCTGCAGGGATGGTACAGCTGCAGGATGCAGTGGCCCCAGGAAGACTGCACACAGTTCAGATGGGGGCCTGGAGGCCGCAGCCACAGGCTCCCCTCACCTGCCACGCACCCCTCCCCCACCACCCGGCAGCCTCTCTCTGGGGCAGGAATCCTTCTGGGCTGCTCTTGCCAGTGCATTTCTGGTTAAATAGCTCCAAAGAGGGAAATCCCTGGATCATGGACTTCAAAAAAGAAAAAAAGGGGGAAGTAGTGAGGGAAAACAAAAGCCTATGAAAGCTGATCCCCCACCCAGAGAAGAGTGGGAACCCAGGCCTTCCCCGAGGGGGTGGGAAGGAGCAAGGGTTGCAGTGCTTATAATTCAGTTGCATGGAACTTGAAGTTTCCAGCAGAAAAAAACATCAAAAAAGAGGCTAACTTATTTATCTGGTGAGTTCACAGACCGAGGCCACCATGAAACTGGTCCACTGATGGGCCAGTGGTAACTGGTGTTGAGAGGGGCTGGGCTCCTATCTCCCCTGAGCCACAGAGAAGCAAACTCCCCCTCCCACACACATCCCAGTCCCTCAGTGCAGCCCCTCACTCGTGCATGGGATCGGGACACCCTTTATCCTCTCCCACCTGTTAGCCTCATGACCACCTCTTCCGTGGACACACAGCTCTAGTGCCCAGATCTGGAGAAAGCATCCTCAGCCCCCTGGTAATCCCAGCAGAGTTGGCCTTGCCTTGCTCTGGAATCTAGGACAACTAGTGTTCGCTTCCTGGCTCTGACCCAGTCCACTGTTTGGATTACCTGTTCCCCCTAGAAATCAAGAGTTGCACATCTCACCCATGTTAAGATCCCATAAGCCAGGCTGCCTGAGTAAAAGGGGGAAGGGGAGGTTGTGGAATCAGGGAGATGTGGAGGGCATGGTGAGAGGGTGCTGTAGATCCTTCTGGATAAAGGACACCCCAGATTTGAAGGAGGCAATTGAAAAAAGCCCCATGGGTAAAGAAACAATGCAGGCAGGAGAGAGGGGCAGAAGAGAGTATGGGTGCTGGAATGAGGGCAGCCAGGATCCCTCTCCCCACTCCTTCTTTCCTCTCCTGCTGTACTTAGGGCTGGAAGGTCATAAGGGACACAACAAGGAGCTTGGAAAGTGGTGGTGTTACCTAGAGAGGGAGAATCCTGCGGTTAGGCCTGAGGTCTGCAGGTGACATGTGCGGGGCAATTGTGTGGGCACAGGAGTGCATGTGTGTGGGTCACACAGGACCCAGGGCCTGTAGGTACGGCTTCTAAGGCCTCCGCCCTTATGAACCGTGTCCCAACATTTAAGGTTTACAGTGCACAGCAAAAAGTGTAATATTGTAGGGCTTTTTAAGTGCACAGCAAAAAGTGTAATATTGTAGGGCTTTATCAGTATTTTTAAGTGCAAGAGGTTTTGATCCCCAGGATGATGCTGGCTGGTTTCAGGGTCAGAACTGGTTAAGAAGAAAGAAAAAGAGAACACACATACTGCAGGGACAGACAAGGAGGAAGTCTAGTAGGACCGGGAGACAAAGAGCTTGCCCCTGGTGAGAATGCCCATAAATGTCACTGTTAAAAGTAGCCACGTGCAGCCCCCCATCACCCCGATGCAGGGAGGATGGCCTTCAGAGAGTCTATGGTTTCTCTACAAGGAAGAAGTGACAGTTCACACTGGCCCCTGCTTACAGAGACATCAGGGACACTTGCTTCAGAGGATGTCAGGCAAGCTTCAGAGGAATTTGTGGAAGAACTGGCCAGACAGGATTGGGAATACTCCGGGGATAGCAGGGAGAGTTTAGAAATATGTGACCCAGGCATGAATCACCCTGGGCAGACGAGCTTATGGGACAGAGGGCTCTTTCTTCCACCATCCATCTGGAACACCACTTTTGAAACACAGGCTGGACCCTGCTACCCAAGGAGAGAGCTTTACAGAGAAATTAAAAGAGTTAACGTCGTGTGGCAGGTGGCACATGGCAGGTCATGATGCATGGCGAAAAACCCAACTGTGCAGGAAGGGGGCAGTTTTTAGCCACAAACCCATACAGGCAAAGGGCCTCACACCTTGGCCCCAGCAGAACCGTGACATGGGACGAGTTAAGCAGGAAGATACTTCTCTGCCAGGGGCAGGCGGTAGCGGGAAAACCACTGGAGCCCGGTTGGTCTCACGAGCTCCCTCATCACGGGACTCTGTCACAGGGCTCCCCCCACGGCTGATGGCATGCAAAGGAGTTAGGGCGGCAATATCTGCTCGAGCACTTACTACGTGCCCTGTGGAGTCCCACTTGAGAGTCACAGCAAGTCCTAGGAAGTACATACTGTTGTGCTCCCATTTTCTATGTGAGAAAGTAGAGGTGCGGGAGATTAGGTAACCTGCCCAAGGTCACCTAGCTTGTAAGTGACGGATATCACTCCTGTCACGAGGTCCAGTTGGCCTCACTTGGCTTCTGCTTCTCCTGTCAAGTACAAAGAACACAGACATGCTAGAAAAGACCACCGCCTCCTCCTCCTCTGGCCTGTGGAGAAGCCAGGTATGGACCGTGGGGCGGGGAACACAGGCCAGCAGGGAGCCCGGAGAGGAGGGTCAGTTTCGAATACTGTCACCCTTAGTGAATCACTTCGCCTTGCTCACTCTTAGGATCTTTATAGGACAGAGTAGGCCAGAATGCCAGCCATCTGTAAGTCCCAGGCATCTATGAAGCTACAGGGCTGTACATCTTCCTCATCCATCCAGGCGGCAGGGTTGGGGGTGGGGAGGGTCGATGGCATCATTCTAACACACTGTAGGTGGATCCCTACCTACCATGGAGAAGGGTCAAAGTAAAGCTTGTCTCAGTGAGCAAGCTCAGTCTGCGGTAATTTTGTCCTTCAAGTTATCATGGTGTTTACAGCAACTATCAGAAGATGGGCGTGACCTGAAATCTAATCCAAAACGAGCACTTTCTATCTCTACGTTTTCAACACAGTCTTGATAATATACTCCAAGCTCACAGTCCATGAGGGAATGTGCTTGGGTCCGTGAGCTTGGGATTCTCAGCTGCCCCTTCTAATGACCCTTGGGGTGGCCACAAGGGCAAAGTCCACCTTGATGGGTCTAAGGCAACACCTCATGGTTAGGGCGTCGTGGGAGATAAGCCAGCATGACCTGAACGCTGACAGGCATTCCCCGTGTCCACCTCCATGTACCTGCAGATGGGAAAAAGCTCAAGTATTGAACCTTCAGGATCAAGTAGGAAAAGATGAGCAGATGGGAATCTCGACTTGCAAGGTCTACCGTTTTCTAATTCTGACCCAGTTCTATTACAGCAGCGCAGAAAGAAGCCTTGCCCTCGGAACTGGGTTCAAATCCGAGCTCTGCCATCCTTACCCGCGAGGCCTCAGGCGTGTTAGCTAACCTTGCTGAGCCTCAGCATCCTCATTCACAAATACGAATGACAACTCCTTTCTTTCCGCGAGGATTAAATGCAATAATCGGAGTACATAGAGTCGGAGAAAAAGAGAATCTTCCACATGTCAGCAAAGGGGGATGAGGATAGACTGCCCAAGGCGTCATGCTGATCACATGCTTCCACAGAGGGTCCCCCTATGCCTCCAGCACCCTGACCACTCTCCAGAAGCCTGTACCTCAACCCATGCATTCAAAAATACACTTGTCTCATCCCTGACCTGTTCCACCTCCTCCCGGCTTCTAGGCGGAGCTGAGGACCCGACAGCCACCGGCTATACCTCCCTCCCCTTTACCCCATATCCAAGCCCAGGCCTCCCCCGCAGTCTGCCTCCACATTGTCTGTCTTATCCAACCCCCTACCCCCTGCATCCCGACTGCCAGTGCCCCAGTTCGGGCCTCATCATCTCTCCTGGGCTATCACAATAGCTGCCTGGCAGGTTTGCAGGCCAAGAGCGGGTTTTTTGTTTTTTACCTTTGCTCCTGCTGCCAGAGTGAGTTTCCTGAAACACTTGCTGGACCACAGCACTTCTTTCCTCTCAACAGGCTTCCCGCTTACAGAACCCAGTCTGAAGTCGTGAGCTGAGAAGTAAGGTGCAGAACCTGGTCCCAAACCCCATTTCCACCTGCTATTCCCTTTGGACCCACAGACTCCAGCTGCCTATCACCGGTCCCTTTTACCTGCCCACAACCCACCCTCACTTGGCTCTGAGTCATGGGCTCATGCTCCCAGGGTCCAAATCGCGGACCTTCTGGCTCCATGATACTCAACTGCCTGAGCCTTAGTTTTCTTTGCTGTAAAAAGAGCTAAAGGGTGCCTGGGTGGCTCAGTGGTTAAGCCTCTGCCTTCAGCTCAGGTCGTGATCCTGGAGTCCTGGGATCGAGCCCCACATTGGGCTGCCTCCTTGGCGGGAAGCCTGCTTCTCCCTCTCTCACTCTCCCGCTGCTTGTGTTCCCCTCTGGTTGTGTTTCTCTCTGTCAAATAAATAAAATCTTTAAAAAAAAAAAAAAGAGCTAAAGATAGGTCTTTCCTGCACAGGGTTGTGATGAAGATTAAGTGAGGGGAGGGCACCATGAAAACGTGGGGTACACAGAGTGGGACATAACAAACACACAATACATGGAGGTACCACCTAGAGCTGCCGGGAACATTCTGCCCATCACTCAGGCTGGCATGCCCCTTCCTCTTCCTCTGCCCGTGGAGGTCAGATTTACCTCTTAAAGCCCCACCCAAGTGTCAGAAATAATCATTTCTTCTTCAGAGCAGGCCTTATCTGATTCTGCCCTGTAGTGTGGAAGTTTTCCCATCTTCTTGGTCTCCCTCTCTGGTGCAGCCAGGAACCATGTGCTGCTCATCTCTACCCCCTCCCCGGGCACCCTGCCTCACACCTAGTTAGGTCTCTGACCCACGTGTGCGGAATTGAGCTCCTCTAAGAGGTCACCAGCTTGAAAACAGAATGGAGGGGTGAGCATGGAGGGTGTGTGGATGAGGAATAGGAAAACCAGCTGATCCTCAGAATTCCTTCTTCCCTTCTATGGTAGACCCTCCAGAGACACAGCTCTAAGTCCTGTTTCTCATTCTGGTGTCAGCAGAGATGAACAACTCTTGAAACCTGGCATGCGTCATATATTCATTCAAGAAGTACCTGCTGGGGGCGTCTGGGTGGCTCGTCATTAGGCATTTGCCTTTGGCTCAGGTCATGGCCCTGGGGTCCAGGATTGAGCCCCGCATCAAGCTTCCTGCTCAGTGGGAAGCCTGCTTCTCCCCCTGCCCCTGCTTGGGTTCCCTCTCTTGTTGTGTGTGTGTGTGTGTGTCTCTCTCTGTCAAATAAATTCTTAAAAAAGAAGAAGAAGAAGTAGTACTTGCTGAGCACCACTACACGGCAGGCAGGGTTCCAGGGGCTGCAGACCTAAAAAAGGACTAAAAGCTCCTTGTCTTACAGTGCCGGCAACAGATCTTCCTGCCAGAAGTAATCCTTCCCATTCTTGACAACTATTCACACGAAACTCCATGAGAAATAGCTGAGGCACCACCACTTGGAGGGGGGATGTGTCTTCTATTTTCCTTCTGTTTTAAAATTTTATTTATCTATTTAACACAGAGAGAGGGAACACAAACAGGGAGAGTGGCAGGCAGAGGGAGAGGGAGAAGCAGACTCCCCGCTGAGCAGGAAGCCTGATGTAGGACTTGATCCCAGGACCCTGGGATGAAGACAGATGCTTAATGACTGGGCCACCCAGGCGCCCTTGTGTCTTCTATTTCAGTAATGATGTGAGGGAAGAGGAGTGGGCAGCACCATCCCTCTCCAGAGCCTGGAGTGAGTCTCCCGAATCCACATCCCGAGATGACCCTAACTTGCTTGGCCATCTGCTGATAGACTCCAGAGAGGTTTATTTTCACATGCTTAAGTCAGTTTGTAGGCTTTTCCTGAATACTTTATGAGAAAACAGGAAGACGTGCACCCACTAACCTCAAGGAGGAAGAGACAGAATCAAGAGGGGGCCAGAGCCCAGTGAATGGCTTGGAGCAGCAGGAGGGCAAGCCCAAGGACTCTTTGCTGAATGCCTCACGCCCAGGGGCTCTTCAGGCGAAGGCAGGACTTGCCACAGGCGTTTAGTCTATAGGAGACGCAGCTGAAGCAAACACACTCACCTGCCTTCCGAAAGTATCTCTCCTGATCTCTCTTCAAGCTCTTTGTTCCACCCAAGTGCGTCTATCCGGTTCAGGTGCTCTAAATTTCCTCCTTTCCTGCTGCTCCAGCCCCTTCTACCCAGCCTTCCCAACCCACTAGAGGCCTACGTCCTCCACAGCACCCTTCTGACCTCTCCAGCAGGCAGGCCTCTCTTTTGGGCCCTGGGCCCCGGGCCCCGGCCAGGGTCAGTCCATGTGTGCCGGCTGGGTGCGGGGCCCACTGCACTCACTCACCCGGGCCGGCCCCCGTGGCCTCCCTCTCTTGGCCTAGACCTCATTTCCCTCCGTCTCTGAGAAGAAATGAGAGTATCTGCAAAATGCTTTGAGCTTCTTACAGCCGAGATCTCTATCAACGCCCGGGACTGACACCGCCTGCACAGGCATTAGAGAAGGACTGGGGCTGCAAAAGATGAGGTGTGCTCGGACTTCGGGAAAGCCATGCTAAAAAAAATAAAGGACTAAATAAAAAAGCCAGAGAGACCCTCTCAGCAGGACGCAGAGGCTCCGTGTGGCCATACCTTTGTTTCTGAGATCTGGCAGGTGATGTCACACCTCACACTGCTACACCTTCCTCTTCTAACACTCCCAACCCCTCCAGAGCCTTCTAGAACAACGCCACCACTGACTCAGTGGTTTAGAGGACCCGCTCCACTGAAGCAAACAGCATTCAGGGACAACATCTATATCAAAAAATGGGCTAGCCAGGACGCACCAAGCAGCTCCTCTGCGCAGGAATGGCCCGGTGCCCACTCCCGCCCCCACAGATCGATGCTGCACCCTTTTCTGTGGGGAGGAAGCAGTCATCTCTTGGGCAGAGTTTAAGCCTTAGCAAAGAGCTGGGCCAAGGGCTGGGTACTGAGTCAAGCTTCCTCTCCCAGCAGGCCTGCTCCCGTGCTGGCTGGCCAAGGGCCCCGTGCAGGGACTGCGGGCAGCAGGGGAAGATCACAGAGCCCTCCCGAGCCTGCTGGAGATCCCGGCTGCTGAATCACCAACAGGCTCAACCAGGGCCAAACTCTGAGGTCACGAGCCACTGTGCCAAGCGGAGGCACCCCGAAACCTGATGCCAGCTGGTGACACCAAGTGGAGGCATCAGAATGTCTGTGGAAAGGGCTACATTGGACTTCCCCAGAGCCCCAGAGAAGGAGTGGGGAAATGGGCTCGAGACCAGGCCAGGACGAAGTGGCAGACGTGCAGCAGTCCTACCTGCCGGGTTCGGGTCCTTCAGTACTGGGACCAGGTGAGCTGAGCCCTGGCTGCCAGGAAATTCAGAAATCAAATGCCAGCTCTGGAAGCATCCCCGGGAACCTTATAATTCGTCAGCCCCCTCCACGGAGGTCCATGGCCACATGTCAGTTTCTCCTGGCCTTGGGGCCCCACAAGGGCCATCCTCCAGGCCCAGGGTCAGCAGTGGCTCAGCCTGGACCTTCGACCAGCAGAGTTAGTCTCTCAGCGGTCCCAACAAAGCCAGGCTAATCCCTCAGCTACGTCACAGCCATGGGTACACACCACTCACAGCAAGTGGCTTGGAAGCAGGCTGTACGCCAGGAGGAGATTAAAAATACGCAATCCTTGAACTCTGCCCCATTTCCTCCATGCGAGTAGCTTGGTGGTGACAAACTCATCCCTTCCTGCTGCTCCACTTAGGACACCCCCAGAACCACCCTGCAAATGGCACTGCAACGCCTCGGCCAAGATAAATACCAGAGTGACTTGGAAGAATTTCAGATCGATGCGGTATCAGCCTGGGAAGGGGGTGGTGGGCAGAGGGGACAGACGGCCTTGCAGCAATGCTAATCACCACCGTCAGGCTGCCGTCGTGTGCCGCATTCTCAAGGCTGGCCACCTTCCGAGAGCTCACTTGATCAGATTAGGCCCACTGGTTGAGAAGCCAGGGCCAAACGGAGGAAACAGATTCCCAGAACTACAGAGTTTTAAGAGCAAAGGGGAAAACACAATGAAGTTCTTGTAACCCTACATTTCTCAACCCCCATCCCACTGCTGACTGGGAAAATGTTGAAGTGCTTTTCCTTGGGCTCTGGAGGTGAGGGCCAGGAGGAGAGGAAGAGAAGAGAGTGGGTGAGAGAGGGTTCTAGGGACAAGGGCAGGTGCCAGCTGCTAAAGAGGATCCAGACAAGGGGAGGGCAGGAAGCACTGGATTGCCAACCTTGCACTGGGAGACCCTGGGCAGGCCACGCCTACCCTGGGATCCTCATCGCTGGCAGTGCCCCCCAGGGAGCCTCCGGAAACTGGTGGGGTGGCTTCCGATGGTCACAATGGCTGGGGGGGCACTCCTCGTATTTAAGCAGTAAGAGCAGGAATGCTAAGTTGCTGTAACACATAGGATCTTGTCCCACATAAGATGCTCATAGTGCACCCCCTTGAGAAGTCCTGCACCCCACCAGGATAGTCCCTTCAAGCACATGGCATTTAGCCTCCAACTACACAAGCGCAGACGCACCCAAAACTCGGGGGAAATGGAACATGCTGGAAGTCACATGAATGGACGGTAACTCGAATTAGAGCCTTATGCATGGTCTTTGGGAAGTTCATGGTGGGCGGAGGAGGGGGTGGTCTAGCTGACTGCCTGCTCTCCTTTCACTGGGACACTCCCTTCTCCCTTTGCAATTCCCTCTATTCTTTTTTTTTTTTTTAAAGATTTTATTTATTTGACAGAGAGAAACACAGCCAGAGAGGGAACACAAGCAAGGGGAGTGAGAGAGGGAGAAGCAGGCCTCCCGCCGAGCAGGGAGCCCGATGTGGGACTCGATCCCGGGTCTCCTGGATCATGACCTGAGCTGAAGGCAGCCGCTCAACCAACTGAGCCACCCAGGTTCTTAAGTTCATCTGTCTCTCTCTGTATTAACCTGGAGCCCTGCGGATGCACAACACGAAGCCTACCTACAAAGTCACGAGACTGACAAAGCACATACAGAGCCCAATCCCAGTGTTTTATGGTCGTGGGGTTCCAAAGAGACTCCCAAAAGCCCTAGGAGGAGGAACTGATAGCAGTAGGGACGTATTCCCGTCCCTTGGCCCGCTGCCTGGTTTTAGGGCCCCCAACACATTTCCCTTTGCCAGTGTGGCCAGATTCTTCTTCAGTGAATGCCCCAAAAGCATTTAGTTGTGTGGGCAAAGTCTGGTCTGCTACCAGGAGACAAACCAATAAGGAACAGGGCATGCCTGTCCCCGCAGTTCTGGGCTGGAGAACATCACATATCTTTGAGTGGGGTCAACTTAATGCAGTTTAAAGGAAGACCAAAAACCTGGGAAGACAGAATAGGAGAATGACAGAACAACGGGGGTGCAGCCTGCACGTTTACATCCCAGATAGGAGTGAAGCGAGAAGGGGGTCTTGGTTAATAGGCAGTGTATTTCCAAAGCATTGGCTAGAAAAAAAAAAAAATCAGGCTTCTCTAGAGGAAGGTGGCCTAGGAAGCAAAACCGGCTGGTGAGATGGTGTAGCTCCTTTGGTGGACAGCTGAGTGGTTTATGGCAAAATAAAACGTCATGCAACATCAGGTCCAGAAGCAGAGCTTCCTGGTATTTGCCCAAGTGATTGAAAATTTAAGTCCACAGAAAAACCTGCACATGCATACGTTTATAGTGCCTGAACTCATAATTGCCAAAACTCTGAAGTCACCAGGAGGTCCTATGGTAGATAAATGGATAAACTGTGGTACATTGAAATAATGGAATATTAAATCCATAGTGTTACATTCTAGAAAAGGTAAAACTATGGTGGCTGTCAGTGGTTTAGGAGGAGGGAGGCAGAGAGAAATTAGGGGAAGATGGGGGAGCTTCTGGACAGTGCAACTTTTTGTGTAGGTGGGGGGATCTAAGTCACTATATGTTTGTCAAAATACCTAAGAGTCCGCACAGGAGTCAGCTCTAGTGTAAACTGGGGACTTTAGTTTAAATTTAGTTGAAAAAAGCATCAATACTTTTTGGGGAGGAAAAATCCACTTTTATTAGCAGTTTGGGGTTTCTCCCTCTGTATTTTCTTATAGGGTTAGATCTTGATTTTTTTTCCCCCCTGCAAGTACTGTCCATACCCTGTCCAAGGGTCCGCCCCATGGTGCTACCATACTTTCTTAAGCCTTTTCCCAACTGTTGGCCATGATATTTATGATTTTTAAATAATGTTATAGTTGCTACCTTTGAGCTTACAGCTACTTTTCAATGCCATTCTCCTGATTATTATTATTATGAAGATTTGACAGAGAGAGAGAGAGAGACAGACAGTGAGAGAGGGAACACAAGCAGGGGGAGCAGCAGCCAGAGGGAGAAGCAGACTCCACACTGAGCAGGGAGCCCGACGACACAGGGCTCCACCCCAGGACCCTGAGATCATGCCTAAGCTGAAGGCAGACACTTAATGACAAGGCATCCAGGTGCCCATTATTTTTTTGAGTAGAGTTGGCGCAGTGTTATGTGAGTTTCAGGTCCACAACACAGTGATTCAGCTCCTCCACGAGTCGTACTCTGCTCACCACGAGTGCGGCTGCGGCTCTCACAATACCGTCAATGGTATTCCCTGTGCTGTGCCTTTCATCCCGTGACTTAGTCCTTCCCTAACTGGAAGCCTGCACCTCCCCCTCCCCTTCATTTGTCCATCCCCCCCGCCCCACCTCCTCCCCTCTGGCAACCATCGGTTTGTTCTCTGTATTTATAGGTCTGATTCTGCTATTTGCTTGTGCATTTGTTTTGTTTTAAAAAAAATTAACTGTAGTTAATAACATACTAATGTTGGCTCACCAATTGCAGCAAATGTACCACACAGGAAAGATGTTAATAGTCAGGGAAATTATGCGGGGGATGGGGTAAGGAAGTATATGAGAATTCTCTGTACTTACACTCAATTTTTCTATTAAACCTGAAACTACTAAAAAAAAAATCTATTAAAAAAACAACTGTGGACAACTACAACACTAGGAAGCTGAACTATTTTACTCTCTGTTTCCAACTGTTCTATCACAGTGCTTCCCTAAATTCAAGTAAAATGTCCTCCTAGGAAGGTCATGGCATAAGCAGCTTGAGTTGGATTCTTCTGGGGGTGCAGAGAAGACACTGCTCAGCCTTCCATGGAGGCCCACCGATCTGCACCTCCCTCCCCGTCCATCAGCTTGGCTGACAGTAAATACAGAAGCCAAGGCCCCTGTCTTAGCCAGGCTTTGCCATCACTATGAATTCTAGCTGGCTGAAAGCTCAGAGGACGAGAAGTACAATTAGCTCTCTTACATCATGAAGTGTGTGCGCAGGAAACCTTTACTGATAGGGGCTCCCAGGAGAAGCAATGAGCAGCTCTGGTCAGGGACTGGTCTGGACTTCCGCACACCCTGAATGTCACTCTCAAACTAAAAGCATGACGGATGAGAGAACACAGAGGGGAATTACATTCCTCATAGAAATAGGCCAGAGACAGAGGAGGGCCGGGAGGAGGAGGGCTCTTCCAGTGAGAGGCTGGTAGGTATAGTCAGGAATCGGAGGCCTTCAAAACAACCGCGGAAAGCCAGTGTCTTGGTTTCAGGGTAACTGGCCTTGCTTTGGTGATTTTTCGTATAAAACAGATAACACACTGTAGACATGCTATCTCTCAGCTGAGGACAAGTTATGAATACAATTTTCAATCTGTTGTCAACTGGCTGTCAGCTCTGAGACCGAGGGAGCAGAATACAAGAGTTGCTAGAAGGTGGTTTAATCTGATCCAATTTCTTGACCCTCTAGCTACATCTAAGAGTGGGCTCTCAAGTGGGGGTCAAGCACAGCATTTGTCATGCCAAAATGAAGCCACAGTTACCGAGAAGCTTTCCATCTCCCTCTTCCCGTCCTTTTCTATAACTCGGGCAGGAAAAGAACAAAAGAGTGCAGGGGGCCTTTTAACTCTGCAATATCATCCTTCTGTGAAGACCTACAAGCAAGGTGATGAAGCAAGTGGCTTATTCCCCATCCCCAACACAGTCATAATCTGACATTTTATTGTATGTTTTTTTCCTGTCTCCTTGGGACCAAGTGGGGTAAGGGAAACAGTTTTTCAGTGGCTATGTTCTCAGCGCCCAGAACAGTACCTGATACATAGGTCACCCTCAACAGTACTTGCTGAAAGAATTCAGCTCTTTTTTGAGCCAAACCTGACAGAGAGTTCCAGAGATGGTCAAGGAGTGTGAGCCACAAAAGCCAACACTTGAACTCCTATTTGAGCAGGAGCACTTTGTAGGACTTTATAAAATCCAGGTTCTTTCACTCTGGTATAAGATGACACCACTAGAACTGTTCTATGGTGACAGCTCTCTAAGAAATAATTCATACACTGGAGCATTTTCTTCACTATGGACGTGTGTGTAGATTAGAGTTGTCATGGTCTGAACTGGTGACATCTAAGGGCAACTTGAACAAAATGAGGGAACCAGTCCTGCAAATATCTACTGGAGGAAGAGCATCCGGAGCTGGAAAACAGCAAGTGCAAAGGTACTGAGGTAGGAGTAAACTCAGCGTGTTTAAGGAAAAGCAGGAAGGCTGGAGTAGGCCAGTGGAGGGAAACAAGCTAGGGAGATGCCAGGCAGACACCTGTCATGGGGAGAGCATGGAGTCTGGATTTCCTTCCAAGCTGGACAGCCACTGGCAGGTTTTGAGCAAAAGAATAATGGCACCTGATGTAGGTGTTAGGAGAATCACTGTGGAGACTGAGAAGGGAAGAAGCCTCACAGAGGCAAGACTGGAAACTGGAGGAGCAAGATGAGACCCCTGCAGAAGTCGAGGTGAAAGGAAGGAGTGGTGGCAGGGGAGGCCTCCAGAAGTGGTCAGATATACAACAGAACAGAAGCAAGGCTCCCTGAACTTGGGAGGTGTGCTCTGGTCGTGTTCCTGCAGGGCCCTGCTCTCTTCACCCTGTCTCTGCCTCTCCTATTCCTCTGCTTTCTCTTCACCTTCCTAGGCCACAGTCAACCTTCAAGGCCCAACTCAAACATCAACATCTGCAAAAACCTTTCCTGTCCACCTCAGATGGAGGACCCCATCTCCCTCAAAAAATTAAAATAACAAATGAATAAATAAACAAATGAAAACACAGGCTTAGAGAAACCCACTAGCAGGCTCAACACAAGTCAATTTTCTCTTAATCCTGATGGTCTCAAACTTCTCTAAAGACCTTTAACTAATGGTTCCCTTCCAGAGTCTGCCCAGAATCTCTGTGATCCCCCAGAGTGCTACAAACAGGAATGAAGTTTCTAACCCTGATTATTCCCAGAAGGTCCCAGGAATCTCTGTTCAAGGTAATCACAGGCTCATATGTGAGACATCCAACACCCAGGAGAAGCTAGCCTCTGGGTAATGACAGCTGGGCTCACGGCTTTCTGGAACCTTGCACAGTATCCAACTCTGCTTACCATGTATCCCTCCCACTCCTGCCTGCAGGCTGGACTAAAGCATCCCAGGCTCAAGAGAGAAGGGCCCACAAGGAGCAAAACCAATGAACTCGTCTGGGACCAGAGGACATGCAAGCTGCTAAAGTACAGACCAAGAGATTATTCTCTGCTCTGGGTTCCTCTGCCTAAATGTCCTGCCCCATGCAAGCGTAGCCCAACTCTCTGCTGTCCGTCCTAGCCACCCTCCCCACCCCCCCAGTGCCTGTAGGAGACACACAGGGACAGCCATCCCTACTGATGCGGGTGTGAGGGTGGTGAGGTGGGTATGGGGCTGAAGCGCTAGGACAGGCCACATAACCTTGCAGAAGGAATCCTTCCCTCTAAGGAAGGTAAAAGTCAGTGTTCCTATCTGCTATGTCAATGCTATTTTGGGAGCAAGGGGTAAGATGGAAAAGGAAAAGGAGAGAGAAGAGAGAGACTCTGGAAGTGAATTATTCATCATCAATAAAAATGTATCTGTTAACCATTTAATGTCAGGTATCATGCAAGACACTGCACAAGTTGAGAATTAGGGGAAGAGAGAAGGGGAAAGAAAAAGTCAAGAAGTAGGAACAGAAATTTTTAGACGAAACACCCGCTCCCCCCAACACATATACACACAGGATTACCGTCAACAGAGCAAGAGGTCACCTGGAGACACCCCGGGGGCAGGACTACAAAAGCAAAGTAGATTCTTCTCCCCCAGCCTAAGGGAGGCAGTACCTGAGAATACCAATGGCCATTCATACCAATTTATCTACACCCTAGATAGAAGGTTTTTATGTAAACCAAGTCCTAGATTTTCAGAAAATTCCTGCCTGTGGAGCCTCTGAAAATAGCTCGCCAGGTGATCAACAGCCCAGGTACAAACAACGACACCCTTTCTGCAGAGGCTAAAGTGGGGGAAACCAAGAACTGTGCACGGGTAGGTGGTTTGGAACAATCCAGACTTCTTTAATGCTTTCTAATGACCTCATTGGGCGCCTAAGCATGCTTTTACACAAAAGTTAATGACTTTATCTTTAAGGCCAAACAGTGAGGCCATTCGCCCACTTCTCTACTCGCAGCGGAGTCAGATGACATCACGGCCCCCAGAGGGCATTCTTGGCAGAGCCAGGACCAGCCTCTGGGAGGAAGACCACAGGCCAGGAAGGCCTTCCATTTTGCACCCCGACCCTCTTCTCCATTCACGAGGGCGGCTGGTACTTGCCTCATTTAATGAGGCGTATTCCAGGGAAGACCCTTATCATCCCCGATTTTGTGGGCTAACCCCCGCCCTGCGGTTCACTTCTCCAGGCCAGGAGCTTGCATCAGCTGTCCGGCCACTGCTCTCAGACAGAGCGGCTCCATCCGTGGCCTGGGACAGTCACCTCTGGAGCAGAGCCCTCTCCCTGCTGCGGACGGCGCCTCCCACGGGGAAGAGAAAACAGCTGTACAGGGTTGTTCCCTGATTAGTAGGTGAAGCACATCGATGAATGATTAAGCACATTTATTTTCTTTTTACTGCTAGACAACAGTGGGGTTATTCTGCCACTGTCTTGTCCCTGTGATCACTCAGCAACTCCTTGCGGTTGGGTTTACTTGGGGTCTGAGGTGCAAGCTAAACGGATGAGGGCATCTGGACCCAAAACGGACCACTCTGTTCCTAAAGGGTCAATCTTTTTTTTCCTCCTGCTGAATGTCACAACTCAAGAGCATCCATTGGAGGAAGAAATGTTAGACAGTGGGTTGCTGGAGATGAGGGGACACAAGTGACGATGAAGGGAGTCTACAGGGCTGCAAGGAAAAGGCCCATGGAAAATACAAGTGGGCCTTCTGCTTGGAGAACAACAGAATTTTTATGGGGAGGTGCTATCTGGGGGTTTAAGTCTCAGGAGATAGTGGAGTTTCCTGGCTGCCTAAAACATCAACTTTTCCTCCCCCATGCGCTAGGAGGATGGGCCTGTCAAATGACCAAGTGGTCGACTTTTCTAGAGGGGCTGGGGAAGCTACTGCAGCGGAGGCAATCGACTGTAAGCCAACCAGAGATGTGAATGATTTGGAGTTACAAATTAGGGAGAGAGTGTTCTAGGAAGGGATTATCAAGTAAAGTCTTTTAAATAAGACAGTGATTTTTAAAACCCACATTTTTTTCCCCCAGAAAGAGGTTTGTCATTGCAAAAGTGGTCCATCCCACTGGCTACTTCGTGTAAACAGTACACACAAGTTTCCTCCGTTAGCTGATGAAACCTTCTCTAAGCTGCAGTGGTGCAAAGTGAAGAGGCAATCACCACTAATTTACATGGAAACATTTCTTTTTGAGAGAGAGAGAGAGAATCTTAAGCAGGCTCCACGAGCCCAATCTGCGCTTGATCTCACGACCCTATGTATCATGCCCAGAGCCAAAAATCAAGAGTCGGACACTTAACTAAGTCACCCAGGTGCCCCAACATACGGAGACATTTTTGAGCACACCTACACCCAAAGAATAATCTCCTGGGATTTTTTTGATACTATAGGACACCTCTTGCTAACAGATGCACAAAATAAATAGACATCAAGCACAGATGCTCACAGACACAGTTCAAAAATATGGTGGCTGGATGCGGAGATGCTGAGTGTAGTTTGGGGGAACGAGCTTGGTGGGGCTGCTCTCGCCACCTGGGGTGCAAGCTGCCTCTATGAAAGATTGCTGCAAAACAAATGCTGGAAGTTATTTTCATTTTTATGATTTCTCTTTATAGATTTCTTTTGGTTGCAAAAAGAGGTACTGATGTGGGTCTTTTGTAAACTTGAGTGGCCTTACACAAACTTTTCATAAAGGAGAGGAGGTACTTGTGGGCTACTGGACCCAAAGGGGAAAAAAAAACCCACCTTTAATAAGCATTGGTAAAATGTCCACACTATGGCCCCGCTCACACTGGAGGATCCAGGTATTAAACTATTTATTTGGAGGTGCAAAGGCCATTAAAAAATGCTGCCAGCCAAATGAGGGAAGTTCCTACATACAAGTGAAATGGGAAGTGCCATTTCTTTTCTGATCTGCTGCTCTATCAAGTCAGTGGCAATGTCTGTGGGTTTTGTGGGTCCATGTCATGGCTCGGGAAGGGTGAAGAGTATTAAAGGAAGCCAGCTACCAGCAAATGTGCTAACACAGATTCTATCTTTAGTGGGGCTGCGAAGAACTAAAGGTGTTAAAGCAAAAGTGGTAAAGACTCTCCCATCTTCTGCTATTATTTAGGGGACATGTCAACTGGAGAGGCATAGCAGGGAAGTGAGGAGAAGCCAGCGCTCGAGCAGAGGCCTTAGGGGTCAGGGCTCACACACCCGGACTTGTAGGCATGTCACTCACTCGAGGGCAGGCTGCCTGCATAAATGGAAGAAATCACCCTTTAAAACAAGTACCTTTAAAAAAATGTATGGTAGGTTGGTGGTGGGGGAAGGGTAATGGGGCGATGTGCATTAAGGAAGGCCCCGGATGGAATGAGCACTAGGGGTTATATGCCAGTGATAAATAACTGAATTCTACCCCTGAAACCAATGATACACTCTATGTTAATTAATTTAAATAAAATTTTAAAAAAGAAAAACAATGCTTGGTATAAATGCGTACCAGCCTCCATGAGTGAATGTATTACTAGAGGTACCCCGATCACAACAAAATAGTTCAAGTAGCACACCTCGTGTGATTATCGGACAGCTAATTCTGGACCTGAAGGAGATAAAAAAAAAGAGCTGGCCCACTTTTGTTTCTGTTTCCCAGCACTGGGAAGTGGCAACATTTCTTGGTGGCCAACGTGACAATTACTTGCACGGTAATGATTCTCACTGTGGTAAAAAAAACTTAAGGGACTGGCTGTTTGAAAAATTCGATGACATTCAGCCTACAGTCTGCTACAAAATGGCACTTTCACACACTCAGCACCCACAGGCTTCTGTGAATGACACGGAGTAGCAGGACGACGAGGTCCGCAGGCCAGGCACCGGGGTTCTAATCCTCGTCCGGCTGCTTGCTGGCTGTGGGAGTGTGGCCAAGCCAACATTTTTTGTGCTTCAGCTTGCCCATCTGTAAAATGGGGATAATCACCATATCTCATAGGGTTGCTAAATGGGCTGAGGGAATTCGTATGACACATAAAACTCTTAAAGAAATTACCACCTACCAGGTGCTGTTTTAGGTGACGGCCATCATCTCCTCAGCTCATGCCCTGCCCAAAAGCCCTGCTCTTGAGCCCAAGGTACCCACTCTGTACCTCGTGACATACTGTAAACAAAACAAAACAAACAAACAAACAAAACCACAAAAAAAAAACCTGTGTCTGCTTCTGCCACAATTGCTAAGAAGTCAGGGATTGAGGGCAAAGCCTGGGCCATGGCCCTCTTTGCATTAATATCACCGAACCCAGCAGATGACCTGACACACGTTAAGGGTTTGCTGAAATGAACACTCCATGTAGAAAAGAAATCACCTAAAAGAAACGAATAAATAAACAGCATCCCTCATTTCAAGCTGATAGATCTTATTTTGGTAATTCATCCCATTGGCTCTATAGCACAGCATTAACTGACTCAAGTAGCCAGTTTGGGTGAATTAAGAACCAAATGTTATACTAGGCGTGGCTCACAAAAATCACAACTACTGTTTGATCACTTGGATATATTCTACATGGGATGACAGCTGAGATACTCCAAATGCCCGTTATTACTGGTAAAAGAAAAATGGCCGCCTTTAATCTGAAATCCAAAGAGTCCAGTTTAGGTGAAATGATGGTTTTGTTTATTTTTCCCTCTCTTCCACAATAGAGGAAAGAGGCACTTCACAAGAAAATAAACTCACATTTACAAAGTGAGTTGTTGTTCTCCTAAGTGTAAATCTCTGTCAAGTGGTTCACTGGGGCATATCCAGTCCATTTACCAAAAAATTCTACAACTTACACAGGGTTCAAAATAAAAGCATACTTGAAATGATGGCCGGTATCAAAGAAGAGCAGACTCTTTTGATCCTAACAGAGCACTAGTCTGGGAATTCGGAGTAATGACTTTTATATATTCTTTTCACTCCATGAGTTAAAATAGAGCAGAGTTCGGGGTGCGTGGGTGGCTCAGACATTAAGCGTGTGCCTTCCACTCAGGTCACGATCCTGGAGTCCTGGGATCGAGCCCCACATCGGGCTCCCTGCTCGGCTGGAAGCCTGCTTCTCCCTCTCTCACTCCCCCTGCTTGTGTTCCCTCTCTAGCTGTGTTTCTCTCTGTCAAATAAATAAATAAAACCATTTAAAAAAAGAAGAAGAATGGTGAAGGGACTTAGCAATCCTAATGAGTATGTGCCTGACACAGAACATCAGGATACAGGAAGAAACAATTAATAGAACTAGAAGAAGAAATAGATGAATCCACTATTATAGTCAGAGGCTTCAATACCCCACTATCATAAATGGACAGATTCACCAGCAGAAAATCAGGAAGGACATGGTTAAACTCAACAGCACCATTCAGTAACGTGAGGTCACTGAAATCCACAGACAGACTGCATTCAATAACAGAATACACAATCTTCTCAAGCTCACACGAAATTCACCAAGATACAACATATTCTGGACCATAAAATACACCCTGACACATTTAAAAGACTAGAAATCATACAGTGTCTTCTCTCAGACCAAAATGAACTTGAAATAATTAACAGGAATACAACTGGAAAGTCCCCTAAATACTGGATTAAACAATGCATTTCCAAAGAACACAGGGGTCAAAGAAGAGATCTCAACAGCAGTTAAAAAATATTTTGAACTAGGGGCGCCTGGGGGGCTCAGTTGGTTGAGCGACTGCCTTCGGCTCAGGTCATGATCCTGGAGACCCAGGATCGAGTCCCACATCGGGCTCCCTGCTCGGCGGGAAGCCTGCTTCTCCCTCTCTCACTCCCTCTGCTTGTGTTCCCTCTCTGAATGTGTTTCTCTCTGTCAAATAAATAAAATATTAAAAAAAATATTTTGAACTAAATGAAAATGGAAATACAACTCATCAAAATTTGTGGGATGCAGCAAAGGCAGTGCTTAGAGAGAAACTGACGTTATTCAATGGATATATTAGAAAAGAAGGAAAAACTAAAATCAATAATCTAAGTTTTCATCTTGGGAAAACTTAGAAAAGCAAATTAAATCTAAAACAAGCAGAAGAGTGATTAAGGTATTAGTTTTAGTTACTGTTTTTCCTGCTTTAAGTATCTGAAAATCAGCCCTCTCTGTGAGACAGTACCCCTCAAACTTCTTCACTAGACCCCCCAGCTAAATGGCAAAGAGAGGGAACTCGTACCTATTCCTCTAGAGTCTGGGGGCACACTCTGAAACATTCCAAAGGGAAAAAAAGAATCAGAACTTAGCCTTCTATCTTAAAAATTTTGTTATTTCCATCTTGCATTCTATCAACTAGTAGAGCAGTTTGTTTTAATATAGAAAATAATATTATGACTTGCCAGTTAAATTCCTTTTCAATTCTTGAATTGTTCCCTGTTCCGGGGAGATGTACCATACCTCGCCGGGCTCTGAGTAGATCACTGCATACTCCACAGTACTCCCATTTGAAAAGGAGCTGGGAAAATACACAGTTTCATTTACCAGAATGGCACATAGAGGACTGTAGGCCTGCCTCAAGACCCCCAACTCATGAAAAGCACAAAGTTCCAGAAACGACAGGAGCACACAGGCAGGTTCGCCATGCCCTTCAGGACAGTGCAACCCAGGGGCCATCAGTCTTCAGCCAAGCTTTCTCCCCAGGGATTCAAACACAGTGAGTAGCCTCTCCACCACCATATGTGTTTCTTCCTCCAACACGCCCTAGGTGGGACAGAAGGAGAAGTCTTGTCATGAAAGGGAGATGTGAACATGAAGTGACAGCCACTCTAAACCAATGTCTACTTCCCCAATTCTCAGTGTTTTCTGCCCCCACTTCGCAGGGCGATGACACTTTCCCAGCTCAAAAGAATGGTTCGCTATAGGATAAGCCTCAAATGAATGGAGAACAAAACTCCACAGACAGATTCAAGTACTCCTAAGCATGTGTCAAGGGACAAAAGTAAGATTTGAAATCAGTGATTAGAGAATAAACTGCTCAACAAATGACATAGAGTAACTGGACCAATATTTGGCAAAAAGGCGAGTTAGAGTCTTAGCTCATGTCTTACACCAAAATACATTCCCAAAGAACTGAAATTTAAATTGAAGAAGTAACAACATAAAAGTAGAAGGGGAGATGAGATATCAAAGAGGCACAAGAAATCCCTTCCTACCCCAAGTAGAAATCATAAAGAATAATGAACAGAT
Organism: Spilogale gracilis; assembly: GCA_004023965.1. NCBI lineage: Eukaryota > Metazoa > Chordata > Mammalia > Carnivora > Mephitidae > Spilogale > Spilogale gracilis. Next base: position 245,310 of record PITA01000273.1, on the reverse strand, counting down.
TTTAAGTCCTTAAAAGTTAAAAACAAAATGATACTTCTGTAAATTAACTTTAACCAGCAAAAGGAAGTATTTTCAATATATCTTTTTTTAAAAAAGATTTTATTTATTTGACAGAAAGAGAGATCACAAGTAGGCAGAAAGGCAGGCAGAGAGAGAGGAGAAAGCAGGCTCCCTGTTGAGCAGAGAACCCCATGCAGGCCTCGATCCCAGGACCCTGTGATCATGACCTGAGCTGAAGGCAGAGCCACCCAGGTACCCCAATATATCTTCTTAAAAACTGTTCACAAAACATTAAAAAAATAACCTGCCCCAAACATGGTTTAATTCACAAGAAAATAAATTCAAATACTCGAACATGAAAAAGCATTCAACGTACCAAACTTTGGTTTTAACCAAACAAATACAAATTAAAACAATGAGATACCATTTGGTCAACACAATAAACAGAATCTAGAAGATTATAATACTCATCAGAGGCAAGTCTGCCCACAAATAGGCATTCACAATAGGGGACAGGAGTATAAATCTGGACAGCTTTTTTGGAGGGCAGATTATCAAAACATATTAAGAGTTGAAAAACTGTGTACCATTTGACCTACTTCTGGGGATTTTTCTCCCCATTTCTGGGGATCTGGCTGTAGACGATAACTAGAAGATACTGGTAATGATTTAGCTGCAAGAATTTTCATTACAAGTGTCAATATTTGAGTTTGAGACAATCTACAGCTCTATCCATAAAGATGGATAAACAAACAAGGATAAGAGTTGTACGGTGGAATGTGCTATAGTCGTAAAAAAAAAAAAGATAGGTCGATATATTTGTATTTTTGCCACAGAAATGTTTTCCCTATAGACTATAAGTAAAAAGCAGATTTAAAATACCAAATGCCTTCTTATTTGAAGGAAAAAGGTGGGTATAAGAATATCTATTTCCTCACAGAGAAAGAGACCTGGTTGGATACTTGCTAGTTAAACCTAGCAAGAGGAGGTCTCTGGTGAGTCATATTTGGGGGTGCTTTTTGATTTTCCTATTCATAGATTCTGATTTCAATTTCCCTTTGGAAAAGGAGTGAGTGGGATTTCACCAAAGCCGTGTCAGCAGCATGGCCCGTGAGAGGAGGTGGTGACCAGGGCGTGCACCTGTTCTGTGGATGCTAAGTGGTCTGCCCATGGAGCGTGTTTGTTTTGGGGGTTTTCTTTGCGTGGCAGGGGAGTCGCTGATGAGGTTTAGACAGAGTCCAGATCCAGAAGGACTGTGAGTGAGGAGTTCACCTCACCTCCCTAAATAATGCTCGGGCCCCAAGCTTGCTTTCATTCCAGTTCAGGGGCCTATGATTCATCCCCTGAAACACTAATTATAACACCCAAGGTATGCTATGTGCAAAAACATCTGTCATTGTTTAAATTTGCTGGCAGGGAGTGTATACAGCATACAAACTGGCCCAATGATACGCTCCTCCAGTGCAAAGATAATAACCCAGAGACTGATCTAGGGCAAGAAGTGTTCAAGCCCAGAGTTGCCAACTGAGCTCAGTGACCTAGGAGGTCAACAGGTTGGACTCCTCCACAGCTTACAGGCCAGTTCCTCCTCACCCCTGCCATGGTAACACTTACGGGTCTTACGCTTTTTCTTCCCACCATGAAAAGTATATTCCGTTTGTTTTTGCCCTGCTGGTTCCCAAGGCCTAGCAGAGGGAGGGGAACCGAGTGTGTAATTGCAAACCTCTCATTTATCAGCTTTGGCCGCTTTTGTGTCACCACATGACGTGTACCATTTAGCCAGCTAATCTCCTGCACCTCTTGGAAGTACAGCAATTACCGGAGAACGCCTCTGACCTGGCAAGAGAGGATGACAGAGCAGTAAGGGCGCATCTATGCTTTACTTGCCCGGAGAATTGTGCGCTGACCTCATTCAAACTCACATCAAAGGCCCTGAAGAACTCAAGCTCAAGATATGGTCTCTTTGTAAGAATCCAATATTTCCACCTCAAAGTTCTGATCTTAAAAACAAAACAAAACAAAAAAATCACCCCAAAGCAAAGGAACCAACGACAGCAAAAATCTCCCACATGAGCACTGATTGTCTTGCTTTAAACACTCTCGTCGCATCTAATGGACACAATCGTGTACTTGGAGGTTTTAACTTTTTAAAGTTTAAGGAACCAACAGGAAGCTAGTCAGTAGCCTTTGCTAGAAATTACAATGCTGTGCACCATCCAAATCAGAAATGGCATTATTGTGGCAACTTTGGCACATGCAGTTAGGCAAACAAACGGGTTATTTCTCTGGGTTCCTGGGAACACTACTAAAATGAAGCTTTCGCTTGAATTTGACTTAAGATTAACAAAGTATTATTAAGAAAAACAAACCCCCCAAAGTATTATTAAGAAAAACAAACTCGAAAATGTATTTTATTTTGGGGACCTAGACGCATACTTATTTTCCTATTTGGTAAAGTCACATTAACAGGGGCCACAGATGCAAAAGAAAAACTTTAAGTTAAAGGGAGATTATTTATAAAGTCTGTGCTAAAAATTTAGAAATCTGAATTGAATAGATTGTGAGGAAAATAATTACCAAAAATGACTCAAGAGAAGAACTTAAACTGACCACTAGCAATTTCTTTCAAGCCTGCATGTAGTCACTGGCTTCCATGATTTATTTCAGCTACTCAAGAGCATAAAAAAGATGGAAGGGTTTAAGGTATTGTATAAAGCTAACATAATGCTGATATCAAACCCTAAAAAAAGAAAACAAGGCCCCAAACACTTGAGAATGGATCAAATCTAGCAGTATGCACAGAGAATAAGACCACAGAGCCATGAAGGAAGGGTTCATTCCGGGAATTTAAGGATGGCGCTTTAACATAATCGAGTCTATCAAAGTCCTCAAAACATTTGAGAAAAACAAAACCCACAGCCCGTATTATCTCCCCTGCTTTAAAAACAAAGCAAAATACCAAACCTTTTAGTAAGTTATGAAGAGAAGCACATTTTGTTAACATGACGAAGTTTATTTGTATAGATAGCCAGATATACATTTTCGTATATATGTATATATAAAGACATTCTCATGCATATATAAGACAAAGTCATCCTCATACTTAAGTGTTGAATGCTACAAACCCTATCAGTAAGTCAAGAAAAATACAAGGATATCTACTGCCTTTTTAAAAATGTTCTTGAAGTTCTAGTTAGGAGTAAGAAAAAGTAATAAAAGATAAAAATATTAAAAGGAAGGAGGCAAAGCTACCACTATTCAAGATTACATGATCATGAACTTGCAAACCTAAGAGAGTAGACTGAAGGGCTATTAGGTATAGATGGAATTAACAGAACTCATTATGGGGCACCTGGGCAGCTCAGTGGGCTAAGCCTCTGCCTGCGGCTCAGGTCATGATCTCAGGGTCCTGGGACCCAGCCCCCCACATCTGGCTCTCTGCTCAGCAGGGAGCCTGCTTCCCCCCCCACACACCTCCTGCCTCTCCGCCTACCTGTGATCTCTATGTCAAATAAATAAAATATTAAAAAAAAACAAAACCCATCACAAAATAAATGTATATTTTTAAAAAGGCTTTAAATGCTAGCAACAACCACTTACAATAAACAGCAGTGGGAAACGTCTCGCTAAAACACAAGCTCCGTGTCTTATTCTTGGCTGATTCCCCAGCACCTAGAAGCAGTATCTGCACAGAATAGGTGCTCAATAAATATTTGCACAATACATGAGAAAACAAATGCACAATAAGTGCAAAAATACAAAATAACAGAACCAGAATAAAATTCTACAGATTCAGGTACTTATACGAATTTAACATGTGATAAAAATGGAATTTCAAGCCACAATAGACAGCATAGATTTTTCCATAAATAGCAATGGAGACTATTAACTGGCCGGCTATATTTTTTTATGAAATGTGAGTTGTACCTCGCACCATACACAAGAATAAATTCTAGGTAGAAGAGTTCAACATAATATAGGAGACTCAGGAGAAAAAGAAATAAGTAAACATTTGCCTTATCTTAGGCCAGGAAAGGTTTCCCTAACTGTGTAAGTGAAGGTAGAAAGCTTATGGGGAAGATTTATTTTTCTGGTTTCTGCTACATAAAAATAAAAACCTGCAGTATGTCAAACACACCTAAACAAAACAGTAAAAGATTTACAATAAATGGGGGGAAATACTTGCAAAGTATTAATACCCTTTTTATATAAAGTGTGGTAAAGCTCTAAGGAAAGGATAATCAGAAAAAAAAAATTAAAAGGTTAAGCTGCAAATAAGAGGATCTGGCCAACAAATAAGTCAAATCATCCTAACAAATGCTAAACATGAAGATTGCGCTGAGGTTTTTTTTTCCCAGTCAACTTGGCAAGTGTTAAAACTGACCTCTAGTGAGGGAAGATTCAAGAAAATGGCATTTATACACTACTTACGAGAGAAAAGGCCCGTTGCTAAGAATTTATCCTAAGGACATGGAAAACACTTATTATGCACAGAAGGGTCTGTTGTATCATTTATCTTCTTTGACTTTATGCATTATAAATTTAATAAAGCTTGTTATAAAAAAGTTAACCAATTGAAACCAAGGCACTGTACTATACATATGATTCTATGTCTTTCTAAATTTAAGATATCATGAAATCTTTATTCTTTTAAATAGATACATAGTAAACCAATGTGCTGCTATATAAAAAAACTTATTTAAGGAATCTCCTTTAATCATTACAACAGTAGGCACTGACAACTTGTTACTGTCATAAACAAAGTCAACAATCACCATCTTTTATATTCTTTTCTTTGCACATTTAGGCAAGTATTTATGTAGGATATATATCAAAAAGTGGAACTGATGACCCAAGTTATGCCCATTTAAAATTGATAGCTACTGCCCTACTGACTTCCCAAAAAGCTGTATCAACTTCCATTCCCAAAAATAGAGAAGAAAAAAAAGAGAAGAACTTAAACTGTGCGGATTCTTCATAATGGAGAAAAATGGGAACAACTTATATGGCCAAAAGGGTTTCAAAATGGGTTAGTAAATAGAGTCAAGAGAATACTTGCCAGCCACTAAGAATCATGTAATGACAGTAAGAATGAATGTTTGATAACATAAAAAATGTTTATCATGAAGGTTAAGTTGCAAAAAAACAAGTAAGTTAAGCAGTGTGAGTCCATCAGAAATCATAGCTGCTTTCAAAGAGAATCTACCTCTACATTCATCAATAGGTTGTATAACAAAATGTTAATCATGGTTATCATTGGGTGGTAGAACTACAGGTCCTTGAAACACTTTTATTCTTTCTAGACTTTTCCAAATGGTCTAGAGGGAAAAAAATATTTTTGCCATCATTAAAAACACTAAATTCGGGCGCCTGGGTGGCTCAGTGAGTTAAAGCCTCTGCCTTCGTTGGGCTCAGGTCATGATCTCAGGGTCCTGGGATCGAGGCCCTCATCAGGCTCTCTGCTCAGCAGGGTGCCTGCTTCCTTCTCTCTCTCTGCCTGCCTCTCTGCGTACTTGTGATCACGCTCTCTCTCTGTCAAATAAATAAATAAAATCTTTAAAAACAAAAAACCACTAAATCCTAATCTATTTTTTAAAAAATAACAATTATTCTGAAGACTAATCGCATCTCTGTTGTTAGAATTTACATGCAACCCTTGATTATCACAATGAAGAGTCTTCCAGTAGGAATGTTAACCATGTGGCCAAATGTTTGCCAACTGAGTCTACACTTGGGGGAATCCAGGACCAGACACCCCAAGGGGGTCATCAAGTGCTTAGTGGTCACCTCTGAGGCTCCACACCTGTTCTCTAGGAGGCCAAAGGAAGAGGTGAAGACTTAGGATATCTGCCTCTAAAGAACCCTCCAGCTACTAGAGAGGACAAGCACCAACCAGTGTCAATCCAAGGCAGGATGTGGAGGGACCAGAACTCTACTGCTAAAGTTCCCAACCAGAAAAGCTAACACATTCAAAGATTAAAACTGAAAAAGGCAAGGCATCACACAAGCTTGTTACACAAAGCAGTTATATGTACATCTCTTCTTGAGGAAGCCCTTAACCACCTCTCTATAAGCACTTGAGAGATGCAAACACTAAGGTAGGGGAAACTGAAAGCTTTTCAAGGTAGGGAAAGGGACAAAAAAAATAAATAAAAGCAAAAATGCTGAGCATAGAATTCCCCTGACTGGGGAAAGACTCCATGTGAAACTGTGTTTCCTCTGACTTAGGGGAAAACAAAAAAGGCACAAGCAAAGACATAAAATTCCATTTCAATGAACTTCCAACTTTTTCTAAACCCAGGGGATGTAACTCTGTAGGTCAAATTAAATACAACAATGTCTCAAAAGACTGTACCCCCCCCCCCCACTGAACAAAGAGCCTGATCTTTACATGGGGCTCCATCCCAGGATCCTGAGATCATGACCGGAGTCAAAATCAAGAGTCTGTCATTTAACCAACTGAGCCAACCAGGTGCCCCAGAAATACCCAGATTTTTAGAGCTCATCTAAAGGGAATGTGCCTTATACTTGAAGAGCTCCTAAGAAATGGCTCTGGCAGCCTGGCTCTGGTAGCTTTCTTGATTTTTATCCTTGACATTTTATAAGGAGAAAAAAAAAGTGTAACAAAACCTGTAGTCACTGTAAAAGTACTTGAATTCTCTATCTGGATGCAATTTTTAAAAATACTTTATTTATCTAAAGAGTGAGAGAGAGTGAGTGGAGGGGGGGCAGAGGGAGAGAGAGAATCTCAAGCAGACTCTGCGCTGAGCACAGAGCCCAATGCCGGGCTCCGTCTCACGGCCCCCAAGATCACCATGTGAGCCTACCCAAATCAGGAGTCGGACGCTTGACCGACTGAGCCATCCAGGTGTCCCTAGATGCAATCTTAGCAGGTTAGCCTTTAGCACAGAACTCAATTCATACTTTAAATTGAAGTGGTTAAAAAATTGCTGAAATGGCAGCAAAAGAAGGGTCAATTTTTGGCAACTCGTCAAAAAAGAAAAGCATGACATGCTCAGTGTTGGTCTGCTGGTCTAGTAACAAAGGACCATCACATTTTCCAGGGACAAAGGTCCAGAACACTTATGACAATTAAGAGATCTCAGCAAGAGTTCCTGTTCTGCTCTGGTCAGCGAGCTAGGTTACAGAAACACCGTTAATAATGGCCCGTAAGTCCACAGCAGCATTTAGAAATGTCAGGACAGACTTTAGATAAAACGCCGTTGACTAAGCCAGAAGCTTCCCTAACATCAACTGGCGGCAGAGCGGTGGTTTTTCAAGTGTCTCTCTAATCTCCACCCCTCCAGTGGCATAAACTACACCGAGACACTTGTCAGACACGCGGACCCTCCCACCTCCTGCGGGACAACCCGGTTTACCAAGCCCTCCAGGTGGCCATGGTTCGAGGGCACTGCTGTGGAAGGTCCTACAGCGGTTTTACGTGTGAAACCAAGCACAAGATGCCCAATTCGGTGTGTCAGGCTTGTCCTGTTTTGGCTGACCCATGCTCCACTTCCCATTGCCCATCCCTTTCTGTGGGCAGCCCAAAGAGTAGGACTTTGTTCAAACACACTTTCAAAAGGCCCTTAGAGATAGGTCTAATGGAAAAGTCAGCTAGTTTTCCTATGTTACCATAGTAACAGGAAGCATCATTTACTCCTATAAGAAAGGTCCTCTTTGCAGGGGACACTGAATATTTGCAGAAAGATCTCTTTATCCTAGGAAACCAAGTTTTGGAAAAGCAAATATGGAAACTTAGCCTCTAAGGCTCCCATATACACCTTTACAGCCCATGTTCTAAGTGAAATTTCCCTAATTATGGCTGCCCAATAAGGAAAACATGCTGTTGTTTCACTCCTGGGCAAACCTCCACTGCCTATTCTGAAAGACATTTCCATGTAAGGGAGAAAAGGATTGTCTTACCTCATGCCCACTACTGGTCCCTTGGTCCCAAATCCACAGGGACAGGGACCAGCTTCATCTCTACCCATCCTTAATGACACTTAAGTGTCCTAGGACCCTTCTTTAAGCTACACCCAGCCCTACTTCTGGGAGCTCTAATAAACATAATGATGTTTATTTCTGGAGTACAAAATCAGTTTCATTTCATGTGCAGTTCTTTATTTGTATAGTTTATAAATACCATCTCATCTGATTTTCATAACAACCTGTGAGGTATGTACAGTTTTATTATTCCCACTAAGAAAATTGAAACTTAGTGGTGACTTCAATAAACTGACCACTGAACATTAAGGAGGAAATACAAGTGTTCTGCATCAAAATTTAAAGAATTCTTAACATCCCCAAAAAGAAAAAAATCCCAAACCTGCTTGAATTGGTATCTGCCAAATGAGACTCACTAAAATCATTAAGTAGGTTTCTAGGTTAGGCAGTATTTCCTGGCTTACGAAGGGTGGAGAGCTGAAAGGTAAGACAAACTCTCCCAGCTACAGAATGGACACAACCTGCGCGGACTTCTAGAATTCTATGGGGTTCAAAGTTACAACAACAAAGATGATGACGGCAATGCAATTTTTTTCAACTCTAACTACGAGACAGGCACAATTCTATGTTCTTTATTTAACCACCCTATTACCAGCACCATTTTACAGATAAGAAAAACAAGGCACAGAAAAGCTAAGTAACTTGCCCAAGAGCACACATCTTGCTCCCTGGTCCCGGAGGAGGATGTGGGGCTGGAGGTGCCAAGTCCCTGTGAGGTGTGCCTGGCCAGACGGAAGTCTGACATGGAGGGCAGCCACCACAGGAACCTGGATGACGTTTTCAGTGTTGCCATTTAAGCAACAGTCTCCGCACACTCTCTGCCAAAACATCAATCAATGCTCAGGTTCAAGTAATCAGGAGCATCAGCTGAGACTCCAAACAACCCTTTCCTTTTCAGACTATCCTTATGAAGGTTGGGAAGGAGGAGAGAGATCCTGCTTTTCTAGATTTGCTGATTTGCCTGGAGCTGCCTTCAACTAATTTAAGAAAAAATAGAGAGGAAAGCAGCACTGGAGGAAATGTGCAAATTAAAGATGCATGTGACACTAATGAGTGCTATTTAGTAATCGAGCAGAAAGTGAGGTGGGAGGCAGAAGTTGTAGTCAATGATCAGAATGAATGGCACTTTTTAAAAAAGAAATATAAAACAAAAATGGGTATTCTGCCTTTTCCTGTTTTTTTTTTTTTCAATTGCTTGTATTTTGGAATTTTATGAGCAGCTTTTACATACTGATCCATCTTTTTAGGATTACACGTCTTTTTCTTAAGGAAGGGAACAAAGATCAAATCCAACTCTTGGGCAAAAAGTAAAAATAACATGATGAATGCATGCAGTCTTCATGGAGAAGTGTAGTATGGGGGGCAGGGCAACTTTCAAAGATGCTTTCAAATTTGCACACCATCATTTTCCATCTCTAATTTCACCAAATAACCCAAGACCACCTTGAGATCCTAGGAGTCCACTAGAAAACCCAATTTAACAAGTTCTGAGGTATTCCACATAATTTCTCCTCCGAGAAAAGCCCCCAAACTGGGAGAGGGGACTATAGTGATGACAGGTGACGTTTCAAACCTCCAATCCTTTCACACTCTAACAATCCTGACTCAACTAATGTACCAATGGTGGGCCTGGGTGCTTGCTTTTCCGCCTCTGTAAAATGGGGATAATACCTTCTTCGTTAGGTTGGTGTGAAAAGTTAATGAATCCATGTAAAGCATTTAGAACAGTGCCTGGCACGGAGTAAGTGCTCAGACAAGCATTAGCTATTTTGACTATTACTACTAGAATTTGCAAAACACACCACAAAGGCACCCACAAACAGAAGGCTTCTGATGTACTGGTCATGCTTCTTTGCTTTAAAAAAAAATCTAAAATCAGAACCCTCAATACATAAAATCTAAAAGGGTTTTGGGAAAAGGGGGAGCCGCCCAGAATTATGCCACCTGTTGGTGAGTTTCAGGTGAGGGAGGGTACAGCCCAGAGCACTGGGTTCCATTACTGGCCCCCCTACCCCGTTTCCCCCTTTCTCAGTCCGCGTTTCAGTAGCAGGATTTCAAGCGGCCCCGTAAGCCCCCTGAACTGAACAGGAACTGGGCGAGGCTGTAGCGCTGGGCATTTTGGGGGGGTGGGGAGAGGTTCCACAGCTCTTTGCAGGCTCCAGTAAATTCTCCAGGTAGAGCAACTTGCTTTACAGGGTTAAACTCAGGGGATATCGAGTGAGGAATTCATATCAGGGAGCTGCACCAATAAACCTGGACACCCGGGCTGTTAACCGTCTCAACACCGCAGAGCCCAGCGCCGAGAGCGGCGATAGCAGGCCGGCCAGCGCACGGCGCTGCACCCCTTACCACTTATAGGCAGACCTATGAACTTCACCGCGGAAACACTCAGGGGCTCTACAGACAAGACCCAGGTTTGCCGGGTTTAACTTCCCCTCCCTTCCCCCATCGCTCGCTCCCTTCCAAGAACAAACTCAAAAGAAACTGGCAATGCTCCGTATAGGGTTTCACTCCTGCCCTCGGCTGACACTTCAACCACTTCTCCAAGGGAAGTTAATTAAAACAATTAATCCGCACAAAAATCCAAAACGTACCTCAAAGCTAGCTCGAGAGCTACTAAAGTTAGGAAGACTGAGGGCGCCTCTGCTGAGTGTGGCCATCTGCCCGTCAGTGGGGCTCAGGGCTAGGCAGGGGGTACGATAGGCAAGCAGATCCTGCCATAGGGTCTGACGCCGGCTGCCCTCTCCGCATCTACGCTCACCGCGGCCCCTGTAGACCGGCTTGGTTGGAGACAGCCAGGTATGCAGGTAGGTGTGAGCAAGTGTAAGAACACACAGCCGCGGCGGATTAAAGTTCAAGCCCATTCAAACACGGCTTCCCCTTCCCGGGCGAGCGTTCTCACGCACGGCCCCTGCGGCCACTCCCCTGGGCGCTCGATGGTCCTCCTCTTCGGAATGGGCTCCCCAAATCCCTAGTAAGCCCTCGTGATCCCCTTGCCCCCTCAGCCTCCCACCCTTGAAAAGCGTGAGCCTCCCTCGGCTCTCCTAGGCGGGCGCAGAAAACCTCCGGGAAAAGAGAAATGGAGGGGCCAGGAGAAAGCGGGGTGTCGCCGAGGGCAGGTGGCTCGGGGCGCGCAGCAGGCAGCGTACGTACCCAGCGCGAACAAGGCGAGCTGTCCAGCCGAGGGGACCATCTTATGGGCGGCGGGCAGCAGGCGCTCCAGCCTCCTGCCCTACCTGTGGTGCCCGAGTGGCGAAGCGGCGCCGCGCTGCGGGGGAAAAAGGCGCCGGCGAGGCAAGGCCAGCCCCCGGCGCGGGCGGGCGGAGGCAGGACCGGGCGCTTTCTGCGGCACTCACCCTGCTGAGCGGCGGGCCGGGCGGAAATGGGAAGGCGGTTACCGTCACCTCTCCGCCACTTGGCGACCGGGCCACGGCGGACCACCCTCCCGCCGCGTGGGGGTGCCCCCCCTACGGCCACAGGGGGTGGGCGTGTGGGGCTGGGGGCGGGGACGCGGCGCGCACCGTGCGGGGCGCGGGCGGTGGGCGGGGCGGGGCGAGCGGGGGAATCTCGGAGCCCCGCCGCGCGAGCCCGGCACCCAGGCGGACGGGAAGGGAGGAAGCGCCCGGCTTGAGACACCACCCTCGGACTGGCCGCGCTGTGCGGCCGTCGCGGAGCTCGAGCGTCCGGGCGCGGTGGCTGCTGGCTGGCTCAGCGCGGGGGAGCGGAGCCGCGCGGGCGTCCGGCTCCGGCGCGGGCCGCCGCTGCTGGGGGCTCTCCCGGCCTGGGACTGGGGACGCGGCCCGGAACCGGACTGGCGAGCTTCGCCCGCCGCCTGCCCAGATTTGGCCCAAGGAGAGGGCTCCCCAGAATCAAGAGAATAATTTGTTCAGTCAGGTTTCCTACCGGCCCGCTTATCCCAGTAGAGAATTCCCCATTCTAGGTGCCGGCCTCCAGGGCACATTGTTAAGATCAGCGGGCTTTCATATATCTGGCTTAGGATGAATAATGAAGATGGGTCTCTAAGGGTACCTGGTTATCCACCATTAGTACCAGCCCAGCCCACCCCGCCACAAGCGCTGGGGCCAAGAACAGGGTAGCATGCAGCAACGGGGCCAGAGAGAGGGATGGGTTGGAGCCATCTAGGTGGCTCTTTCAGGATTTGTGGCTTGGAGATGGCCCCTGGTGCTGGAATTTGGGCAAGTGGAGGGGACAGAGGCACACATTCTGGGTAGAGAATGGAAGACCCATAGGTTTCTTGGGGACCATCCCAAAGTTCCCTGAGAATGGTCCATAGAGGACAGTATGCCCCCAAGAAGCACTGACCTATCTTACTCTCCTGATGCACCAAGCTGAGAGACTGAATCTCTTCTCTTGACCCCTCCAGCCTGGCTGTTTAGGGTAGACCCGCTTTCCTTGGGTGGGTAGATGGGCCCTCAGGAGGAGAAATCTCTTGCTGTTTTCTTGGCCTAAAACTCAGACTCTCAGGGTTGACTTTTGTTAAGCTTGTTTCACATGAGCTGAGGGGCCTAGTATGCAAAAGAAGGCATCAGGCCATTGGCCTCAACATTTGTCAGGAAACACCAGTGTAGAAAGGAATTTTACTTTGAGAAACCATTCCTTTCAATACATTTGTCAGAGGATACTTTGCTGTTCTTTCAACCCTTAATAATCTGCAGTGAGGGTTGTGTGGTAAGTCCTGGGGTACATCTTTTCCTGTGTCCACACCATGCCTGCACACAGTAAACACACACACTCTTTGTAAGCGGTCCCTGTCACTCCAGTGCTCATCTTCTTCAGGCTGGTGTTCACCTGTTCTGTCTCCTTCCTAGACTGGCCTGCCTTGGTCACAGTACGAAAGAAATGAGTTTTCAGTGCCCTTCTCCTATGAGCCAGGACCCTCAGCTAGGACTGGAGAGTGAACCCATTCTCTCATTCCCTGCTGGAATGCACACATCAAGTTCACGATGGCTGAGAGCTAGCTGCCCAGGCTGGCAAGAGTCGGGTTCACCGGTCTCCTCTTCTCTGCCTGCTGCCCACACACAAAGTCGTGGGTGGGGGGGAAGTAGCAGCAGAATCAAACCAATGAGTTTGTCCCCTTCAGGACTGTAAAATCTTTTTAATCAAGAGACAATCTGATATCTTGTAAACTAAAGAGTACTCTAATCAAATTACATCTAATGCTTTGAAATTCTTAATTCTCCACCAACATGTTCAAGAACCCATCTACATCTACACTTTTATAAACCTTCCAATTCATTCATGTCAAACAGATAATCAGCATTTTCTTACAAAGCATTTAAACATTTTTTTGTAGACTGAATCGAGATCATTTTTGAACGTTTATTTACAGAGCTGGGAGGAAACCTGATATCCTAAAATGTGAACATTCTGCTTGGGCATCTTCCATGTCTCATTCAATCCTCACAACAACCTTATGAGATAGATTCCATCTTCCTTCTGTTTGAAAATAATCGAGACCTAGAGAATTTAGTAAATACCCAGAGTCGCAAAGCCTGCCTGTGGTAGAGCCTGAATCTGAAAGCAGAACCAGCTGGTTCCCAGGCTGATGTGTTGGCTTCTCTGCCAAGCTGCCTCAGTTTCCACATTTTTAGTAAGGTTAATACTGAACTCATTGTGTTGATGGGAGGACTAGATGCAAGAATCTATCTGCATGCTTAGCACAGTATTTCTTATCAAAACTCATAGCTGTTGTTGAGGGAAAGTCTCTCAGTGGACATACTTTACCCTTTTCTCAATTTCCTAGCACTAGCCTTACTTTATCATTTCCCCATCCCTTCCCTTGCTCCTGCCTGCTGTATGTGTATGTGTGAGCATGTCTTCCTATGGGGATAGTTTCAAAGGTTCCTCAGGAGCTATGAATTTGGTTTCTCAACCTGCAGTGTAAGAGCCATGAGGGGGGAAAATGACAGGATGTGATTTCAAGTCAAGAAATCATTTTTTTTTCCTAAAGGATGGTGTGATGTTTTTGTAGTTTAGCAGTATGGAATACGTTGCTCTCTGAGCTGCAGGAAGTTCTAGCATTCTTCACCTGTAGGCGTGGCAACTGTCTCTCCAGGCCAGCGAAGGTCCTGATTCTGTGTCCATGTGCTGCCTGATGAATATGTGGCCTTCCCACTAGGAATACGCCTGGGCTGCCTTTGCACACACTTGCTTCAGCTGGCCTTGTGCTCAAGGACAGTCCCTTCTGTCCCAAGCCAATGACAGTCTCTCCTCCTGATGCAAACAGGAGAACTGTGTTAGGCTCTACTCAGCGGCTGGTAAAATCCCACTGTCAGTTTTCCCTTTCCTTTCTTCTACATACTTATTACAGAGCATATGTTTAAAGAGTCCCCTTCTTCACTGTAATCAGCCTCCCCCTCTTTCCTGATTCATCTGGGAAGTGATTGTGGGCCCACAAGCACCAGAGTCTTCCCTGAATGATTCAAGCCAGCTGAGCTTACTGTTGAGCTTGGCAATTGCCCAAGATATTAGTGAGTAAATGGCCTGGGCATTCTTAGGGAGGAAGTACAGCTATGGGCCACGGCACTGACGGGATTACAATTCCTGTAGGCAAGCTTCCAGAGCAATGACCAGAGTTGGCTTCGGGTGCTGTGGGAACTCCCCTCGGTGGCAGCAGCTGATGTGCCTGGCCTGACAGGGGATGGCAAAGGTCAGATGTCATGTGTGTACGAGAGAGGGGGGGCGGAGTTTATAAAGAACCTTGGGAGAACTCTGTTTAGACAGAGTGAGGAGATTTTACTATGTTGAGGGATTTAGGAACAGCAATCTAATCCAATGTAAGGTATTGTCCGAGTATCAGCCCCATCTGCAAGCTCAGTTATTGGTATCTTCCTTACCTCTAGACAAAAGGAAAACAGGAAACCTTCTGCTGAATCCATTTTATTCTTTCCAGTTTTCATCAACACAATGGGCGGGGTATGAAGCTCTGAGATGTCTTTGCTTTGTCCCTCAGCTACCTGGCTGATTTTCATGGCCAGTGTTGTCTGGAGACTGGTTTGACCTTCTGCTTAATGTCTTCCACTATCCCTCCCCAAAGGTAGCTCTCTTCCTTTGGAAAGCACATTGAAGTTGTGTATTGGGCTTGACTCTTTCCTCCCCAAGGAATATCACAGCATGGCCCTACTGCCAGTAGTGAAGTCCAGAGCTTGATGGTTCCAGGTGGTCCACACAGCTCCAAGACATCAAGGCACTGGTCAGTGTCTAAGACTCGGAGTTACCAGCTGGCTGTTAGGACTAAAGACATCATTTCCTCATGTAGCCTGTGAACTGCCTAGATTACCGGGAAATAGTAGAGATACCCAGAGGATTCAGCCCAGCTGATGTCAAACTTTCCCATCAAGCACACTTAAAGGCAGAAGAGCTATGCCTTCAATCCCGTCTTTCCTGCTGTCCCCCCAGCAGCCATACTTTTCTGAGAAGACTGTCCCCAGAACTCTTAGGAGTGTGGAGGAGAAAGTCCGAAATCATATGCCTAGAAATCTTTAGGCAAGTAAAACTGACAATGTTGGAAGAAATAAGGTAGTGATGATCCAGACAGGCAAGAGAGAGACAGGGAAAAGAAAACAGAAGGAACCGAGGAAGGAGGAATCAAAGGAAGAATGTTATAAAGGAGACTAAGTAATTTGTTTTTCAATGATGGCTCAATCTGCCTGATAAGCTCAAGAAATTCTCCCCAATCTCAGAGGAAAAGGACACAAGAAATTATGAGAGATAGGATTTGAGATGAGAAAGACATAGCCAAGATGTTAAAAATCATTTTCATAGGTTGCCTAGCAAGGAAGTATAGGGCTGATAGAGGAGAGCCTGTTCTTGAACCCTGGCTGGGAGGGGTTAGTGATGACAGGAAGTGTGTATACCTCCCATAGGTCTGCAAGGTAGAGGCGCCTTTGTTTAAAGAGCCTACGAAGGGTACAAGGAAAGACTGCCTTCTGTGACATTTAAACCCTCACATTGAACTTCTCATCCTGCCTTTCTTCCCAATTCCCACTGAAACAGCCAAAGGAAAATAATGACAGGGGAAAATCTGTCATTGTTTAAAACTGAACAAGGATTACACCCACATACCAGACATTTCAAGGAATTTCTATGAGACTTAATGCAGATGAAACCAGTTTGAGAGAAGGGTTTGACAACCTTCAATTCCTCTCACAGACGAGAACTGCCTCTCTAGGGAGGGACTCCCACCAGCACCCCGCAATGCTGCCAAAGTTGGCTGTGACAAGGGGTATGGGCAAAATCCCAGGAAAGTTGGGAGGGACCATCTCCTTCCTCTTGTAGCATCCAGGAAGGGCCCAGGTCTGGGGGTGCACCGAGGGCCCAGGGCAGGGGGCCCACCGAGGGGGCTCACATTTGATGCCTGGCAGAGAGAGAACATTGCCAAGGGGGCAGTGGTGAGGACAGCCAAAGTGGCTCCCAGCTAGCTTGATGTGGTTATATGCAGGGGAAAGAAACTCTTTAATATGAAAGCAAAACTGCTCTTTTGAATGTCTCCACAGACAACTGGCTCTTAATAGTTTTCTTTCATCCATTCATTCCATGACAAGCCTGTTATGTTCCAGGCACTGAGTTAGGCACTACGGATTCAACAATGAAAAGTAAAGTGTCCTCTGCTTTGTGAAGCCTCTCAGAAGAATTCAGCTTACCTCAGGAAAAAAAAATCATCTTTTATTTGTTACATAAATGCCAAAGACAACAAAGCAATATGCGTGGGATTTTGAGGGGGAAGTGATTGTGACACAAATTTCTGTTTCTTACCAAGATATCTTAGACGAGCAGCTCTAAAAACATAAACCATTCAGACACTACCCAACTGAGGAAAAAAAAAATGACTCTGGAGAAATTATTCCGGCAAAGTAAACTCAATAATAAAAGAGAAATAGTATAAAAGAAATAGCAGTGAATGATGAAGGGAAAACTTAATGAACCTAATGCCTTTTTAATACATTGTGGTACGCACTGTTGGATAACAGGAAGATGCATGTTTTGCTTCCCTTCCTACTAACAGAATCCCAATTTTGTGTGGTTGACAACACACCCTATCGCAGAGGATGAGGCAAGACACTGCCCGTTGTTGATGTTTGGCCTAGGGCTGAGTATGTGACTGAGTTCTGACCAATGAAATGTCAGAGATGGGGAGCCTGGGTGGCTCTGTCAGTTAAATGCCCAACTCTTGATTTCGGCTCAGGTCATGATCTCAGTCATGAGATCGAGCCCCATGTAAGGCTTTGTGGTAGGCGTGGAGCCTGCTTGAGATTCTCTCTCCCTCTCACTCTGCCCCTTTCATTGTGGGGGCAGAGCCCCCCCCCAAAGAAATATCAGGGAAAATCCTCTATTAAACTTCTTAGGGGAGAATTGCTTGCTGATAAAGAGAGTCAGTGAGATGGCCTGACTTCTCTTCCTGCCTTGAAGACGGTTGTTTAAGGATGAAGTATCTGGAGTATAACATCCATCTTGTGACCACAAGGAGAAGGGCAAGAGAATCTGAGAGACGCACACATAGCACCTTGACCTATAAGGGCTGCTGGACCAACCTGGACCTGCTTCCCACATCTCTCCTTTCTGTACCATATAATTAAATGCCCTTAATGTCTGAGCCACCAATATGTGAAGTTGAAGATACGGTTGGAAATTAATAAAACTATTGAAGAGGATTCTTTTCTTTTTTAAAAAATGTAATTATTTATTTTGGGGGGGCAGAGAGTCTCAAGCAGACTCTGTGCTGAACCCGATGTGGGGCTTGATCTCACGACCCTGAGATCATGACCTAAACCAAAATCAAGAGCCGGAGGCTCAACCAACTGTACCACCCAGGCATCCCACAAAGATAATTCTTGAAGGAAAACCCATATGCATTGGTTAGGAGTTGGGATTAAGTCATAATAATCATCTAAATCTAAAGGCCCAGGTTATTATAGAAACTGGCAGGACAGGGTGGCATAGGAGGAAGAGAAATAAAAATGTGTTTATTTGGGTGCCTGGGTGGCTCAGTGGGTTAAGCCTCTGCCTTCGGCTCAGGTCATGATCTCAGGTCCCGGGACTGAGGCTCACGTCAGGCTCTCTGCTCAGCAGGGAGCCTGCTTCCTCCTCTCTCTCTGCTACCTCTCTGCCTACTTGTGATCTCTCTCACTGTCAAATAAATAAATAAAATCTTTTAAAAAATGTGTTTATTTTGTCCTTTTTCATTGAAAAGCTACTGTAAAATTCTTCTTTGATAGCTAAATTCATTTAAAAAATTAAAGGTTACTAGTAATAGAATAAAAATAGAATGTATAGCATCCAAATTTCTAGAGGAAAAAGGGAAGAGAGGGAGAGGGAGAGGGAGAGGGAGAGGGAGAGAGAGAGAGAGAGACTGAGTTAGCAAGAAACGTGAAAGCCAGAAAGCATATATATGATCAGATGGTAGAAGTAAACATACATGTATCTGTGTTCCCATTAACATTAATAGTTTTAATTCACCTTTTAAAAGACAAAATCCTTGGGCGCTTGAGTGGCTCAGTTGGTTAAGCCACTGCCTTCAGCTCAGGTCATGATCCTGGAGTCCTGGAATCAAGTCCCATACCAGGCTCCCAGCTCCATAGGGAATCTGCTTCTCCCTCTGACCCTCTCCCCTGTCATGCTCTCTCTCACTCACTCTCTCGCTCAATAAATAAAATCTTAAATATAAAAAAAAAGATTTAAAAGACAAAATCCAACTAGAGGCTTTTAAGAAACCTACTCAACAGTGATATAAAAAGCAAAAAAAAAAAAATAATTGTCCTGCAAACGCAAACCAAAAGAAATTCGATGAGGTGATATCATTATGAGAAAATAACAATTTGCAGCCAAAAAAAAAAAAAAAGGAGTCTCTAAACAGGATTATTTTGGTCAAAACTATTAGAAATCTAAGGACAACTATAAGGACAAATTATAACTCATTTGTATGGCAGACTGTCCCATTAATGGCCCCCACTGAAGAATATTTCCCATTACTTGGGGCCCTGGGTAGCCCCCTTTCATACCGAATCCAGCTTTGGCCATGTGTCTGGCTTAGTTCAATGGGACTTTAATAAACAGGATGATACAAGCAGAGATTTAAAAACACTCTTGTGCATTAGGGCTTGCTCTCCGGGAGTGTTTCTGCCATCATGGATAGAAGACAGACAATCTAGTCTACTAGAAGGTGGGAAGGCACATGGGGCAGAAACAAGCCGCCATTCCTTAACCTAGCCCCATCTGGTCCATCAGTTGAATTCAGCTGTTGAGGGAAACCAGCCAACTCACAGAATCGGGAAAAATAATAAAATGCCATTGTTTTCAACCATAAATCTTGGGCTGGTTTGTAATGCAATCATAGATAATGGATGTGCTTTATGAAATCTGAACATTTCTTTCTGTCTGTGGCACCTCAAAAGGGTAAGAATGAGGTGAGGTCATGATGAATTTGAATAATTTATCCAATACAATTAATTTACTCTATACAGATCAGGATTTTTTATTCTGCAAATATAAATACATTTCTTTTTTTAAAAAAATATTTTATTTATTTATTTGACAGAAACACAGCTAGAGAGGGAACATAAGCAGGGGGAATGAGGGAGAAGCAGGCTTCCCACTGAGCAGGGAGCCCGATGTAAGGCTCGATCCTCAGACTCCGGGATCATGACCAGAGCCAAAGGCAGACACTTAACGACTGAGCCACCTAGGCACCCCTATAAATACATTCCTTTAAAATATTAAAAGATATTTAAGATCAATTGTATGCTGACCCTCAAATGAAACCTTAATAAATCCCAAGAAGAAAAAACTGTTTGGGCTACAGTCATTAACCATAATACAATTAAAGTAGAAGTTAATAACAAAAGGACATTTTGCATACAATCACTTGGAAATGAAATTTTTTCCCCTAAATTACTCTTGGATCCAAGAGAAAATTAATATTGTGCTACAAAATAAGTGATGAAACAAAATCAAAACATTTGGGTTTCAGCCAAAGCTATGTAAAGAAAAATTTGTAGCCCTAAATTTTCTCTTGTTATTCAGAAATAATAAACTAAATGAAGTAACAATTTAACTAGAATAGAAATTTTAAAAAGAAAAATCTGAGGAAGGCAGAAATACAGGGTCACAATGCACAAGTTAATGATTTAGGAAAAGTAAAATCAGAATGCAAAAGCATTTTTGAGAAAAAAATAGTAAAAACATGGGAAGACTAGTTGTGAAGAGTTGGGAATGAGAGTGGGATAGAACATGTGCAGAAGAGATTTCTTAATTATAAGAATAGAGTATAACTCAATGAATTTGAAAAATGCCATTAAAATGATTCACTTTTCTAGGAATATATACATGCCAAACTAGCTTACGAAGTAGAAACTTGAGAAGACTAATAATCGGGGAAAAAGGGGAAAAGTTGCTAAATAATCTCCATGAAAGGTACCTGTTTCACAGTTATAGTCCTCAAGGAATTTAATATTCTTGCTGTTTAAAATGGTCTAGAACATAAAAGAGGATGGAAAGTGTTCCAATTTAGCCTTTCTTTCCCTTTCTTCTTTCTTTCTTTCTTTTTTCTTTCTTTCTTTCTTTCTTTCTTTCTTTCTTTCTTTCTTTCTTTCTTTCTTTCTTTCTCTTTCTCTCTCTTTCTTTTTTTCTTTCTCTTTTCTTTCACTCCTCCCTCCCTCCCTCCCTCTCTCCCTTCCTTCCTTCCCTCCTTTCCTTCTTTTTCTTTTCTTTTCTTTTCTTTTCTTCCTTCCCCCTCCCTTCCTTCCTCTCTCTCTCACTCTCTCTCTTCTCTCTATTTCTTTCAAGGTTTTATTTATTTATTTAAGACCGAGAAAGCACAAGCAGGGGAAGCGGCAGAGAGGGAGAAGAGGTTCCTCACTGAGCACGGAGCCCATCTTGGAGTTCAGTCCCAGGACCTGGGATCATGACCTGAACCAAAGGCAGACCTTTATGACTAATCCACCCAGGTGCCCCTTTCTTTCTTTCCTTTTTTTTTTTTTTTTTTTTAAGATTTATTTCTTTATTTTAGAGAGAAAGGGGAGCAGGGGCCAAGGGAGAGGGAGAGACAGTCTCAACCTGATTCCCTGCTGATCGCAGAGCCTGACACGGACCTGCTGTAAAGACCCCCATGTCAGATGCTCTATTGAAACCAAGACTTGGGTACTTAACCAGCTGCACTCCCCTGGCACCGCTCCCCCACTCAGTCTTTCAAACTAGTAACCCCGATATCTCAGACTAACAAAAGTAGTAAAAATAAACAAAGGGGGGGGGCGTGGGGAACCAAACTAAAGACTGATCTGACTTGAGATCACACATGAAAAAAAGGAAATAAAATGCTCGCAAGTCAAATCCAAAAATGATTTAAAACAATTTTCTATGACCAGAGCCCCTGGGTGGCTCAGTCAGTTAAGCTTCTGATTCTTCATCTCAGGGTTGTGAGTTCAAGCCCTGTGTTGGGCTCCTGTCTGGGCTTGGAGCCTGCTTAAAAACAAAAACAATTTACTATGACCAAGTAGCATTTGTGCTGGTAATTCAAGTAATATTTTATCAATGTAAATAATTACATTTTAAATTGAGATATAATGGACATATATTAATTTTAGCTATAATGCTGGAGTATTTCTATACAATGCCAAATGATCATAATAAGTCTAATTAACATACATCCCGTGTACAATTACACATTTTCCACATTTTAAAATAAAAAATAAAATATAATTCTAGTTGTGGGAAAAGTTCTTAGTGGGCTAGAAATAGGTTACTTCATTAGCATAAGGAATACCTGTGTCAAATGGGCACCGATAAAATCCTTCACTTGAAAACTTCAGAAGCATTCCTGTTAGCAAGCAGGAAGCAAACAAGGGTACTAATTAACATTCTCCATACAGTTCGATTTGGTGGTGAAGAACTTTGAGGTTTTGGAACTCATTAACTTTCCCCATTCTTTCTGCACTGGTTTGCACTAATTCCTTCACCGTTGCACGGATCTGTTATATTCTCTGTCCTGTCCACCCCAGGCTTTATATTCCATATTACTAATTTATCTATCTATGTCCCCCAATTACACTGCTTTGCCTTATTTTAGCTTTATAATATGTTCTTATGTGTATTTTAAATCACACATACACGCACACACACAGACACACAGACACACACACACGTGCCGCGCGCGACAGAAAAGTTTAACACATTAACACTCCTACCTATTGTGTGGTAGTCCGTTTCCTATATTTGGTATTTTCCCCCAAACCAAGTTAATACAAATCCTTGTTTTTGGGTCATACATACGTTGGAGAATATTTTTACCTTTTTAAATTTATTTTATTTTTTTAAAAGATTTTATTTATTTGACAGAGAGAAACACAGCTAGAGAGGGAACACAAGCAGGGGGAGTGAAAGAGGGAGAGGCAGGCTTCCTGCCAAGCAGGCAGTCCGATGTGGGGCTCGATCCTGGGACTCTGGAATCATGACCTGAGCTGAAGGCAGACGCTTAACGACTGAGCCACCCAGGCGCCCCCCTCCCTTTTAAAATATTTTACTTATTTATTTGACAGAGAGACAGCGAAAGCAGGAACACAAGCAGGAGGAGTGGGAGAGGGAGAAGCAGGCCTCCTGCTGAGCAAGGGGCCCGATGCAGGGCTGGATCCTAGGACCCTGGGATCATGGTCAGAGCTGCAGGTAGACGCTTAACGACTGAGCCACCCAGGCGCTCCTATGTGGGAGAATATGATAAAAACTATGAAACATCTTCCTCACACTTCCCATACAGCTGTCGATAACTATATTCACACCTACGTCTTTCTACATTCATATATGAAACTGTGCATATTATTATATGAATTTATGGACTCTGGACTCTCTGAAGCTTATGCATGGACCCCGGGTTAACAGCAGCTGAAATACTCATCTACATTTATTCCACCACCTTTTACATTTAATTCTTTAATCCAACTGACATGTTTTGGAGACTCTTTACAATACATCCCTAACAAATGTCCAGTATGATCCAAATGTCATCCCTTCCCTGTAAATATGTTAATATACATGCATAGAGAAACAGATAGAGGCTCAAGAGGTACCACCATGTCTAACCCTTATGGCTGGGTGGTTAAATGGAGTGATTCTTTGTCTATTTTTCTCTGTACTGATTTAAACATCCCACAATGCACACACTGCTATCTTTCAGAGAGAAAGGCACTGAGGGCAGTTTGGTTGGATTCGGAGTGGCTCACGAGAGCGTTTCTCTTTTCTTGTCGTGGTAGAGATGATCACGGGGTTGGGAGAGATGAAGTTTGAACACCAACTGTTTGCACTGCTGCCCCAGCGGCCGCAGGAATGGGGCCCCATCTCTCCCTCGGGACACAGGGCCTCAGTGTGCGCTGGTCTGTGATGGGCCCGTACGCGCTCACTGAACAAGGGCCCTGTGTCTGCCGCCGTCCGACACAAAGGACAGAGGTCCCCTGTTTACTTTGGATTAGAAACGTTCAAATGAAGGACAGCAAAAACATTTGAGTTTTCCCTCTTTTCAGTTTTCTTACAAAAAAACAAATTGTAGTGAATCAGGGACGTTTTGGCATCTTCCCTGAATAAAAATCAATCAGACTAGATTGCCGAGGGAGTCTTAAAGAGCTTCCCTTGTTTGTTTGTTTGCTTATTTATTTATTTTAGATTTATGGCTTAAAAGCTAAGAAGTTGTAGTGACTGACTAGGCCCCTGAATTGTCCATTCATTTTCCAGGAAATGGGACATTCCCAGCACCTCGGTTAGCTGGCACAAGTGACCTTTGACCTTTTGCAACAAGCCCATTCTAGGCCTGAAGCACCCACATACTCATGGCCACGCCTTGTCTTCCCTCCCTTCCGCCTAACCTCCCACACATTGGAACACTCTTTTCCTTTCAGATACTCATTCAAATGCCCATCTCTTAGAAAATTAGACCCACCAAAGGATAGAAGTTTTATGAGGCAAAGGAGTCTTTCAATCATAAAAGCCAAGGCTGTTGTACATCGCAAGACTGTCTGAGACTACAGGGAATGGGCTCTTGAAGGCCATGGTGACGTGCTCCAAAGTTCATGGACTTTCACAGATTCTGGGCTCAGATCTCAGCTCTGGCACTAATGAGCCAGAGACAAATTTCTGAACCTCTCTACTTGTTGATTTTCTCACCTGTAAGATGGGGATAATCATGACACTCAGCACAGAGAGTCCTCGGAGCCCCGGCAAAGCAGAGCCCAAAGGGACAGTGGCATTCTGCCTGATACCAGCTTGTTTTTGAGTAACTACTGTCATATCCGCAACAAAGGGGGTAGACAAGAAGCCTTAGTGGAGGGGCTTTTGCACACCCCACATCTGACCCTGCCCTCAGAGTCCTCTTCCAGCAGCATGAGATGGAGAAGGGCCACCTGTGACAAGAGGTGACCCGACCAGTGGTGTGTGGCATGCAAATGCGAAGGGGAAAGGTGAGACACCAACTGATATCCATGTGACCCTCCTCTGCCTGGTCACCAACATCAGAGGCAAATATCTGAAGTGACAGTTGCTTGTCATATTCCAGAAAATTCCTCAATCAGCTCTTCTAGAGATGCTCTTTGGAGATCAGCCCCTGAGGCTCTGACACAAAACAGGGGATCAACTAGCTATCCAGCGAGGTGCACATTCCCACTTCTCTTTAGCCACCAAGGTGTTATTGGCCCCTAGGAGGGACATGGAAAAAAGGGAAGCCGATGTTAAGCTATAACTAAGATTTTAAGGTATGATGTAAAGAATTAAGATATAACTAAGATATAATGGACTATAAGATATAACTAAGATCACACAAAGAAACCTCCTAATACTTAGGCCATTCCATCCATATCGCACATTTTTCAGAGTTCCAATGGAAATAAGCATTTCTTCCTAAAACAGGTAGCTGAGCTATTTCTGACTGCTCTGAAAAATAACCAGAAAGCCAAAGTCAGTAATAGGTTATTTGGAGGTCCACGTGGAAAGTGACAAGTGCAGTTTCTCTGTCTCCAGCCTAACTCCAGAACTTTCTGCTGGTTCTCCTTCCCCTCCTCTCTGCTCTATTTCAGCTACTCTCTTGCTGCCTTGGCCTGCCCCTTACCCTTTCTGGCTCCCTGCCTTCCTTCTGGTCTCTCCTTTCCCACTGTCCCCTCACTCTGCCATCTTTTGCCTTCTCCTTCTGTTCACCAGCAACGTGAGAAACTAAGCATTCCAATGATGGTTTATTTAATTCTAACAAGTAAGGTTTGAGATTTTGTCCTTCATTTTAAGACAGTATGTTAACATTTTACTTATTTGTCTTAATCTACATTGGGTTGGCCTTTGTCCAGATGGGATTCACTTCTTGCTTTCCCCCTTTCAGCATGTATGCCATTCTTCGTTAACCGCAATGACAACAATAATCCTTGGACCTCTATCTTGGTCTAAAAGATTCTCCATGCTGTCATTTTATTTCTCACTCTCATATAACTGGATCTCTGGTTTTTAATATTTTTTTCTTGTGAGCATTCATGTAAACTTGATGGCGCATGTTTGCAGACAGAGTAGTAAACAGCTCAGGTGAAGTGGGTGCCTGCCTGTGACCCCGCCCTTCCCCGTGTCTTGAAACTGCATCTCGGTTCTAAGCCAGTGTGGCTGCCTACGGTGCTTTTTGCCCGATCCTTGACTTAAGTATCACTAAGATCCGGCCTGCAGGCTATCACGGGCTTCCCGATGCCAGACAGGGATCTGCCAAGTGACCTGCTTCTCCAGTTGGGCGAGACCTTGGAATTCCCCTGGACGGGACCTCCTAGGAGGGACAGGTTCTGTGTGATACTGCTGTTGGATCACACCGACGAAGATAACCAACACTTCTCTCTCATGGTGCTGCTTACAAAGAGCTTCTGAATCATTATCTCCTTTGATCCTTACTTACCTCAGCCATGGGTGGTGAAGCTACTGATAAAGGCCTGTGAGACCGGGAGAGACCTGAATGATTTGTTTAGGGTCACACAGCCAGGAAGGGAACGGCAAGCTCCTGAATTCTGGCCCCCGAACTCCAAGTCCGGGACGTAGCACAGAATGGGCTTGGAAAACAACTGTCCTCCTCTGACACCTCCCATCAGCTAAACGGAAGTCACTGTTTCTCTCTGAGAAGGCCGGCTCTCCAGGAGGGGGCATTGCGAGCCCCAGGACGCTCAGCAAAGAGGAATTAAAGACAATGTCCTCTTGTGACATCAGATTTTCAGATCTCAGAATGTTCTTGGCCTCTTTGGATTTTCCCTGCCAGTTCAGCTGATGAGACTGCCTTTTTATATGATACCTGAGTGAAAAAGAAAGGAATTCCCCCATTTTTCACAGAAATAACAGTTGGGGATCACTCACAAAATCGTAGAAATGCTAGCAACCAGAATCCTGTGAGGACCATGTGACTCTCACGAATCGCACTTGACTCTCATAGTCCACTTCATCCCTTCCATGGTTTTCTGGGTAACAGAGAAAGCTTTTTCTTTTTAAATAACAGTGGGATTGGCAAAGTTGGGAGTGAAGAGGAAACTTGGAACCCTGTTAGAGAAGATGGAGTGTATGTTGAAGGGCTGATGGAAATGTAAAACTAGAAAAAAAAAGAAAGAAAGAAAATGTGAGACTTGGCTGCATTATTTGTGGGGGCTTAAACTGGCAAAGGTTAAATACCACAAGTTTCCCTTTGTTTTACATTTTTATTCTGAAAAGAAAGCTGGCTTTGCCCATTTTTAAAAACTTGTAAAAAAAGAGAGAGAGAGTGAGAACAAGAGGGAGAGAGAGAGAAAGGAACAATTTAAAAAAAAAGCCTTTAAAATGTGACAGCCAAGAGGAGCTAGCTCGGGAAGCAAATGACTAAGGGCGTGAGGAATGAGGAGCATGCCTCCCTCTGGGAGGGGTTCTACCTGCGCCAATCCTCACACACAGGAATCTTTCCACCAAACACGTTCTCACATGTGTGGTGGTGGTGAATGATTTGAAAGAAATCGAAGTCAGAACAAAGACGACTCTGGAACATGTCTAATGATTTACCTCTGTAGAGCATTCTGAACAACCTAAAATCTGGGAGGCATCTCTGAATTCCTTGCCTCTCGCATAATTCAGCTGAGAAGTAAGAACCCCCACCTGTTTCCTTGGGAATATCTCCAAAAGTCCTAGGAAGGTAAGAAATATCGAAACATGAGGTTTAGTTGAAGTAGCCCTACTCACCAAGCTAGGATCACAATCAAAAGGTCATCCTTCGAATTAATTAATAAACCTCTTACCGTTAACTACATTCTCAGAACACGCACTCTCTCTCTCTTTCACGCACCCACCCATCCACACACCCTTCCATGCTACTGAGTCTAAAACTTTCCTAGTTCACTCCTACTCCCTTTCCTTGCTCAGCCTAAATGTCACTTCCTCCAGGCAACCTCCTCTGATTCCTCAGACGGGGTCAAGGCCACCCATGAACTTTGATGGTACCCTGCAGGTTTCTCAAGGGCACTCCTGACATTTCCTGTGTTCCCATCCCAGGGTGTTTTATCTGATCCCAGAGTGCAGTATGGATGCCCTTCTGTGCTACCCCACCCCCCACTAGGTTCTCTTGGGCTTACAAGTATCCTAGGGTGTTAAGCAGAAGCATCTGCAGAAGGATGTGGAGGCCAAGACCCTCCTGGATGTGAGTGGGAGCCAAAGTGGGCATTGGAACCATGAGGGATTGGGACTGGAGGCACTAAGTCTGCCAACATGGGCCCTTCAGTGGGCTTGCACGGTCAAGCTTAGGTAGAGAGAGTGGAACCTCGAGAAGAATGAGCTACCACTGCAGGGAGATGTGGGTCAGGATAAGGGGGAGCCAAGGTGGGAGGCATCTAGGCCAAGCAGGGCTGCACCCTGTTTTCCTGGATGCCATCCACTCTAGGGTAGTGGGACTCACCAGGGTGAACTTCATCAAACTGGACAAGTGGAATCTTAACCAATATTTAATTTGACTTAGGAAAAGTAAAGGGGTCTTTTATCTAAATTCATAACTATTATACTCATACCACAATTATAATTACATAAAGACTCCCAAAATTGTCAGTTTTATGTCTCCCTTCCCCTGTTAGAAGCTTACATACCTAGCACAGTCTGCAATGTGGTTGACTCTCAACAAATTTCACTCCACGGATAAATGAATTAATCTTTGAAAAATTCCTTGATCTTCTGATAATAACAAACCCTCTTGTTGGAAACTTCTACCAAAGCAAAATCATAAAACTCCCATCACCCAACATGTTTTTGAGACGTCTACATCAGCCCTAGAACTCTAAAATCACAAATATTGATAAAAGGTTTTTTGGTGTTTGTTTTTGTTTTGTTTTGTTTTTTTGTTTTGTTTTGTTTTTTAGGTAAGAAGAATAAAGACATTTTTACTAAGAGTGGGCCTCAGGCCCTTTGCATTCAGTATATTTATCAAGGGGTCACCTTCTACATCTGATGGGTCCTGCCAGACCACGCCTTTCTCTTGTCTTCTTCCAACCCTCACCGAATGATCAAATGTCTGCAAAAGGATAAATCTAGGAAGGAGACTTGAGAAGCAAGCAGCGGACAGTGGAGTTCTCACTTCGCAGAGAACACACTGCATGGAGGTCTCCATCCTATGAGGTTCTCACTGATGGGAAAGGCCATGGTCTAGTGGTTAGAAAAGTGTCTCCCAGAGAAGGGGAGGTAGGAAAGGGGTGTCTCTTCGTGCTGAGATCAGTGCGGTGACATCTGATGTGTAAAGACAAAATCAGGTCCTATATAAATAGCTCATGAAACATAACATGATAATAGCATTCTCTGAGGTCTGGACTCTATTTCTTCATGCCATTCATGCCCAACCAAAACCAAATAGTCCTATTTCACAGATTTCTGACTACTTGCCTCTCTCCCTGATGACACACATATAAAAATAGGTAGCCATAAAGAAATGACTTCTAGCTTTAAATATCATTTAGCTATAGTGTATGAGATGGTCTCTCTCAAAATTTTTTTTAGTATATTTATGAAAACAAAGAGGCAGACCAGAACTCAAAAAATACTAGAAACTTCGACCCAATCAATGGCTTAACTAGATTAAGGAAGCATTTCCACTAATTCTAAAGTGGAAGACATTGGACCTATATAAAACTATCTAGGTAGAATCTCATGCAATAGAGGTCAATAGGAAACCAGTTGCCCTACTTTTTGTTAGAGACACAGAGATCCAAGGTCTATACCAAGTAGTACATGAGGTGGATACTCATGTGCTATGGAAGGGCTGCTTTCCAAAAATGCTGATACTACATCCTATTTGGAAGTAGCTCCTCCCAGGAAATAACTGGTCAGGAAGTGTGGGGGGGGGAGGAAGGAGAGCCAGCAATTTTGTATTATATCCTGGGAGGTGCAATATTTACAAGTTAATCCCCACGGGCAGGGGTGGGGACAGGAAGATCACTAATAGCAGTATACACTATCAACCATGACTTTGCAGGTGACTCCTTGGGTCAGACGAATAGAGAGAGTTGGAAGAGGGAAGGTGCTACTTCAGGAGAATGGAACTATGTTAGGTGCTTGCCTCCTAGAAGCTGAAATTCAGTCTGGACACTATGCATGTCAGCTTGTACTCCAGGTCTGAAAAGGAGACGGACACGCACAGTGGACTGAGAGAATGGCCAGGGGCAACAGGCTTATGCTCACTGATGAACAATATCGAGTCTGGAAAGACCATCTTGGTTCAAGATGAAAAGGAAAAAACCAACAACAAACCACCAAATCCTACTGTTTATACCCCCAAATAGGGCATATATAAAGAATCCTACAGATTAAGGAAAAGTAGATAGAATTCTGAAGATTATTGGAAACAATCTTGGGTATGAGAAAACCAGAAGAAAATTTCAGGAAGATTACAGCTTCAGTAAAATGCAAGCAGATGTCATATTTATTAGGGTGATTATTTAATTTATCCTATTTAGAGTAGGAGTGGGGGACTATTCATAATTATACCAGTTACAAAGCAGCAACTCTCAAAAAAAGAGATAAAAACTTCTAAATAAAATTTTAGTGCAGAGAACCCAGAAAATGCATTTTTAAAAGATGTTACATCATGAAAAACTGGGATTTATTCCAGGAATGTTAAGTTTGATTTAGCACTGCAAAAATCAATGTAATTCATGTATTAACAGAAAAGAGAAAAATGATTCTTTTGACAGATGAAGAAAACTTGACAAAATCGAACATGGATTAATGATAAAATTCTCAGCAAAGTGGGAACAGAAGGGAACGTCTTTAATCTGGTTAAAGTGTATCTCAGAAAACTTATACCTTCTGTTATAACTAATGGTGAAATAATGAATGGTTTCCCTGTGAAACTGAAAACATGGCAGGGATGTCCATTGTCTCCACATCTATTCAACATAGTACCTGAAGTCTAGAGGGCAGGGGCAAAATATACAGCTTGGAAAGGAGCAAAACTTTATTTGTAGATGGCATGATCGCATATGTATAACATTCAATACAATGTACAATTAGAATTAATAAGTGACTTTTAGCAAGCATGCAGAATACAAGATCAATATAAAAATCAGTTTATTTCTAGGTACTAGCAATACATAATTAAGATGAAGTAAAATTGGGTGCCTTGGTGACTCAGTTGGTTAAACATCAGACTCTTGATTTTGGCTCGGGTCATGATCTCATTGTCATGAGATCAAGCCCCATGTTGGGCTTCAGCCTGAGTGTGGAGCCTGCTTAAGATTCTCTCTCCCTTTCCCTCTGCCCTTTTCCATACTGCCTCCCACCTGTACTCTCTCTAAAAAAAAATGAAGTAAAATTAATATGTATGATAGCATAACTATCAAACACATAGATAGAAATAAATTAACAGAAGATGTCCAAGATCTCTCCACTGAAAACTATAAAATACTGAAACGTAAAAAAAAAGAAAAGAAAAGAAAAGAAAAACCAAAATTAATGGAGAAACATACCACATTCATGGGTCAAAACACACAATACTGTTTAGATATCAATTCTCTCCAAATAGGATTACAGTCCCAATGCAAATCCTACATGCTCGTCTACAATGTGACTTTGTTACTGCCCCATCACTACATGGGGTCTAATTTCCCTTTCATTGACGCTAGATGGGTTTATACGCTGCACAACTCTCTATGCAGATCATAAGTGGCAATGCAGCTTTGATCCAGATTATTGGAATACACACTCTTTTAGACTTCAATTGCTGTGTTAGCATTCCAGCTGCAGGGAGGTGCTGTGCTGTAAGGCCCAAACTAGACTAGCTTATGTCCAAATATCACACAGAGAGACCCTTAGATTATATGAAGTGAAGACTCCATGAATATCTGGTTAGCCCCCCGTGGCTCCGGTTCCCTGGTGTCTGAGCTCTACTCGTCATATCCAACTACAATGGCGTGGGATCCCAGAAGCATAGAGCTAAGTCCTTCCTGCCTTCCTGTCTCCCCAGGAGCAAAAGGAGGTAATAAAATAATTGTTTTATGTCATTACATTTTTTAAAAAATATTTTATCGAAGTGTGATTGACATGTAAAAAGCTATGCATATATAACATGTACAACTTGAGTTTGGGCATAAGTACACAGCATGAAACCGTCACCATCATCAGGGCCACAGACATGTGCACCATCTCCCAAGGTTTTCTCCCACGTTTGCTGCTGTTGTTGTTATTTTTATTATTATTATTACTATGTGTGTATATGGTGAGAACACTTAACAGAAGATCTACTTCCTTAGCAAATTTTAAGTATAAAATACATTATTATCATATGTACAATGCAGTGTGGTAACTCTCTTATCTATCTTGCATAACTGAAGCTTTGGGCTCTTGCACTACCACCTCCCAGTTGCATCCTCCCCACAGCCCCTGGAAATCACCATTCTACTCCCTGATTCTATGAGTTTGCCTATTGCACATATAAGTGAAGTCACACCATATTTGTCTTTCTGAGTCTGGCTCATTTCACTCAGTGTCTTCCAGGTCTATCTATGTTGTCACAAAAGGCAGACTTCCCTTCTTTTTATGGCAGAATAGTACGCCACTGTGTGTGTCTTAGTCTGCTCAGGCCGCTATAACAAAACACCAGAGACCGGGTAGCTTATAAACCACAGAAATTTATTTTCCATGCTGTGGAGGCTGGGAAGTCTATGATCAAGGCACTGACAGCTCCAGTGTCTGGTTAGAACCCAGTTCCTGATTCACAGTTGCTCTATTTCATTGTGTCCTCACATAGCGGAAGGGAAAAGGGAGCTCGCTTCTGTAAGGCTCCATGTCCTGATGCCATCATCTTGGGGGTTAGGATTTCAACCTAAGAATTTGTGGTGGGCTGGGCACAAACATTCAGTCCATAGTAGTATGTATCTACCACATTTTCTTTCCTATTTATCTGTCACTAGACTTTAGGTTGTTTCTACACCTTCGTGATTCTGAATGCTGCAGCGAACACGGGAGGGCAGATATCTCTTCAAGATCCTGATTTCTATTCCTGTGGATAAATACCTAGAAGTGAGATTGCTGGATCGTATGGCAGCTCTATTTTTAATTCTCTGAGGGACCTCTATGTTGTATTCCAGAATGGCTGTGTACCAATTTACATTTCCACCCCCGTGTACCCTTGTTCCCTTTTCTCCACAACCTCACAAACACTTAGCTTTTTTTTTTTTAAATTAATAAAAGGCATCCTGGCAAGAGTGAGGTTTTAGGTCATTATGGTTTTGATTTGCTTTTCTCTGATGATCAGTGATGTTGAGCCCCTTTTTAGATGCCTGGTAATAGTTTGTATGTCTTCTTTCGAGAAATGTCCATTGCCCATTAAATCTGATTATTTGTTCTCTTTGTTATTGTGTTGAGGGGTGCATTATATTTTGGATATTAACCCCTTATCGGATATACAGTTGCAAATATTTTCTCCCATTCTTTAGGTTGCCTTTTCATTTTACTGATGATTTCCTTTGTTGGGCAGAATTTTCTCATATTGTTCCACTTCTTTATTTTGTTTTTGTTGCTTATAATTTTGGTGTCATAGCTAAAAAATCATTGCTAAGACACATGTCAAGGAGCTTTTTCCTGGAGGTTCCAGTCCAAGAGGGCAACCTAGGAAGCTCCTGAACTCACCTCCTTCCGTGGACACAACAAACCTCTAGCACTCATTCATTTATTCATCAGTGTTGAGTGCTTACATACCAGATATCCTTTTGTTGTTCACTACACAGTGGTAGAAAAGACCTCCACAAAATTCTGGCCGCATGTAGCTCACATTCTAGTGGGTAAATAGATGGTAAACTAATAACAGAAAATATATGATGGTGATAAGTACTATGTGGCTAAAATAAAACAGGGAAGAAAGAGAGAGACGGGGGTGAGTAGCCCTTTTAAAAACTGTAGTCAGGGAAGACTTCACTAGGAGATGACTTTTGAGCAGAGGTCCAAAGGAGGTGAGGGAGTAAGCATCGCAGACTTCTGGGATAGAGTGGTCCAGGATAAGAGAAAGTAAATGCAAAGGCCCAGATGCAAGAAGATGTCACCCATTATGGGGAGCAACAGGAAGGCAAAGGGAAGCAGTGGGAGTAGTAGAGATGTAACTGATCATGAGGCAGGGTGGGCTGTCAGCCATTTTAAGGACTTTGCCTTTAAGGACTCATTATTTGAGTGAGTTGATGTGAGCCACTGAGGGTATTAGGCAGAGGGATGACATGACCTGACTGATATTTGAAAAGGATTACTTTTTTATTATTATGTTCAGTTAGCCAGTATACAGTGCATCATAAGCTTTTGTTGTAGTGTTCAATGTACTGTCAGTTGTGTATAACACCCAGGGCTCATCCCAACACATGTCTTCCTTCATCCCCATCACCTGATTACTTTGGCTGTGATCTTGAAAAGAGAAGGAGGGTGCCGAAGTACACAGAGGAAGGCAGAAGACTTTTGCAACAAAGCAGGTGAAAGAAAATGGTTACTTGGAACAGGGAGAAGGGCTTGAATTTTGGAAAAATATTGATGATAGAGAGGAACGACAAGATTAGCTGATGAATGCATGAGAGAAAAAGATTTTTGGCCTGGGCACCTGGGAGTTTGGAAAAGCCTGACATGTGGAAGACGTGACAATGATAGTCATGTACCAGGCATGGTTCTAGTTGCTCAGGAACTAGAACATGCTTCTTGGGGGGAGTTTCAATTTTGAACAAGCTAAGGTTAAGAGCCGATATCTAAGCAAAGATGTCAAGTAAGTAGCTGAATACACCAGTCTGGACAGAGGTATGAATTTTAAACCTTCATGAAACAAGAGGTCTGCTTATTAGCTGAGATTTTGTCCTACTCATACTGAAAACAAGCAGGAAAAGGCAAATTATCGTTTCCGTAATTAAAGCTTTTAGGATTCGGTGGTTTCATTTCAATCACACAGCTGTAAATAACAGATTGCCTCCATCTGGAGTTCCACCCATGCTTCAGACCACAATTGTCTTAACCTCAACATTCACAGGAATTGCTCTATTGCTCTGTAGCACATTGAAATGCGATCTAGAAAAACAACAGTATCCAGTTTTTAACTAATGTGATGTTGGTGAATTAAGTCAGAGCGACAGATCTGAGCTTGAGAAATAGCTTCAAAAGCAATGCATTCTGGGAAGTCACC
Source organism: Spilogale gracilis (assembly GCA_004023965.1). Classification (NCBI taxonomy): domain Eukaryota; kingdom Metazoa; phylum Chordata; class Mammalia; order Carnivora; family Mephitidae; genus Spilogale; species Spilogale gracilis. Next base: position 210,659 of record PITA01000273.1, on the reverse strand, counting down.
TACAAAGGCTATAGATCCTTGTTACAGGACCTGGGCTCATCAAATAAACAAACTGTGTGTGGGGGGGGAGGGGAATTGTATTATTAGTCTATTTTAAAATTGTTTCTTTCTCTTTCTCAGACTTGTTCCCTTTTAAGAAAAAACATGATGGTCAAGGTCAGGGTCAGAGGACCTCCAGCAGCCTGTGGTGGTTATAATGAGTATGTCTGTGGGTGTTCTCCAGTCTCAGCCTTGCTGTCTCTGGCTTTCGAAGCCTGGTTTGGGTACCAAGGGCAATGCTAGGATTTCCTGCGTATGACTGTGGCTTGTAATTAAGGGTGACCCAAATGATGATTTGGCCACCATGGAGGTTGTGTTTCCATCTAAAACTTATGAATAATCACTTTCCATATTGTCATCAGCACTCTGCAAACAACTTTTTCACTATTTTTTTCACCTTTGCCAACTCTTAATTTGCATGAGGTTGATCATTTCTTAATATATTCATTGGCAGTTCCTTTCTCTTTTTTGAGAGTGAGAGAAAGCAGAAGAAAGAGAGCACAAGTGGGGCAGAGGGAGAGGGAGAGAAACCCAAGCGGACTCCCCTCTGAGCACAGAACCTGAACCGGGCAGATCTCACAACCCTGAGATTGTGACCTGAGCTGAAATCAAGAGTCAGAAGCTTAACCAACTGAGCCACCCAGGTGCCGTCACTGACAGTCCTTATTTCTCTTTTATGTTCTGTCACTTTCAACCACAATTCTTTTTATTTTTTTATTAACATATAATGTATTATTTGCATGGGGGGGTACATGTCTGTGAGTCATCAATCTTACACGATTCACAGCACTCACCATAGCATATACCCTCCCCAGTGTCCATCCCCCAGCCACCCCACCCCACTCACCTCCCTCCACTCCAGCAACCCTCAGTTTGTTTCCTGAGATTAAGAGTCTCTTATGGTTTGTCTTCCTCTCTGGTGTTGTCTCTCATCCACAATTCTTTTTTTTTTTTTTTTAAGATTTGATTTTACTTATTGCACACACAGAGAGAGATCACAAGTAGGCAGAGAGGCAGGCAGAGAGAGAGGAAGAAGCAGGCTCCCCGCTGAGAGAGAGCCCGATGCGGGCCTCGATCCCAGGACCCTGAGATTATGACCTGAGCCGAAGGCATAGGCTTTAACCCACTGAGCCACCCAGGTGCCCAACTCATCCACAATTCTTTTTTTTTTTTTTTT
>PITA01000273.1:72455-209343 GCA_004023965.1 Spilogale gracilis | reverse complement strand
CGCCCCTCATCCACAATTCTTGATAGCCATATCCCACTGGTTTTGTTGCTAGTAGACCATGGATTGAATTAGTCTACTCTAAGAGCTTCAGTGTGTTCTTTCCTGTTATAAATGGCCTTTGAATATACCTTTAGTATTTTCTTTCTTTTTTTTTTTTAAGATTTTATTTATTTCACAGAGAGAAACACAGCAAGAGAGGGAACACAAGCAGGGGGAGTGAGAGAGGGAGAAGCAGGCTTCCAGCCGAGCAGGGAGCCCAATGCAGGGCTCAATCCCGGGTCTCCAGGATCATGACCTGAGCCGAAGGCAGTTGTTTAACCAACTGAGCCACCCAGGCGCCCCTAGTACTTTCTTTTTTTTAAAAAAATTTACTTATTTATTTGACAGAGAGAGATCACAGGTAGGCAGAGAGGCAGGCAGAGAGAGAGGAGGAAGCAGGCTCCCTGCTGAGCAGAGAGCCCAATTCGGGCCTCGATCCCAGGACCCTGAGATCATGACCTGAGCCGAAGGCAGAGGCTTTAACCCACTGAGCCAGCCTGGGTGCCCTACCTTTAGTACTTTCTTTTGAATATTTTATCTCATTTCTGGTAGTAGCAGCCTTTAGGTGTGTCCTGATGTTTCAAACAGGCTGATTTGTCCACCCTGTGAATGACCATCTGGAGGAGATAAAGAAGGCTTCATTCCATTCTCCTTTAATAGTAAGCCTGTACTCCATTTATGGGGTTTGTGTAACCCAAGCAAGATATCCATGGTCATATCCTGAAGAGGAGCATGGCCTCAAGACAAGATATACCTGTATGCCACTGGGTAGACTTCCCAACTTTTGCATTTTGGATTCTGCAGTTTTCAAAAGCTAATACCTGGAATCAAAACACTTGGCTCCCTCCGCCCACCTTCTTACACCTTCTATGCATTTGGACATGGTAAGTGCATACGGGGCTGAATGACCAGGAAAGACCTAATAGGGCCCTTAGAAGTTATAAATGCTACCAAACTCAGGATTTCTGGGGGAAATAAAAAGCTATTTTAAGCAAACCAATGATACCTTTGCCATCCCCCAATGCAGGCATTTCTCAAACAGCTAATAGCAAGCTATCACAAACCCTACATGCTCATTTGGACGTGGGGCTGTCTTTGCCCAGTTGGGAGAGCTGTGAAAATAATCCAGCCTTCACCACGCACAGAGTCCACGCAGCACAGCGCTGCTTCACGGCAGCCCCACCATCTTACTGGCGGAGAGACTGTCACCCCGGCGGTCGCTAAAACAAAACCGTTCCCCCTGCAGGCTCCCTGATGCCACAATTTAGGCAACGCCATAAAAGAATTAATAGATAAATCCAGCATTCTCTATAAGCTCTCTAAGATGTTGCCGATGGCTTGCTGAGAGCTTGAAAGGGGGTAAGCGAACATTAACAAGGTCCCTCTTTGAGGCACAGCAGGAAGGATGGAGGGCTGGAATCTCTAATAGAATTGGTCTGCATTAAGCTGTTAATTTGACCACCTGGTGCTAAGAGAGAGGAAAAAAACAGTTGACACTGTTGAATCATGAAGTCACTTTGGGTTTGGGAGCTGATGCTTAGAGACGCCCTAATAGGATATCAGTGGGGGTCAGGGAGCGTCCAACCAGCGTGATGAGGTCTCGCCAAGGTCCCCCCATTCTGCTGCTTTAAAGCATCTACTTCAACTGCAAAAAGTTGATCTTTATCTTAATGTTACACTTGAAGACAATTCTCCTGCTATCTGTTTCTATGCCAACAAAAGAAGTACTTGTAAATATATATATGCTTACTGTACTTGTAAATATATATATATTTCCCCCTCTTTTTTTTTTTAAAGATTTTATTTATTGACAGAGAGAAACACAGTCAGAGAGGGAACACAAGCCGCAGGAGTGAGAGAGAGGGAAGCAGGCTTCCTGCCAAGTAGGCAGCCCGATGCAGGGCTTGATGCAGGGCTCGATCCTGGGACTCTGGGATCATGACCTGAGCTGAAGGCAGAGGCTTAACCACTGAGCCACCGAGGCACCCCTATTTTTCCCCTTCTTAACCAGCTATAGAATAATATGTTTTCTGCCACACTTTAAGCAAGTGTTTAAGACCTATGGGATAATTTTATCTCTAAACCCAAGCCTAGCAGTCCAAGGGGAAAACTAAACCTCCCAACGCCTCTTTCTGTGATCAAAGCTGATTCAGCAATGCTGGATGGAGAATTCTTGGTGAAGAGGAGAATCTGAAAACTCCAAATCAGGAGACAGAGCTGGAACTTCTCAAGAACTTCCTGAGTTTATGTGCATCTTTAGATTTGTCTTTGGAAAGCATAGCCACAGCCAAGCATTGGAAACCCTGGGAAGTCATAGTTTGATTTTTTTTTTAAAGATTTTATTTATTTATTTGACAGAGAGAAACACAGCCAGAGAGGGAACACAAGCAGGGGGAGTGAGAGAGGGAGAAGCAGGCTTCCCACCGAGCAGGGAGCCCGATGTGGGGCTCGATCCCGGGTCTCCGGGATCATGACCTGAGCCGAAGGCAGTCGCCCAACCAACTGAGCCACCCAGGCGCCCCCATAGTTTGATTTTTTTTTTAAAAGATTTGTTGGGCGCCTGGGTGGCTCAGTTGGTTGGGCGACTGCCTTCGGCTCAGGTCATGATCCGGGAGACCCGGGTTCTAGCCCCGCATCGGGCTCCCTGCTCGGCGGGAGGCCTGCTTCTCCCTCTCTCACTCCCCCTGCTTGTGTTCCCTCTCTGGCTGTGTTTCTCTCTGTCAAATAAATAAATAAAATCTTAAAAAAAAATAAAATAAAAGATTTGTTTATTTGGGAGAGAGAGAGATAGCACAAATGGGAGGAGCCTAGAGAATCTCAAGCAGACTCTGTGCTGAGCATGACATGGGGCTCAATCTCACGATGTTGAGATCAGGGACCTGAGATCACCACCTGAGCTGAGACCAATAGCTGGACGCCCAACTGACTGCACCACCCAGGTTCTCCAATAGTTTGATTTTTTTTAAGTGGGCTATACTGTCCTGTAGACAATGCGGCAAGACTATAAATTATAATAAGCAGGTACATGGAGCATTTAAGGCACTTTTCTAACTGCTTTTATCAAGCAACAATCCATCCACCTTTCCTCTGCCTCTTCTTTTCCCCTTCCCCTGCTCCTCCTGCTCACTGTTCACATTTTCCAAACACTGAACTCTGCAGCACATTGCTTTCCCACCAGTTGACTACTCTTAGAAAGCAGACCCACACTTTATGTATCTTCTGCAAATCATAGACGGCAGACCAGCCTAGTTGTCTTCCTCAAACCTTTTTTAATGTTTTATTCTTTTTACCTTCACTTAATTCTTTGAAGCTCTTCCTCTCTTTATGGAGGTCTGAGTTTCTGACTTACTCTTTTCCTTCTCTCTAAAGAACTTCTTTTAACATTTATTGCAAACCAAGTCTACTGGCAACAAATTTTCTCAACTTTTGTTTGTCTGAGAAAGTCTTTATTTCTCCTTCTTGTCTGAGGGATAGTTTCATGACGTACAGAATTCTGCAACACTTTAAATATTTCACTGCACTCTCTTTTCCCTTGAATGGTTTCTGAAGAGACAGAAGATGGTTTGGTTTTTACCTCTAGCTTCTGTGATTTTTTTCTTTATCTTCAATTTTTCTGTAATTGGAAACAATATGCCCAGGTATAATCTTTTTGGCATTTATTTTACTTGGTGTTCTCCAAGCTTTCTCAATCTGTTATTAATTTGGGGCAAAATCTGTCACTATTGTTTTAAATATTTCTTCTGTTCCTTTCTCTCTGTCTTCTCCTTCTGGTCTTCCCATTATATGTATCTTACACCTTCTGTGGTTGAGGCATGTTCTTGGATATTTTGCTCTGTTTCTTCAACCTTTCTTCCCTTTGTTTTTCAGTTTTGAAGCATTCTATTGAGAGAACCCATGCTCAGAGATTCTCTCCTTAGCTGTATCCAGTGTTCACTAGTAAGTCTATCAGAGGCAGTTTTCATTTCTGTACAGTGTTTTATTTCTAGTTTTCCTTTTGTTTTGTGGTTCTTTCGGAAGATTTCCACCTCCCTGCTTCCATTATTCTTAGGTTCTTGGACGCTGTCTACTTTAGCCACTAGAGTTCTTAGCATATTAATCTTACTTGTTTTAAATTGTTGACTTGCTAATTCCAACATCGCTCCCAGTCGGGCTCTAATGTTTGCTCTATCACTTCAAAAAGTGTTCTTGTGCCTTCTGTTATGCCTTGTAATTTTTTCTTGATAGCAGGACACAATGTACCAGGTAAAAAGACCTGCCTTTAATATGGTCATAAAGTGTCGGGGGAGGGGAAATGTTCTGTAATCCTGGGATTAGGTCTCAGGCTTTTAGTGAGGCTAGGCCTCTGGACTGCAAATTTCACAAACTTTAAAATTTTGTTTTTTCTCTTCCCTTCGGTGGAAGAGGATGGCTAGAGTAGACTGAAGAGACTAGTGAAACTTCAGATTCTGATTCAACCAGGGAAATTCAACCCCTTTCCTGGGCTTTATTTCCACCTTTTAGAGGTTTTCCTCACCACTCACCTCCACTACACTCCCAGAAATAGTGATTTGAGACTTTAGGGAGTGAAGCATTTTCAGAGAAATAGGTTGGGTAACTGTAGTTTGGGTGAAACCTTTCTCCACGCTGGGAGGGAAGGAGATCTCGAACAGCTCGGTTTAGTTAAAACACAATGGCTACAGGCTCCCTTGAAGAAGGAGGATTAGGAAACATAACCCAAAACCATTTTGCGGGGGCAGGCTGGAGTAGGGAGCTGATTAAGGGATTAGTTTGATGATATTAACATGAAAGTGGGGGCGTGGCATGACAGAATTGATTAGGAACATATGGCCAGAATAGTATGCTACAGATGTATTTTCGCAGTTTAAGACTTCTATTCCTGGTTAGAGTCAACGTGGGAAGAACTCCTCCGGGTAGAAGTCATTCCTTCTGCGGCTCCTTGCTTTGCCTTACCCATTCAGCAACAGGACACACATCTCCATTTCAGGACCCACACAAACAGTTACATCGTCACAAAATTCTTTCTGCCTGCAGAGCACCCCCAGTGGACCCTGGGTGGGGAGGCTTTTCTTGGCCTCCAGTTGCTGTATAAAGGGCTTCTGCTTAAGAGATCCAGCACCCTCCCAGTTCAGTGCCACGCAGGACTGATATCACTCTTGAGTCACTGCAAGGTCAGTGTGAAGCAAGGGCTCTGCGAACCATCTATCTGCAGGGTTCAAGGTTGGACTGTGGGTCCTGTCCTCTCGGTGTTGATGACCCGCGGTAAGCTGAACTATATCTTAACACCCAGTGCTCAATCAGGAGCACACTGGCCATCTTACTCAAAAGATGCTTGCCAAATGTGTTGGTGAGATGGCCTAGCATGTAACATCTAGGCATAGTGAGGGCATGTCATTTTTTTTTGACCTGAAGCCATCTGCACTTTCTAAACCTGGGTTAGCCTGAATTCCTTATAATGGGGCCTGAAAAAAACAGGGGACACTGCGGTAAATAGTTAAAAAAATAAAAAGATATGGAGGCAAATGCTACTCTCAAATATAATCAAGAGATGCCACAGCTATAGGTCCCTGTATAAAATAAAAACCTAGGGGACAGGTAGGTAGGGGAGAGCACAGGGCAATGACCTCCAAGGGGTAAGGATTTCTTTTTGGGGTGATGGGAATATTCTAAAATTGGAGTATGATAATAGTTGTAAAACTTGGTAAATTTACCAAAAAAATCACTGAATTGCTCACTTATGACATGTGGATTTTTTACCACAAAAGCTGTTGAAATTGGGGGGAGGAGCAAGATGACAGAGGAGTGGCAGACCTGGATATCATCGGGTCTCAGGAGTTCAGCTGGATGGCTTATCAAACCAGTTCGAATGCCTACAGATTCAACAGGAGATCGAAGAGAAGAGCAGCACTTCTAGAAAGAAAAGCGACCACTTTCTAGGCCACGCGGAGAAGTGAGTTGGAGGCGACATATGGGAAAACAGACTGGGGGAGGAGGGGATGGCTCCCAGGCAGCAGTGCATCAGTGGGGCACAAAATCAGAACTTTCAGAGGTTTGCTCCGCTGAGGGACATCGCTCCAGAGGCTAAGCAGGAGGTGGAACCCTTGCTGGGACAATGTGGTCTCAGGACCCTCAGGGTCACAGAAGGACCCGGAGTGCCTGAGCATGGCACAGCCCCAGGTATCAGATTAGGGAAGCCGGCTGCAGAGACAGAGCTGAGGAGTGGACTCTCAGCCCAGGCTTACCTTAAAATGTGATCCAAGGTGCAGTCAGGCCACTGCTCTTGGAGCAAGGACCTCAACAAGCAGCAGGTCTGGGGACACCTACCTTTCTCCCCCAGGAAGAGCAGTGCAGGAGCACACTGCAGGAATCTGGGGGGTTTGGAGACTCCAAAAGGGGCCGAATGTCAGAGATAGAAATGCTCTCGGTCACAGGCCAGGTGAGCTCGGAGCGTGGCCGGAGACCAGGGAGACGGGCGTGATTGATGGCTTTTCTCTGCGGGCGCACTGAGAAGTAGGGCCCTGAGCTCTCAGCTCCTCTGGGCCAGAGACTGGGAGGCTGCTATCTTCATTCCCTGCCTCCACAGCTGTAGGGAAAGCGTTCAGGGGACAAAAGCTCCAGAGAGCGAACCTGAACATATTACTTAGCTTGGCCCCTAGCAAGGGAGGGGCAGTTCCGCCTCAGGCAAAGACTTTTGAGAATCACTGCAAGAGGCCCCTCCCCCAGAAGATCAGCAAGACATCCAGGCAAGACCAAGGTCACCGATCAATGAGAACTGCGGAACTTCAGAGCTAGGGCAATGCATCACCTAGAATTTATAGCTTTTTACCCATGATTCTTTACTCTTTCAAAGTTAAAATTTCTTTTAATTTTATTTTTTCTTCTATGTTTTAAATTTTTTTCTTTTTCTTATTTTAATGTTTTTAAAATTATTTTATCAATACCTTTTTTTAAAAAATATTTTTCAATTTCCATTGTTTTAGTCATATTCTATCTCTTAATTGTGTTTAAGCTATTTTTTGTTATATTTTATATTATATTTTTACCTATATGTATAGGTCTTTCTTTAAAACTTTGGGATACAGTTTCTTCTAATAGATAAAAATATACCCTAAATCTAGCACATGGCTTTGTTCTAGTCTCCAGTCTTACCACATTCTTTCCTTTTTTTTTCAACCAACTTCTTATCTTACCAATTCCTTTTTAAGAATCTTATTTTAATTTTCATCTTTATATCTTTCATATATATATCTCTTTCAGTCATATTCCATCCCTTCATTGTGTATACCCTTATTTTTATACATATATGCTTTTCTTTCTTTAAAATTTCTTCTAACAGACCAAAATATACTCAAAATCAAGCATGTGTCTCTGTTCTATTCACCAGTCTAATCATATATAGAGAGAGAGATACAAATATATACAGATAAATGGAGATAGAGATTATTTTTTTCCTTTCTTCTCCCCCCAGTTTCAGATCTCTTCTGATATCATTAGTGTGATCATTGTTACCCTTTTAATACTTTGTTCTCTCATCCATCTATTCTTATCTGGATAAAATGACAACGCGGAAAACCTCAAAAAAAAAAAAAAAAGAACAAGAGGAAGTACCAATGGCTAGGGACCTAATCAATAGGGACATTAGTAATATGCCAGGACTAGAGTTCAGAATGATGATTATCAAAGTGCTAGCGGGGTTCAAAAAAAGCATGGAAGATATTAGAGAATTCCTTTCTGGGGAAATAAAATCCCTTTCTGGAGAAATAAAAGAACTAAAATCTAACCAAGTTGAAATTTAAAAAGCTATTAATGAGGTGCAATAAAAAATGGAGGCTCTTACTGCAGGATAAATGAGGCAGAAGAGAGAAGTAGTGATATAGAAAATGAAATGACAGAAAATAAAGAAGCTGAGAAAAGGAGAAACAAACAACTACTGGACCACAAGGGGAGACTTTGAGAGATAAGTGATACCATAAGATGAAACAATATTAGAATAATTGGGATCCCAGAAGAAGAAGAAGGAGAGGGAGGAGCAGAAGGTATACTGGAGCAAATTATAGCAGAGAATTTCCCTAATTTGGAAAAGGGGACAAGTATCAAAATCTAGGAGGCACAGAGAACTCCCCTCAAAATCAGTAAAAATAGGTCCACACCCCATAATCTAATAGCAAAACTTACAAGTCTCAGTGACAAAGAAAAAATCCTGAAAAAATCCTCAGGAGAAGAGGTCTGCAACCTACAATGGCAGATATATTAGATTGGCAGCAGGCCTATCTACAGAGACCTGGCAGGACTGGCATGATATATTCAGAGCACTAAACGAGAAATATATGCAGCCATGAATACTATATCCAGCTAAGTTGTCACTGAAAATAGAAGGAGAGATATAAAGCTTCCAGAACAAACAAAAACTAAAAGAATTTGCAAACACCAAACCAGTCCTACAGGAAATATTGAAAGGGGCCCTCTAAGCAGAGAAAGAGCCAAAAAGTAACAGACCAGAAAGGAACAGAGACAATATACAGTCACAGTCACCTTAAAGACAATACAGTGGCACTAAATTCAGATCTTTCAATAGTTACCTGAATGTAAATGGGCTAAATGCCCCAGTCAAAAGATGCAGGGTATCAGAATGGATAAAAAACAAGAACCATTGATATGTTGTCTCCAAGAAACTCATTTTAGACCCAAAGACACATCCATATTTAAAGTGAGGAGGTGGAAAACAATTTACCATGCAAATGGACATCAAAAGAAAGCTGAGGTGGCAGTCCTTATATGAGACAAATTAGATTTTAAGCCAAAGACTATAATAAGAGATGAGGAAGGACACCATATCATACTTAAAGTCCAACAAAAAGATCTAACAAGTTTAAATAGATATGCCCCTAACATGGGAGCAGCCAGGTATATAAACCAATTAATAGTTAAATCAAAGAAACACATCAACAATAATACAATAATAGTAGGGGACTTTAATACCCCCCTCATTGAAATGGACAGATCATTTAGCAAAATATCAGCAAGGACATAAAGGCTTTAAATGACACACTGAACCAGATGGACGTCACAGATATATTCAGAACATTCCATCACAAAGCAACAGCATACATATTCTTCTCTAGCACATGGAACATTCTCCAGAATAGATCACATCCTGGGTCACAAATCAGGTCTCAATTGTTAACAAAAGACTGGAATCATTCCCTGTATATTTTCAGGTCACAATGCTTTGAATCTAGAACTCAACCACAAGAGGAAAGTTGGAAAGAACTCATATATATGAAGGCTAAAGTGTATCCTACTAAACAATGAACGGGTCAACTAGGAAATTAAAGAAGAATTTTAAAAATTCATGGAAACAAAGGAAAATGAAAACACAACTGTTCAAAATCTTCGGGACACAGCAAAGGCGGTCCTGAGAGGAAAGTATATAGCAATACAAGTCTTTCTCAAGAAACAAGAAAGGTCTCAAGTACACAACCTAACTCTACACCTAAAGGAGCTACAGAAAGAATAGCAAAGAAAGCCTAAACCCAGCAGGAGAAGAGAAATAATAAAGATCAGAGCAGAAATCAGTGTAATAGAAACCAAAAGAACATTAGAACAAATCAACGAAACTAGGAGCCGGTTCTTCAAAAGAATTAACAAGATTGATAAACCCCTGGCCAGACTTACCAAAAAGAAAAGAGAAAGGACCCAAATTAATAAAATGATGAATAAGAGAGAGAGAGAGATCATAACCAATGCCAAAGAAATACAAATAATTATAAGAACATATTATGAGCAACTAGACACCAGTAAATTTGACAATCTGGAAGAAATGGATGCATTGCTAGAGACATAAAAACTATCAAAACTGAACCAGGAAGAAATAGAGAACCTGAACAGACCCATGACCAGTAAGCAGAGTGAAGCAGTCATCAAAAATCTCCCAACAAACAAGAGCCCAGGGCCAGACAGCTTCCCAGGGGAATTATACCAAACATTTAAAGAAGAATTAATACCTATTCTCCTGAAATTGTTCCCAAAAAATAGAAATGGAAGGAAAACTTCCAAACTCATTTTATGAGGCCAGCATTACCTGATATCCAAACCAAACAAAGACCCCATCAAAAAGAAGAATTACAGACCAATATCCTTGTGAACATGGATGCAGAAATTCTCAACAAAATACTAGTCAGTAGGATCCATCAGTACATTAAAAGGATTATTCACCCCGTGGTGGTAGGGAGGAAGAGAAACCATAAGAGACTCTTAATCTCAGGAAACAAACTGAGGGTTGCTGGCGGGTGGAGAGGAGGGATAGGGTTGCTGGCTTATAGGGGGAAAAAAGCTGTTGAAATTTAAAAAAAAAAAAAAAAAGGCAGAGCATGGAGAGCTATTATACATGCAAAGAGTAATTTTTCCTGAAGGATGGACAACTGCTGGGAAGCCCAGCAAAATCCAGAGCCACATAGAACAACTCAAGAAATCCCGTTTTCTCTGACCAAGAACAGTGGGTGAAAATTCCAGGGAGGCAGATATTGCCTTGATATCAGGAAAGGCCTTACAACTGTTAGCAAGGCCCAATAAGAGAATTTTTTTTGTGAGGTGCTGTGCTCCCTGGCCCTGAGTTCAAGCACAGTGCCCTACCGAGGAAAGGGACCGGGGACTCTGCAGTGCACTGGAGTGACAGAGGCCTCCTAGGGGGATTTCCAACGCTGAATCTCAGGGATTCCACTGTTGCAATGGGAAAGCTCCCTTTCCCCTCCAAGGCTCTGTTTGTCCATCTAGAAGCCAAGATGGTCTTTGCCACATTTCTAATTCACCCGGAAGGGGATGTTTGTGTACTGCTCTGAGATTTGCTGATGAAAGAGATCAGAGGGGCACAGAGACTCCCTGAAGACTTAGACTCAGGTAATAACAGGAACTCGGCAACTGACAGACTACAATTGTGCCTCCATAATAATAGTAATTAATGCAAGAATAATAACTCCATTTTCGATTTCCTATTGCCACTTGTGTCCTGGACAGCTAACAAGCCACATCTGGGGTATGACCTTATACTTGTTTTTATGTTTGTTTGTTATGGCCTTTATGGTTTTCTAAAAAATTTTAAAAGTACTATGTTGCCTATTAGAAAAGGCAGAGTCACGAAAGAGCATATAAATTAAATGGGAATCTCACAAGCCAGTGTTAACCACTACTAACATATAAACTGTTATATTTTATTTTATAAAAACAAAAATGTGGTATACATATAACTGATTTCTGATTTAACAGTATATTATAGTCTTTCCAGGTCACTAAGGATGCCTGTAAAACATTACTTTTAATGCTTGCATAGGATTGTATATAATAATATGTATTGGGCTCCTGGGTGGCTCAGTAGGTTAAGGACTCTGCCTTCAGCTCAGGTCATGATCTCAGGATCCTGGGATCGAGGCCTGCATGGCGCTCTCTGCTCAGCGGGGAGCCTGCTTCCTCCTCTCTCTCTGCCTGTCTCTCTGCCTACTTGTGATCTCTCTCTGTCAAATAAGTAAATAGGCTCTTTTAAAAAAATAACATGTATTAATAAATTTAATCCATTCCCTATTGTTGTAGATTTAGATTGCGTCTATTGCTTTTGCTATTGGCAATGAGATTTTGGAAGTCCAAGCCTTTTTTTGAAGTGTATATTTTTTATATAAATGCCCTAGAATGGACAACAGATATTGAATTTCTGGTTTAAAATATGTAAATGTTATTTGGGTTTCTGATAGTTATTTCCAAATTCTCCTTCAAAGAGTTGTTCCATATTATACTAGCAGGAGACTCATTTCTTATGTCTTCTGTAATTGTAGTTATTATTTTCATTATTAAATATTTAACAGATTGGTGAGCCTTGTGGTAGGTATTAAGGAGGGCACGTATTGCATGGAGTACTGGGTACAGTGCATAAACAATGAATCTTGGAACACTAAAAGAACAAAATAAATTTAAAAAACCCCCAAATTGGTAAGTATACAATAGTTTCTCATTGTTTTAAATTTGCATTTCCTGGCCATTTTTTAAAAAGATTTACTTATTTGAGATCAAGAGTGTGTGCACCTGCACACAAGCAAGGGGAGGGGCAGGAGAGGGAGAGAATTTCAAGCAGACTGCAAGGGGAGTGCAAAGCCTACTATGGGGCTCGATCTCACAGCCCTGCGATCATGACCTGAGCCAAAATCAAGAGTTATATGCTTAACTGACTGAGCCACCCAGATGCCCCACACTTCCTGGTCATTATTGATCTTGACCATTTTTTTTCATGTATCATTTGTTTGTCTTTTGTGAATTTCATGCTCATGTTTTTTGTTCATTTTTCTCTCCTACCATTTATCTTTTTCCTATTAATTTATAAAAGCATCACATATATTATGAATATCAAATCTTTGCTTCCTTTACAAGTTGTAAATATTTCCCTCAAAATTTTTATTTGTCTATTAATCTTAAGAACTTTTTTGATTTTTTTATGTTGTCAAAATTTAGTGATAATTTAGTGATCTAGTTCTTTTATAATTTCTTAGAAAGTACTTCCCCACCCCCAAAATATATATAACTATTTCCTTATTTTCCTTAAGGGTTTTTATAATTTCATTTTTTACATTTTTATTTTTAATCTACAGTTGTGATGCTGATTTATTGTGTGCAGTAGGAACTTCATATTTGTATAAATGGTTAGCCATTTTACCAATTATTGAAAATTTTATCCTTTATTTAATTGGTTTGAAAGATCACTTTTACCATGCACTGGAGTGTTATGTATATTTTGGTCTGTTTCTGGACTTTCTAATGTTTTCCCTCAATGTTTTTTTTTTTTCCATCAAGCTTTTGTTGCTCCAAGACTATCTCAACTAATGTTACTTATTGTAATATATTGTTTAGTTGTATATTGTATTAAGTAGGCAGATTGCTGCTTATTTCATATGAAGTTTATTTTTAGATATTTTACAGTTTCTGTAACTGTGGTCATAGGGAACCTTTCTTTCCATTGGATACTTTGAGCTGGTTATTACTGATATGTAGTAAAACCTTTGACTTTTTAATATATGTTTTAGAACATAACTAAGCACTCTATTAGTTCAAATATTCTTTCACAGAAAGCAGAACAATAATTTATTCCAAAAGATGGCAGACAAAACCTGCAAACAGTTTGGTATAGGACTGTCACATAAGAACACATCTTCCCTCTGAATATTTTCTCCTTCTGATTGTCCCACTGGAATCTGGAATAAACACTTATCTGGATGCTCTGTGGTATAGTTTCAAAAATATACTGTTCAGAAAGATTTGCTCATATTTATTTTATTTAGGAATTCCCCCCTTGTATTGATAATGGAAATTGATCTGTAATTTTTTATTGTCATTTTTGCCTTCGGGGCTATGTTCCATTTATTTTAGAAGTTATGTTTATTTTATAAAGAAAAGCCTTTCTAGTTTTGTATTCTCTGGAGCCATTTATTTATTATTATTTTAAGATTTTACTTATGATTTGAGAGAAAGAGAGAGAATGAGTTGGGGAAGAGGGGCAGAGAGAGAGGGAGAAGCAGATTCCCTGTTGAGCAGGGAACCCTATATTGGGCTCAATCCCAGGACCCTGGAATCATGACCTGAGTCAAAGGCAGATGCTTAACCTACTGAGCCACGCTGGTGCCCCTCTCTGGAGCAATTAAAAACAACTTTTTCCTTCATTATTTTTTTCTTAAAGTCTTGACATAACTCTACCAAATTGCTTGAATCTGCCCTTTCAGAATATTGCATCCCAAGTCACTAGTGAATGTCCATCCTCAATGTAATCTCCCTATCCAGCCTTATATTTTTACATCCCCACATCTCAAATCTTCAAACCCCACTTCCAGATGTGCTCCCTGGTTCCTGCCAATACCTATGAGTTAGATCCTATAATTCCTTCCAGAGCATAACCTGTATTTATAACCTTGAGCTGGTCTGAGACATGATCATGGTCATCAGCCTGTGGATTATTATGGGTGATGAGGGTTGACATTGTAAGGTACCTGCCTCAGCTGAAGTCGTCCCAGAGTCTCTAGGCAAGAAGAAATGATTATCTTTGATAAGGGGGAGACAGCCATTCTCCTGGGACCCACAATTTGGGGGAATGTAGGGATTCACAATACAACTAGTTGTCCTTGTCCCTTGTCTACAAATTCATTCTTTTTTGTATCAGGGCCCTGACTCTTAACACATGACACCTATTATGAATACATATTGTTTCCTTTCCTATTCTGATAGCTTTACAATTAGATCTGGGCCAGATTTTTGACACAGTGAGTCCTAGAGCTGCTAGAATTGGCAGCAGCAGTGCAGGGGGGGGGTCTCACTAAAGGCCTCTATAGAAGCAATCTGGCTTACACAGCGTGCTTTGTGTGCTGAGAATTGGCCCTCCTCATGCCATCATTTTCTCTTTTCAAGACTTTCAGTGAAATTAACAAAAACTAAACAACTTCAAAATCCTTATACTTGCAATTGCCTCCAGTGATTCAAGAGCTGTCTCTCAAAACCCAATACTTGACTTTTTATCTGTACCTTATCCCAGCCAACCAGAGGTGATAAACTTAGTAATTTTGATGTCAATGTGTATTAGGAGTTATCACCACCCACTTACCCACCGGCTATGGGGACTTGGTGGCCATATGACTAGCAAGTGAATGACCCATCTATAAAGTCCCATCCTGAGGGTCCACTTTCTAGGACCACTTCTGATGCCAACTATCTTAGTTTGGGCTCCCCTGAAAGCAGGTTCTAGAATTGCAAGGGAAAATAAATGAATCCACTATCATAACTGGAGACTCTAACACCCCTCTGTTAGAAATAGACAGACCCAGAAAGCAGAAAGCAGAAAATCAGTAAAAACATAGCTGAATTCAACAACACCCTCAATCAACTGGATGTAATTGATATCTATAGATGATTTCATCCAACAACAGCAGAATACACATTCTTCTCAAGTTCACATGGAACATTCACCAGGACAGACCATATTATGGGCCCTAAAGCATACCTTAATGAATCTAAAAGAATGGAAATTATACATTGTCTGCTCTCAGACCACAATGGGATTAAACTAGAAATGAACAACAGAAAGATAACTGGAAAAATCCCAAAATATGTGGAGAGTAAAAAGCACACTTCTAAATAACAATGGGTCAAAGAAGAAATCTCAAGGGAAATTTAAAAATTATTTTGAATGAAATGAAAATGAAAATGCAGCTTGTAAAAATTTGTGGGATGTGGCAAAAGTACTTAGAAGGAAATTTATATTATTGAAAGCATATATTAGAAAAGAAGAAAGATTTAAAATCAATAATCTAAGTTTCCACCTAAGGAAATTGAACCCAAAGTAAGCAAAAGGAAAGAAATAAGAATTAGAACAATTTCAATGAAATTTAAAGTGAAGTCAATAAAGAAAATCAACAAAACTCAAAGCTGGATCTTTGAAAAGATCAATAAAATCAATAAGGCCCTAGCTAGGCTAACTAAGGAAAATAATTCGACTCACTAAAGGCCTCTATAGAAGCAAGCTGGCTTACACAGCGTGCTTTGTGTGCTGAGAATTAGCTCTCCAATTACTAACATCAGAAATAAGAGAGGGGATATCACTACAGACCCCATTATTTTAAAAAGACAATAAAGGAATACTATAAACAATTCGATGCTCACAAATTTCATAACCTAGGTGAAATGGACCAATTTCTTGAAAGATACAATCTGCCGAACTCACACAAAAGGAAGCTGACAATCTGAATAGGCCTATATTTAATAAAGAAATTGAATCAATAATTACTAACCTCCCAAAACAGAAAGCATGAAGCAAATGGATTCATTGGTGAATTCCACCAAGTATGTAAAGAAGAGCTTATACTAATTCTCCACAATCTCTTTCAGAGGATGGAAACAGAGGGAATACTTCCTAGCTCATTCTATAAGGCCAGTATTTTCTTCTTTTTTTTTTTTTCATAGTGGGGAGGGGCAGTGGGAGAGGGAAAGAGAATCTTAAGCAGGCTCCATGGCCAGCATGGAGCACAATGCAGGGCTTGATCTCACAACCCTGAGATCATGACCTGACGTGCAATCAAGAATTGGGCATTTAACCAACTGAGCCATGCAGGTGTCCCATGGGTAGTATTATTTTAACACTAAAACCAGACAAAGATATTACAAGAAAACTGCAGAGCAATTCCTCTCATGGACATCGATGCAAAAATTTACAATAAGCTATTAGCAAATTGACTTTAACAGTACACAAAAGAACTCTCTATGCCATGACTAAGTAGGATTTATTCCAGGTATGCAGGGATGGTTCAACATCCAAAAGTCAATTAATGTAATCCATCACATCGACAAACTAAAAAAGAAAAATTACATGGTCATTTCAATAGATGTAGAAAAAGCATTTGACAAGATCTGACACCCACTCATTATTAAAACCCCTAGTAAACTAGGACTAGAGGGAAACGTTTTCAACTTGATAAAGTATGTCTACAAAATCCCCATAGCTAATGTCATACTTAATGGTGAGAAACTCAAAGCTTTCCTACAAAGATTGGATACAAGACAAGGATGTCCCCTCTTACCTCTCCTTTTCAACATCATCTGGAAGACCTTGTTAATGAAACAGGCAGAATAAGATAAAAGGTATACATATTAGGAAGGAAGAAGAAAAATTACCTTTGTTCACAGATGACATGATTCTGCATGTAGAAAATCTGTAAAGGATTGACCAAAATAACCCCTCCTAGAACTAATAAGTAATTATAGCGAGGTTGCAGGATACAAGTATATATAACACAAAAATAATATAATATACAAAAGTCAATTACTTCCTTGGATATTAGTAATGAATTGTGGGATTCGAAATTTAAAACATAACATGCTATTTACATTGGCATCCCCCCTTAGATTAAATAGTTTAGTATAAATCTAACAAAATACATACATGATCTATATGAGGAAAACTACAAAATGCTGATGAATGAAATCAAAGAATAACTAGATAAGTGAAGATATATTCCATGTTTATAGATATGAAGACTCAATATTGTTAAGAGGTTAGTTCTTCTAAAACTCATCTGTAAATTCAAGGCAATCCCAATCAAAATCCTAGCAAGTTATTTGGTAGATGTTGACAAACTCATTGTAAAGTTTTTATGGAGAGGCAAAAGACCCAGAATAGCCAATACAATGTTGAAGAAGAACAAAGTTGGAGAACTGATGCCACCCACCATTCAGCTACAGCAATCAAGACAGTGTGGTATTGGCAAAAGAAAAGGCAAATAGACCAGTAGAATAGAATAGAGAGCCCAGAAATGGATCCCCATAAGTACAGTCAACTGATCTTTGACAAAAAAGAAAAAGCAATATGATGGAGCAGAGACAGTATCTTCAACAAATGGTGCTGAAACAACTGAACATCCACATGCAAACCTCCCCCAGGACACAGATCTTACACCCTTCACAAAAATTAACTCAAAATGGATCACAGGCCTAAACATAAAATGCAAAACTACAAAACTCTTAGATGATGATGGAAGAAAACCTGGTTGACCTTGGGTCTGGTGAGGACCTTCTGGATCCAACACCAAAGGCCTGGTCCCTTAAATAAACCAGGTGATACACAGGATTTTATTAAAAATAAAAAACTACTGTGCTGCTAACCACAATGTCAAGAGAATGAGAAGATAGACCACAGATTGGAGAAAGTATTTACAAAAGATACATCTGATAAGGGAATGTTATCCAAAATATACAAAGAACTCTTAACACTTAACAATAAGAAAACAAACAACCCAGTTTTTAAAAATGGGACAAAGGGGGCTCCTGAGTGGCTCAGTGGTTGAGCCTCGGCCTTCAGCTCAGGTCATGATCCCGGAGTTCTGGGATCGAGCCCCGCAACAAGCTGCCTGCTCGGCAGGAAGCCTGCTTCTCCCTCTCTCACTCCTGCCGCTGTGTTCTCTCTCTGGCTATGTTTCTCTCTATCAAATAAATAAAATCTTTAAAATAGGACAAAAGACCTTAACAGACACCTCAAAGAAGATCTACTAATGGCAAGTAAGCATATGTGAAGATACTCCACATCATGTGTCTTCAGGTAAATGAAAATTAAAACCACAATCAGATCCTAGTACACATCTAGTAGAATGACCAAAATCTGGAACATGGACAACCCCAAATGCTGACAAGGATGTGGAGCAACAGGAACACTCATTTGTTGCTGGTGAGAATGCAAAGAAGCACAGCCACTTTGGAAGACAGTTTGGCAGTGTCTTATAAAACTAAAAACATACTCTTACCATATGATCCAGGAATCACACTCCTTGGTATTTACCTAGAGGTGTTAAAAACCTACGTCCACACAAAACCTGCACAGACATTTATAGCAGCTTTATTCATAACTTGGAAGCAACCAAGAAGCCCTTCAGTAGGTGAATAAACATCCAGACAATGGATATTCAGTGCTAAAAAATAATGAGCTATCAAGCCATGAAAGACATAGAGAGAAAACTTAAATGCATGTTACCAAGTGAAAGAAACCAACTGGAAAAGGCTACATACTATATGACTCCAACTATTTGAAATTCTGTTGAAGACAAAAGTACAGAGACTGTAAAAAGATAAGTGGTTGTCAGAAGTTGGGGGGGAAGATAAGAAAGAGATGAATAGATGGAGCACAGAAGATATTCAAGGTAGTGAAAACACTCTGTATGGTGTTGTAATGATGAGATTATGTTATTATATACATATATCTAAATCCATAGAATGTACAACACCAAGAGTGAACCCCAAGGTGAAAAATGGGCTTTAGGAGATCACAATGTACCTATATAGGGTCATCAACTGTAATGAATATACACTCTAATCAGTAATGCTAATAATAGAGGAATGCTAGGCATGTCTGGGGTTAGGGGTATACAGGGAATCTCTGTGCCTTCCTCTCAATTTTATTGCAAACATTAAATTTCTTTAAAAAATATAAAATCTTTAAAAAGGACACATAAGTGCATATTAAGTTGATGTAA
Source organism: Spilogale gracilis (assembly GCA_004023965.1). Classification (NCBI taxonomy): domain Eukaryota; kingdom Metazoa; phylum Chordata; class Mammalia; order Carnivora; family Mephitidae; genus Spilogale; species Spilogale gracilis. Next base: position 190,270 of record PITA01000273.1, on the reverse strand, counting down.
ACTCAAATATATTAATAATTACACTAAATGTAAGTGAATTAAATATGCTATGTAAAAATGGAGATTTTCAAACTGAAATCAAAAGCCAATTGGGGGAAAAAAAAAAGCAGAACCCGAGACCAAGGCTCATACATGATTGTTCATCTGGGAGTGTAGACCTGGGATTGGGATGGGAGTGAGGGAAGTGTAAGGAAAGAAGGAGAGTCAAAACAACGATATGTTATCAAATTGACTTACTGCTCCAGATGCTCAGTCCCAATGGACAGTCTGAACTTTATGACATGCAGCTTAGTGTTTGGCTCCTAGGAAGAGAAATGGGAAAGCATTTAACCACTTGCTCCCCTCAGCTTTGGTTGAGCATTGCCCCAAAGGACATTAACTACTTCTTGCTCTGGCTGATCAGGCAGGGTCCCAGTAGCATCCTACACCAAGAGAAGAACTAAGGTCTAGAGGATTCCAAGTAGTGACTAAGAGGTGTCCAAGAGATTGTCCAAACACAGTGGCTAGAAGTTTTCTTCTGTTAAATTTCCTTAAGGATTAGTAGTGTAATCAGGCTTTCTACCTCCTATTTAGTCCCTTTGGGTAAATTACACATTCCTTTGAAATCAGCCCATTTCATCAAGATCCTCAATCCAGCTGGCATAGTTTTTCTCTTTCTTTCTTTCTTTCTTTCTTTCTTTCTTTCTTTCTTTCTTTCTTTCTTCCTCTCTCTCCCTCTCTCTCTTTTTTTTTAAGATTTTATTTATTTGACAGAGAGGGAACACAAGCAGGGGGAGTGAGAGGGGGAGAAGCAGGCTTCCTGCCGAGCAGGGAGCCCGATGCGGGACTCGATCCCGGGTCTCTGGGATCATGACCTGAGCTGAAGGCAGTCGCTCAACCAACTGAGCCACCCAGGTGCCCCTAACTGAGCCACCCAGGCGCCCCTCTCTCTTTCTTTTTAAAACTAACCTTTTAGGTGTTGTCTAATTTGTTTTTTTTTTTTTTAAGAAACCAGGTAGGATTGAATTATCAGTGATACTTTTCTGTTCTTCAATAGATTAATTTCTGCTTTCATTATAATAGTTTTACATTTATTTTATATTAAAAACACTTTCTTAGTCTAAAATAGTCAAACACATAGAAGCAGAGAGTAGAATGGGGGCTGGGAGGAGAGGGAATTGGTGAGGTGAGGGTCAAAGGGTACCAAGTTTCAGTTAATGCAAGATGAATAAGTTCTGCAGAGATAATGTAAGAACCACAACTATAGTTAACAATACTGTACCAATACTTGAAACCTGCTAGGATACTTGAAACACCCAGACACACACAAACATACACACGCACAAAGAATAGAAAAGAAAAAATGGTAACTATATGAGGTGACAGATATGTTAATTAGGTTGATTGTGGTGATCATTTCACAATAGACATGTAAATCAAAGCATCAAGTTGCATATCTTGAATATATACAATTTTTATTAGTTAGTTATACTTCAATAAAGTTGGGGGAAAAATATACAGTGAAGGCTATCGGATAGAGGTAAGTAAATAGAGAGATGAAACCACCCACTCTAATTACACAGGAAACAAACAACAACAGATCTTTCCTTCTTGAGATGAATACTTAATTCATTATTTTCATTACTTCTTTTGAAAAATAATAATAGCATTCTAGAATATGATTTTTTTTTAGTATGGCTTTGTCGCAAGCCAGAAGTTTTGAAACCTGGTGTTATTATTATGGTTATTTTTCAAAACACTATTTAATTACATGTTTTATTTCCTTTATGTCCCAAGGGTTATTTAGAAGAATATTGCTTAATTTCCTGGTATTTGGATTCTATTATTTAATATTTTTCTTTGTTTTGCTGGATTATGGTCAAAGAGAGTTTACATCAAAGAATTTGCTGGAATTTCTTTTATGACCTAATATATTACCTTACTTTATAGATGTCCAATGGCTATTTTATAGGAATATGAGTCAGGTTTCTATAGATTATAAATGTTGAAAAGCTTGTTGATTGTATTCTTTAATTCCTTCACTGTGGGTCCACTTGATTAATCAAAGTGCATAAAAGAAATACAAATGTTACTTTTGGATTACAGTCCTATGAATTTCTTCTTGATTTCTAGGATTTTTATTTTTAATATTCAGATGCTATTTTATGCAGAACATATTCATGAGCCTTATATCTCTTTTGTGATTTGCATCTTGTATTAATATATTCTATATTCTTCTTTGCCATTAATATTGCCATCCTTACTTTAGTTTTTGCTTTGCTTTGTTTTCATATCTTTGTCATCCTCATTAGAGCACAGCTTTATGGGTCACTTTATCTTAGGCCTGCCTTTTGGAGATAACATTACTCAGATTTCTGTGAAGGATATAGAAGCATCTCATGTCTTTCAAGTGGAAAGGGAGTTAAGGCAGAAAGTTGGGTGTTTATTGCAGCTTTAGGGGAAGCTGGAGGAATGGAGGTTGGTGGCCTCCACTGGGTTATGGAGTCCGACTTCCTACACAGGGGTTAGGAAGCTGCTGCTGCCGCTACCACAGCCCTGAGGCTCTGGCCTCCGTGTTCTGACTTCCTTTCCTCTGGTGGGACTTCCTGTTAGCTAAATGTAGGCCACCCACCTGGGCTCTAGTCTCACCAGGGATCTAGGAGGACAGTATTTGGCTTTTTTAGCTCAGTTGAGAAAGACTGACCTCACTTCCCTCTCCCTGAACCTAGGAAGATGTCAGAGGCTGGCACTCCTCACACTGAAGTGTCTACTGCTCACGCCCCTCCTGGTGAAAGACAAGAGATTTAGTCCATCTCCCTCTTTCTTCTCTTCAGTCTGGTCACCAAATGTGTATCGACTGTCTTCTATGAATCAGAAGTTGTTGCAGGCACAACATACATCACAACATACGGAAACCAAACAGCCCATTTCTGCCTTCAAGAAATGTATCATCTGATGTGGAGAGTTAGGTTCTTAGGGGTGCTATTTTAATACTATGAGACCCATGCTAGAAACGTGTATGTCTACAGGTGGGATCAGAGCAGTGGGAAGGGATGCTTGGCCGAGTCTGCATAGGACAGGACTAAAGACTGACCTGATTTCAAGGGAAGAGTGTTTTCTGGGGCATGGGAGGCACAGGAACGCTGAAATGTGGAACCCCATGGTGCATGTGAAAGAAGCACTTTACTGTAACCAGGCCATGAAATGCAAGCTGGGGCCAACACAGCTGAGGCTGGAGAGGTCAGCGGAGCACCTCATGCTAAAGAGGGGTGACCCAAGAGAACATGGATCATCCCTACCTCCACCAACTTGGGGCCTGGTGACTCTCTGGGATTTGCTGAGACCTTCTCACTCTGCTGGATCCTGGAGAAAAGGGTGGCAGAGAGATGGCAGAGGTATGGTAAGAGTGGCCACAGGACTGTTGCACCTCTGTTGTTTGACTCAGCGGAAAAGGAGGGTTCCCCACAGTTCAGTAGACACCAGAGGAGGTGCCTAGGCTTGAGCACTCTTTTAGGTGACAAAACCCCAGTGACATTTTCTGAAAAACACCACCCCAGTCAAGGAAATGCATGGGGAGAGGTCTTATTGGCCCAAGAGAGGACAGCATTTGGGTGTTTGACCTTGAGAGACCACCAGGGACTGGTCAGTGTTACCTAGAAAAGTAAGACCATCCACAGAGGGAGCACTAGAGGGATTTCTTCCTTGTCTCCCCTCAGAGCTGAGGCATGGGACTGGATGGAGGCCTCTGAGAATTAACCCCCCTTCCCCTGCCCCTAGCTCCAAGTTGCTCGGGCCACAGCTATAGCCTGCAGTTTTCAGTATTGGAGTGAGGCTGTTTCAGTAATTAAAAGTGGTTAAAAAAGAAAGAAAGAAAAAGAAAAGAAGTTTCTGGAATCTTGAGGAGCTGTCTGTAGGGAGCTGCTATCCAGTGGGAAAGGGCAGTATGACATAGCACACAGTTGGAAGCTAGTTGAGGACACGGAGGAGGGAGGTGGTGGCTACACAGGGTGGAACTCTGCAATAATTCCTAAAGTTCTCCTTGGAATCTCTTTCTCCTCATTTTCTACCACCCCTGAAATCTTTTTCCTCTCCGTGTTTTCTCACTTAAAGCAATCTACCACGGCCATCGGTCCTTCCCCACCCACCAAACCTGTCCTGCCAGGACCTGACCTCAGCAGGCTGAATCATACCTGCCGCCCCGCTGGGGCTCAGGTCTTCCGGGCCACCTTCCCCGAGGGGGGCCACCCGCAGCCCTGTCACCTTCCCTGAGGGGAGCTGCTTTCTCTTCCGCCTCCTGAATAGGATTCCTCCACAGTGAGAAATCAGGCTTCCTGAGGAAATCTCCCTTCGTCCAGGAGCCTGACCATTAATTGCTCCTCAGTGATCTGAGCCAGCTGGTCCTGCCTTTCTCCGGGGCGCTCAGCTGTAGCCTTGAATGAACTGCTGGCGGCTGAAGGCCCTGGGTCCTGACCACACGCCCCATTCCCGACTTCCTCTCCCCAGGAGCACTGCGAGGAGCCCATCTGAATTCTGGCACATCTGCGCTCCTCCCCAGAGCCTTCTAGGGCTGGCAGGCATTCTGCCACGGCGCTGGGCTCTGTGGCTTTGCACCCACGGGTAATTATGAGGGCAGGGCCTCGCACACCCTTTCAGCCTCCTCTGCGGCCTGCCAGCCTCAGGCCCACCTCCCCTGCGGTGCCAGGAGCGGCCTCTGACCACAGACTGGCCACATGTGGTACAGCAGGTGGTCAGCTCGACCCACAGTCCCTCTGTGACCTTCTGCCCTCCTGCGGCCGGACAGGGGCTCTGAACATGTCCAGTCATGTCTGCCACTAACCTCCGCATCCATGAAAGATCCCAGGATGTGCAGAAATTGTGAATTTATATACTAATTCCCAGCCCATGCCTCTGACAGAATTTTTTAGACCCTCTCAGCCTCGCTTACAGAAAGTCACACTAAGTGTTGTTCTCCATTTCACCTATCGGGGCCCCAAAAGCCAACGCCTTCTCCCCATGGTTCCAATTCCGATTTCAGAATTTCCCTTTTCTTGAAGGACTTTCCGAGGATTGCACAACTCCTGTTGGGCCAACCTCCACTCCCTTGTACTGGGGGTGTAACGACTGAATGGTCATCGTGAAAGCTCATTCTGGTCAGAGTTCCAGGGGGGCCAAAACCCAGACAGACCACCAGCTATGACGTGAACATTCCAGGCTTCCTGGCAGACCACTGCTAGTGTGTCATATCCAAATAAACACAAATCCCACCAAAAAAAAAAAAAATTGATAAGTAACGCAGGTACCTACTAAAGTTTTCTTCCAGATCCAGAAGAGAGGATTACTTAGTATACCATACACAATATCCTGAAAGCTTTTCTAAAAATTCTTCTTCTGCCCAAAGTTCGAGCTTTCATCAGTTTCTTATGGCAAGCACTCCAGATCTAAATCTTGCTGGTTTTTCCTCCGTTTTTCTGTCCCTTCATCTGTGTCTGTCTTTCTGTCTCGCTCTCTCTTTTCTTCTCTCCCTCTGTCCTATGTTTCATCACATCCACTTCCTTGGCCAACAAAATTAATCCGTCCTCCCTAAGGTGGCAAACCCTACGACGATTTTGCCACCATGATACATCTTTGATAGGTCAAGATACATTTCCAACACCCTCCGGATCCTTCCTGTTCACCTCTTAGAGCCACACCCATTCCCTCCCAGGCCCCTCTTAAGCTCCAAGCCACCACTGATCTGTCCTCCATTTCTGTGTCATTTCCAGATGATTAAAGACATGGAATTATACCGTATGTAATGTTTGGGGATTGGTTTCTTTCACTTAGCATAATTCTCTGGAGATTCAATCAAGTTGGGGTATATACCTGTATTAATAATTCCTTCTTGTCATTGAGTAGTTGTCTCAGTCTGTTTGGGCTGCTGTCATAAAATACCACAGGCCGTCAGCTTAGAAACAACAGAAATTTACTTCTCCACAGTTCTGGGGGCTGGAAGTCGAAGACGGAGTGCCAGCATTGGTCTTGTTTCCATGAGGGTCCACTTTGTGGTCACAGCCACAGTGCTTTGGGGCTGTGTCCTCACATGGTGGAAAGGGCTAAGCATCTTTCTGGAGCCTCTTTTAGGACACTAATCACCCTCCTGATTTGAGCACTGTCCAAAGGTCCCACCTACTTATTAATCCCCATCCCCTTTGGGAGTTAGGATTTTATGAATCTGAGGGGATATCACAATTCATACCAGAGCGTAGTATCCCACGGTAAGGATGTGCTACAGTTTACCTATTCAACCCTTGAAACTTACCTGGGTAGTTTCCAGTTTGGGGCTATTACAAATAAAGCAGCTATAAATACTTGTGCGCCAGCTTTTGTATGGACAGAAGTCATCATTTCTCTGGGATAAATACCCCAGAGGGCAATTGTTGGGTCATATGGTAGTTCCATGTTTAATTTTTAAAGAAACTGCCAAACATTTTCCCAGAGTAGCCATATCATTTTCCATTCCCATCAGCAATGTGTCCAGTTTCTTGGCATCTTAGCCAGCATTTGAGGGTGTTACCGTTTTTTGGTTTTTTTTGTTTTTTATTTCCGCCATTGTGATAGGTACGTAGTGGTATCTCATTGTGGTCTGAATTTGCATTTCCGGGATGGCTAACGATACTGAGCATCTTTTAGTGTGCTTATTTACCCTTTGTACATCCTCTTCAATGAAATGTTTCTTCATGTCTTTTGACCATTTTCTAACTGAATTTTTGCTTTTTTTACTGTTGAGTTTGGAGAGTTCTTTATTTTAGATACTTGTCTTTTCTCAGATATGTGGTTTAAAAATATTTTCTCCCACCCTGTAGCTTGTCTTTTCATCCATTTGACAGGGTCTTTCATAGAGAAGCATTTTTAATTTTGGTAAAGTTGAATTTATCAACTTTTCCTTTTATGGTTGTACTTTTGGGGTTAAATCTAAGAATTTGCCTTGTCCTAGATCCCAAAGATTTTCTCCTGTGTTTTTTTTTCTAAAATTTTTACAGCCTTAGATTTTAGATTTAAGTTCATGAACCAGTTTTGAGTTAATTTTTTGCAAGAGGTGAGATTTAGATAAAGGTTCTTTCTGTTTTTCTTATTATATCCAGTTGTTCCAGCAACATTTGTTTAAAGGCTATTCTTAAATTGCTTTTTTTGCTTTGTCAGAAATGAACTGGGCAAATCCATGTGGATCTATTTTTGTGTTCTCTGTTCTGTTTCATTGATCCATGTGTCTAGCCCTTCATCAGTACCAATACTGTCTTGGTTACTGTAACTATAGAAGTCTCAAAATTGGGTAGACTAATTCCTCCCACTTTTTTTTCCCTCCAAAATTGCTTGAGCTATTCTAGTTCCTTTGCCTTTCCATATAAATTTTAGAGTAATCTTGTCTATATTTTTAAAACTCCTGCTGAAATTTTGATAGGAATCATGTCAAGCTAGTATATCAATTTGGAAAGAATCAACGTCTTTACTATGTTGAGTGTTTTAATCCATAAACACATTATGTCCCTCCTGCTATTTTAGTTTGCCTTTGATATCTTTCATCAGTATGGTGTACTGTTAAGCACAGAAGTCTTGTGCATGTTTTGTTTGATTTATATCTCAGTATTTCTTTTTAGTGATTCTCAATCATACTGCATTTTGAATTTCAATGTCCATGTGTTCATTGCTGGTATATAGAAATACAATCTTTATATATTTATCTTATATCCTATGGTCTTACTGGATTCACTTATTAGTTCTAAGAAGGGTTAACAACCTTTTTTGTTTTTTTGTATGTTCCTTGGGATTTTCTATATGGACAATCAAGTCATCTCAAACAGAGTCATATTTATTTTCTCTTTTCCAATTTGTATGCTTTTATTTCCTTTTTAAATTCTGTTGCACCAGCTAGAACTTTGAGAACATGTTAACCACTAATGGAATGGGCAGACATCCTTGCCCTGTTCCCAACCTTTGCAGAAAAATTTTTGGTCTTTAGTTAGGATGTGTCTTGGTCTGGATTTCTTTGGGCTTATCCTGTTTGGCATTCACTTAGTTTCTCAAATCTATAGGTTTATATGTCACCAGATTTGGGGACTCTTCAACCTTTATTTCTTCAACCTGCCCTCTTTCTTCTCTGCTTCCAAGATTCTAATAATATAAATAATACAGCTTTTGTTATAGTTCCACAGCTCCCTGAGATTCTGCTTATTTTTTTTCAGTTCATTTTCTTTTATTCAGAGTTGCCAGGTTCTATTGTTTTATGTTCCAGATCACTGATTTTTTTCCTCTGTCCTTCCATTCTGCTATTAGGACCATCCACTGGGGGTTATATTTCAGTTGATGTAGACATAGATTGGATTTTTTTTAAATCAGTTTGAGACCTTCCTCCTGGTTCTTGAAAAATCAGATGAGTGATTCTCAATTAAAACTTGGATATAGTTGTATTGTGTTTTGAAACTCTGAATCTTATTTAGATCTTCTGTTTTAGCTGATTTTCTCTGAAATCACTGTGGAGGTTCCTCGGATTCAAGGTCCCCAGCTTGCTTACCTTCTCTGTACCTTTCAGCATATTTTTTACATTGGTTTTCCATATAATATTCAGGGTTTTTAGTTGTACTTAGCAGGAGAAATATGGAAAACTGCATCTACTTGATCTCCCCAGAAGCTGAAGTCTGGCAGGAATTTTAAAATTTTAAATTTTTCTGTTCCTGTCCTACATGGACGCAAAACAATAAGATATTTTTTTTTACACAAACTGTTCTAGAGTCTATGTGGCAAAGGGATTTGAACAATGAAATCTAATATATTGAGAAGTTATTAAAAAGAGATAGTAGTTGGATGGATGGAAAGAAATAATAAATTCTAGGAATATTTATTAGATAACATTGACATAGATGATTATTGGAAAGTGGGGAATGAAAGAAAGGAAGGGATCTAGACTGTCAGGCTTAGAGCCTGGGTTTTTGGTTTTGAGAGAGAGAGAGAACGCACATGCACAAGGTGGGGAAGGGTAGAGAGAGAGGGAAAGAAACTTAAACAGACCCCATTCCCAGCAGGGAGCCTGAAATGGGACTGGATGCAAGGCTCCATCTCATGACCCTGAGATCATGACCTGAGCTGAAATCAAGAGTCAGATGCTAATGGGTTGGGTCTTCCAGGCATCCTTATAGCTTGGGATTTTAAAAAGTGAATATATTATAAGATTGGGAACACAGGAGGAGGAGCAGGCTTGGGAAAGGGGGAAAGGAAGATGAATTTTAGATACATTGGGTTTGAGATGCTTACAGATCCTCCAAATGGAGACACCTCTCAAGCATATATGCCCCCATGTGAGGAAGTAGAGCAGAGAAGCCAAGGCTGGTGTTATTCATTGGAGTGGCTTCAGCACAATATGGTAGTAAAATGATAAGAGAGGGAGATAATGTGGTGAAAAGAGAGAGGGAAGAGCAGCATGCCAAGAAGGGAATCCTGAAGAGAAGCAATTAGAGGCAGGCAGAGAGAGAAGCGTTGTCTTGGAAACAACAAGAAGGAAACTTTGAAGACAGAAGTGATCGCTGCATCAAATTCTGCAGAAAAAGGCACAATGGGAGAAGGACAGAGCCTCTGGATTTAGCCTTCTAGAAGGCTAGTCCCCTTTCCCAGAGCAGCTGGAGCAAGATACCCAGGCAGGAGCTGGAATGCACAGGAGTAAATGGGGTGGGGGAGCTAGCTGGTGGGGTCCTCATACTCACTTTTTAAGGTAGGAAAAGCTTCAGCATTGGTATAGGATGAAGGGAAAGAACCAGTGAAGAGGGAGTGCCTGAAGATACGGGAAAGGAAAGAGCTTGCTAGTGGACCCGGGTCCCAAAGGCAAAGAGCAAACTACAAATCAGGAACGTAGGGAAAGGGTTGCCTTTGGGTCCAAGTACAGATGCCTGGTGCTCTGAGTCTCGAGGGATAGAGGTAAAGATTGGGGGGGGGGTGGTATTTGAATAAGTTCGTAAGCAGGAAAAGATAGAAGGAAAATGTTTATTGCTCTCTCCCCACCCCAATTATCCTGAGAAAGTGGGTGATAGGTCTCCTGCTGACATGACAGTTGGGGGGCAGATGACACGGAGCTGGGAGACAGTTCCGAGGACTTGGAAGGAGAGAAGATGCTCACCGTGGACATAACAAAGGGTCAGCAGCTAGGACCGAAAACTCAGCTCAGGTTGGCTACATGGAAAAAGAAAGAAACGAATAAGACATTTTAGTGATGGTCTCTCAACATAGGAAAAAAACCCATGAATGTGAAGTTTGGTCTGTAGGACATCTATTTGCAAATACTCGCAGAGCTCGTGCTGTGTAATTATCGTAAAAAGAAAGACAGGAATTCCATGAATTGCGTCTATTTCGCTGTTCGGGCACAGAACCAACTGAGGTCAGGTAATAATACGCCATCCAGCTACCAGCCTTATTCATCTCGCCATCTCTTCTGCCGCCCAGACAATGCTCCTCTTTATGCCACGTGGAGGCCCAGTGGCTGGGACTGTAGGAAACCCCGCCAACTCAGCACTCGGCTCGGTGACCCGAGGGTTCTCAGGGACAGCTGGTGCCACGGACACATCCGCTGCCTTGCTCCCCACACGACGGCCATTGAAAAGCCCAGGGCGGGGACCCAATGCAGAACCCCTACTCAGTCCGTGCAGAGCCCCCAGGAGAATGGGACTGACGTCAGCCTGGAGAAGGCAGGCTGTGTCACGACAATTTCTATGCAGAGAAGATGTATGGCCCTCTTTCTGCTGCAGCATGGCTGAGGCTGGTGGGGCCATGAAGATAAGCTTTCTGAGGAGGTCACGCATTATTCAGGAGGTTGCCAAGCAAGACTGAGATGGCAGAGGGAGAGAGAAACAAACTGTGTGTTTTCGATCTGGAGGCTGTGCTGTGTGACCAGATCCTATTTCGATGAAGCCCTGAGACTGCTCATCCAACTAAGCCCAGGAATGAAAGGAGCCCAGGGTGGTCTGTTTTTCCCCAGGCAGGGCACCAAGCCCTCTATTGGTCCTAAATTAGCTTGTCTCATCACTTCCATCCACTAACAAAGGAACAAGAACAAGCATTTAACACCTGCTATGGACATACCCTGGAATGGGCCTTCCTTAATCCGTACACTGCTATGAAGCAGATCCGAGCTTCCCTTCTTCCAAAGGCGCGATCACCTATGGCCACACACTTCTGAGGGGCAGGGCTGTGATTCGAACACAGGCTTTGTGACTCGGAAGCCTATGTGTATGCTTCCCATTATACACAAAGAAATCCATAAAGTAATGTGTTCTCTGTTTCCTTCTGCTCCAAGTGCCTATTTAGACATCATAAATATTTGCAGCTCAAGAATAAATGACTTCAGAGAGCAAGTGGGTATTTAGCCGGTAGCCATGGGATGGGACAGACGTTTTCCACTTCGGCAGGTTTGGGACCCGGCACAGCTCATCGTTGTTGGACTTATGGTGCTCACTGCCTACAGCTCACCTTTTTACACCTGACCCAGGTGGGACCCAGCAGATGGGGCCTCAGCCGCTAGGTCATGCACAGCTAGGAAGGGAAGGGGTAGACTTTACTGAATCAGAAGTCAGGACGTGGGATGCCTGGGTGGCTCAGTTGGTTAAGCGTCTGCCTTTGGCTCAAGTCATGATCACAGGGTCCTGGAATTGAGTCCCGTGTCGGACTCCTTGCTCAGCAGGGAGCCTGCTTCTCCCTCTGCCTGCTACTTCCCGCTTGTGCTCTCTTTCTGATAAATATATAAAATCTTAAAAAAAAAAAAAAAAAGTCAGGATGCGTGGACTGACCAGGCATGTTTCTGACTTATACCTACCCATCGAAAGAGTAACGACTAAGGACAACTTGCTCATGTGCACCATTTAACCAATGACTTTTATGAAAGGAGTCACAATTCTGGGACACCTGACCAGATGCACAGTGATGGCCCCACACTGAGAATAAGGGTGTTCTTGAGACGTCTGGGCCGAGTGGAACCATGCAATCCTCCAGCTCGCAAGGAGGCCCTTCCCGGCTTTTCAGATGGACTTCCTGTGGCCACAGCAGTTGGGAGATCGAAGTGTAAAATCACTGTCTATTAATGACATTGAGTGGGTGGGCACGTTGGAAGTTTTTCTTCAGAAATGTGGCTCACTAGGGGCGCCTGGGTGGCTCAGTTGGTTCAGCGACTGCCTTCAGCTACGGTCATGATCCCGGACACCGGGGATCGAGTCCCACATCGGGCTCCCTGCTCAGCGGGAAGCCTGCTTCTCCCTCTCTCACTCCCCCTGCTTGTGTTCCCTATCTGGCTGTGTTTCTCTCTGTCAAATAAATAAATTTAAAAAAAAAATCTTAAAAAAAAAAAAAGAAATGTGGCTCACTTTCTCAGAAAGTGAGTCCATGAAGCTGCTGGCTCTCCTTCCCTCACCTCCAGGGCCTGGTGCTAGTCCCTGGGGCACGTGGTCTCCAAAGGCCCCTCTGCAGGGTGCTGAGTGACTGTGCCCTGCAGCCTGGGTGTGACCCCCAACCAACGCTAGGGGCTGCTGACTGCCACTTGGGACCCCCCGCGACCCGGACGTTCCTCAACCAGCCTCCTCCCCACCACGAAAATCTTCACACCTGTACCTATTACAGCCCTCTGATTTCTTTCCTTCTTCTTTCCTCCTTGTATAATGTCCTTCCCAACCCTTTCCATTAATGGGAATAACCCCTTAGCATATTCATCCCCTGTAAATCGCTGCTCCATATGCCCATGTTTTCAGGCACTGCCCAGAGCCTTTTTCCCACCTCCTGCCTTGAATAACTCGCTAGTCCGCAACATGACATCTCAGAAGTGCTAGATTCACTGCTTGTGAGGCGTCTTGGTGGGTGGACTTGAGAACAGTTTCCCAGGGGCGTGACCCCCATGTGGTGCGGGGAGGTGGGCAGGAGGGCTGACCCAAAGAGGCCCAGGCCTTGGAACAAGGCAGGTAAAGGTTGTAAGACCCTCAGTCCCATAGCAGGAGCCCTGAAGCAGAGCTGTGAGGCTAGAGGACAGTCAAGGACCAGTGCCATACTTCCTCTTCAAGGGCACCACCGTGTCATCTGCAAATACAGTCTTACTTCTTCCTGTCAAAGCTGGGTGCATTTTATCGATTTTTTTTTCTCATCTCATTGTCCTTGCTAGAGCTTCCAGAACATTCTCGAATAGAAATGGGAAGAACAGACAGCCCTGTCTTCTTCCTGATCTCAGTGGGAAAGCTTTCAGTCTTTCTCCACTAAATATGTGGTGAGCTGTGGAATTTTCGAAGATGCTCTTTCCCAGATTGAGGAAGTTCCGGTCTGTTCCTAGATGCTGAATGTGTTTGTCATGGAGGTGTTGGATTTTGTCCAATGCTTTGTCTGCATCTACTGAGATAGTTGTGTGAGTTCCCCTCATCTTTATTCTATCAATCTGGTGTAGTACACTGACTGGTCTTTGTAGGTTGAATTCACCTTTCATTCCTGGAATAAACCCACTCTATACGCTGCCTGGCTCTCTGTGCAGGGGGAATCCCTGCTCCCAGTCAGGCTGCCCTTGCTGACCATTGGCAGGAAGTCAAGACGCCCATGAAACCCCCCCTTCCTTAGTGAACTAAAAGGAAAGGATCCTCCTAGGGGAGGAGCTAGATGTGGCTGGCCACATTCTGAGTTCATCCCTACTCATCTGGTATGAAACTTCTTTGGGGGAATATTCTAGTAACTCAGCAGAGTGGTATAATTAGCCTGCTCTTAGATGCCTGTCTCAGCTGGACAGGTCAGGCTGACATCACTTCTGGAAGCCAGGCAGGAAGGCCTGGGTTGGGTTGCAGCGTCCAGGTTCGCAAGTCCAGCATGTGCCCAGGGAGACAGAACGGAAGTGTGAGCCCAATAGTCCACTGGGCTCACTCCCAACAGCCAACCTAGCCTCTGGGCATGGGAGGGGATCCCACCTTCTTCTCATGAAACTGGCCCAGCCTGCCTGTGAACCACTGCCCCCCAGACAGGGCAGAGCAGTTTACCCCGGGTTCACCAACATGGAATGCGTTGTGGGGGCCTTCCTGCTTTGCCTCCCCACCCCTGTGCTACTTGTTCTCAGAGAAGAGAAGACCCAGGAAAGGAGCCCTTCCCTCCTCACAGAATTTGAGCGTTTCTCAGGTTTGAGTCCGCCAAACCCTGTGGTCCCGAACCTGGGGGCCACCATGATAAAAAGACAAAACCTCTCTCTTCAGACACTGACTGTGGGGAATGGACTTACAGTGCAGTAGTTACTGTGAAACGTCCATTTTGTCTGCCGATCAAATGGTGTGAACCACACCCTTGACTAGCACATTTTCTAGGACAGGAGTTAGGAGACAGGGAGGTGACAGGTTACAATGTATCCACAGGGAGGGGCATGCAGGACACAAGACAGCCGCACCACACTGCAATGTCAGGACGCCGCAGCTGCTGAAAGGTGATGCCTTGCTGGAGAGTTCTGGGGAAATGGGTACAGAGAGCCTTGGAACCGTTTACGGAATTCTAAATCCAGCCCCAGTGCGGTACTTGCCTTAGGTAAGTCATAGACTGGCTTAGGGCATCTGTTTTTTTTCATTTTGGAAAAGGGCTTGATGATACCTACTCCTTGGATGTGCACCGAAGCATTTAATTAATGTTTGCAAATCACTTTGAGATGCTGTTGTAGGGCCCACAGCCAAAAACAAAGCCCGCTTGTTTAGGTTGGCAGCAAAAAAGTTAAGCACTCTTTACTAATTAACACCCTATTAGTATAACAGCAATAACCATGTACAGTTACTCAAGATTATGTTTATTTTCATCACTTGGCTTCAGTTGGTTTCCAAGCTAAGAAAACTGGAACCTACCTGATGGTGTGAAATAACGAATTTACTGAAACCTCCCTTCAAGCCAAACTCAGCCGACCAAGAAATATGCTAAGATGAGTCCTTGCCAGGAAATGCCAAACAGGTGCCTGTTGAGAAACAGCGATAACCAGAAACCCTTGGCAAACGTTTCCCAGACCAAAGCTCCCCTGGACTCCAGAGTACATACACTTCCTGGAAAGAGTGTGGGCGCAGTGAGAGTGCCCTCTGCTGGCCCTAAGGAGTATTTCCAGCAATTTGCAGGAGTCTCCAGGAGGAGGACTTGGAGAAACTTCTAAAAGCTCAAGGCAACTTATTAGGCCCACCTCCATTTTTATAATGGCAATGAAGTCCCACATAACTCACTTTGAGAAAGCAAAACACAGAAATGCAGACCCTGTTATAGAGTATAGCTGGAAAAGTTTAGAACGGTTGTTGGAGGCAGAGGGGAAGTTGAAGAGGAGGGAGGGAGCAGGCCATGCAGGGGTGATACCTGCAGCAGATGAGAGAAGATGCGAGCTGACCCACAGGTGAGGGTGGGGTTCTCTGCTGGGAATCATGGGCTGTTCACCCTGTTAACAGGCAGCGTGTAGAGCCGAGTAGGTGAGGTGTCACAGTGGGAGTTGGCAGAAGGTTTCTTTTGAATTTATCAGTGAAATGGGAAGCAAATTCAACAGCTGAGAGTGAGTTTTCAGGAGGAAGAGGGAAAAGTTTGAAACAGGCATCTAGGAGAAGAACAGAATGATTACATCCGGGGTGGGGTGGAGCGGAGTAGGACTGCCCAGCTACAGTAAAGGAAATGCAGTCATGAATTTCAAGTGCAACCAGTGGACAGGCCACTTCTGCTTAGGATGCAGAAAGTGACAGTTGTCACCCACTCGAACCTATTGCACAATCACAGTTTTTCTAGAAACTATCAGAGAGCTGAGATCATAAGGCAGCAAAACTTTTTAGTCCTTTTGCCCAGAGGTCAATTTCCGGAAGCCTAGCATTTTCCTTCGGGCCCCAAACTAAAGACCTCTTCTCTAAATACACTGAACTTACTTCCAGGTACCAAATAGGACTCCAGGCAGGGTCCCAGTGCTGGTAAGCCCTCCACAAGGGCATCTGGGAAGCCCCCGCTTGGGTCTGGCGATCTGCATGCTAATCGGAAAGAGCAGCACGCTGGTGGCTGAGCCCGGCCAACCCCGCTGAGCGCCCAGCCAGCACGCCCACTCCTGGCACAGACCGGGAAACAGCCACACCCCCCACGTAAGTAACTAAGGCCACAGCTGCTCTGTGGAAAAACCAACACTGTTTCCCATTAAGTGTGAATTGACAATCACTAGATAGAAGACAGACACCTGAGTATGAAAAACAAAGATACACAAACAAAATGGCTCTAAAAGTAGCAGGTTAACTCACAGCAGAGAAGAAAACAGAAAAGCAACCCTCTAATTAATGTTCTCTGAGTTTTTTTAGATGTGTGGATATGAAGAAGAGGAGCAGGGTGCTATTAAAAAGAAACCATCAGAAAATTATTTAGAAAAAAATTAATAGAATGGTAGGAAGATGAAGTCCAAACCATTTCCCAGAACATAAGGGCAAGAGCTGGAAACCTGGGAGAAAAGTTAAAAGGCCTAAAAGGATCAATCCAGAAAATCAATTACCTGACCCATAGTACTTCCAGAGGAAAACCAGAGAAAGTGGATCAAAAAACCAATATACTTACTTCCCCAAGGCTCAAAAAAAACATAATTTTCAGATTTTAAAAGTTCAAATAGTATTCATTGCCACACACATCTTTAACAAATTTCTACATTCTGAGGTTAGGTTATATCCTAAAGCAGAAAGAGGGAGTAGGGCAGGAGGTTTGGGGGCTGGGGAAAGAAAGGGAGGGACAGAGAGAGGGGGGCAGCCAAAGAGACATTCTTTACTAATCAGAAATTAAGGGCTCCTGGTTGTCTCTGTTGGTTGATTTCAGCTCAGGTTATGATCTTGAGGTCCTGAGATCAAGGCCTTCATGGGGCTCCACACTCAGCGGGGAGTCTGCTTGAAGATTCTCCCTCTGCCCCTCCCCCGCTCATGTGCTCTCTCGCTCTCTAAGAAAAAAGTCTTTAGAAAAATCAGAAATCAGATTGTCATCAGGCTTCTTATCAATAACTGGATTCTAGGGGCACCTGAGTGGCTCATTCATTAAGCATCTGCCTTCAGTTCAGGTCCTGGGATTGAGCCCCACACTGGGCTCCCTGCTAGGAGAGGGAAGCCTACTTCTCCCTCTCTCACTTCCCCCGTTTGTGTTTCCTCTCTCGCTGTGTTTCTGTCAAATAAATAAATAAAATTTTTTCCCATTTTTTTTATTGTTACTTAAAAATTTTTCCCCAGTGTTCCAAGATTCATTCCCCATTCCCCACACCCAGTGCTCTATGCAATAGGTGCCCTCAGTACCCACCACCAGGCTCTCCCATCCCCCCACCTCCCTCCCTCCAAGTCCCTCAGTTTGTTTCTGTGTCCAAAGTCTCTGTTGTTTCGTTTCTCTCCCTGGATTACCCTACTTCCCATTTCCTTTCCTTCTCCCACTGTCCTCTACATTACCCCTTATGCACCGCAAGTAAGTGAAACCACGTGATACTTGACTTTCTCTACTTGGCTTATATCACTCAGCATAATCTCTTCCAATCCAATCCATGTTGCTACAAAAGTTGAATATTCTTCCTTTCTGATGGAGGCATAGTATTCCATTGTATATATGTACCACATCTTCTTTATCCATTCATCTGTTGATGGGCACCTTGGCTCCTTCCACAGTTTGGCGATTGTGGCCATTGCTGCAATGAACATTGGGGTACATATGGCCCTTCTTTTCACTGTATCTGTATCTTTGGGGTAAATGCCCAGTAGTGCAATTGCAGGGTCATAGGGTAGCTCTATTTTTAGTTTTTTTAAGGAATCTCCACATTGTTTTCCAAAGTGGCTGCACCAGCTTACATTCCCACCAACAGTGTAAGAGGGTTCCCCTTTCTCTGCAGCCTCTCCAACACTTGTTTCCTGACTTGTTAATTTTGGCCATTCTGACTGGTGTAAGGTGGTATCTCAGTGTGGTTTTGATTTGAATTTCCCTGATAGCTAGTGACGCTGAACATTTTTTCATGTGTCTGTTAGCTGTTTGTATATCTTCTATGGAGAAGTGCCTCTTCATGTCTCTTGCCCATTTTTTTTTTTTTTTTTCATAATTTTTATTATATAACACACACATTTTTAATAGTTTTTTTTTTTTTAAAGATTTTTATTTATTTGATAGAGAGAGACACAGCAAGAGAGGGAACACAAACAGGGGTAGTGAGAGAGGGAGAAGCAGGCTTCCCGCCGAGCAGGAAGCCCGATGTGGGACTCGATCCCAGGTCTCCGGGATCATGACCCGAGCCGAAGGCAGTCGCCCAACCAACTGAGCCACCCAGGCGTCCCTCTTGCCCATTTTTTGATGTGTTCATCTTCTTTTTGGATGTTGAGTTTGAGTAGTTCTTTATAGATCTTGGATACCAGGCTGGTAATAAATAAAATCTTTAAAAACAAAACAAAACAAAACAAAAACTGGATTTTAGAAGATAATGGATCCAATTCCTTCCAAGTTCTAAGAAAAAATTATTTTGAATCTAGAATTCTATCAAACATGAAGCTGAGGGGTGCCTGGATGGCTCAGTCTGCTCAGTGGCCAGCTCTTGGTTTCTGCTCAGGTCATGATCTCAGGGTCCTGGGAGGGAGTGCCCAGCAGGCTCTGTGCTCAGTGTGACGTCCACTTCGGACTCTGTCTCCCTCTTCCTTCACCTTGCTCTCTCTCTCTCTCTCTCTCTCTCACACACACACACACACACACACACACACACACACACACAAATAAATAAAACTTTTAAAACAGCGTGAGGCTAAAATAAACTGTTTTCAGAAATGCAAAGCAAATGAGGTATGGCTGTCAGGGAAATGCACCCTGTAGATTTCCCGAACCCAGGGAATATAACTGAGGTGGGCCCACTTTTGGACCTCAAATCTGTAACACATCTGTCAGCCAGTGACTGCAGCGGAGACACTGAGGCAACCTGCTTCTGGGAGACTGGGAACTCTTCAGTGTCTCTGCCAAAACTTTTGACTCAATGGCAGTCTAGAAAACTTCTAACCCGCCTTCGCATCCTCTCTCCATCACTCAGCATCCCTCCTGCATCCTGGTCTGATGGCCTTCCAGGCCTTGCCTGGCTCCCGCCCTGTCCCCTCACCCAAGTACATTTAATCTCACCTTGGAACCTACTAATACTTAAAATGTTAACAGGGATTACAGAGAAAATTGGAGATCTGAGATGCAGACAAAAGAGATCCAACATGCACGTAATTGGAGAAGAAAACCAAAATAATGAACCATAAGTATTTTGTTAAGTATTTGGACATGTGGAAGGGGAGTGATGGCATATGCTCTGGTCTCTGGTATTGACAAATACTTTCTAAAATTCTGAGCACACCCGAAAGCCCCCTTTGGCTTTGAAGCCACATGATCTTGAATTTGAATCTTGTCTCTTCCAGATACTACAAGGGATTTCAGCAGGTTGCCTAACATCTCTCTGCCCTGGTGTTCTCATATGGATTGCATACCCCTGAATATCTACCACATAAAAATGCCATGAAAATGATACAAGAACGGTCCACAGTCCCTGATACATAACAGGCAGAGTGAACAAAGATATAATTTAACTAGAAACAAGTTGATGAAGAGAACCAGAGCAGATCCCTCTTTGTCTTTTGGTAACTAAATCTTAAGAGTAAATATAGTAACATTTCTCAAGCAAGACTGTGTACAGATTCAGGACCAAGAGTAGGGGCTTGAATCCCAGCTTCATCACTTACTGATTGAGAGGCCCTCCATAATAGCTCTGTGCCTCAGTTTCCCCACATGATAATGGTAGCACTTATCTCTTAGGGCTGGTTTGAAAATTACATGAGTTAATACATGGGAGTATTTAGATGATGGCCTGGATCACAGTAAATCATATATACTGTGACGGCTGTCACTGGGTTTGGATAATTAGCTTTGAGACCCAGAGTGCTTGACTGAATGGAGTATATGTCTAACATTTCTCCCCAGTAAAGAAACTTTAAAATGAAATAAAACATAAATTCATGACAATAGGGAGAACCAAGAGGAGACAAGGGCACAAGAAGCTGTGAAGCTGGAAAGCAGGTGGTGAGCAGCAGGAGCTGAAGACGCTAACTGCTACGCTGTCCATGGAGAACCCGAGCATCCCGCTTGCCTTGGAAGGGCTCAGAAATGGGCTACATTGGGTGCCTTCAGAACAGGGGGTAAGGGAGGGTCTCAAATAAGAAGCCGGGGGCGGGCTGGAGTCAAGAGCTGTCAAGGAGTAATTAGATTTCTTCGTTACTCCACACTCCCTGGGGCTGCCCTTTTCCCAAACTGGCACCAGACTGAAGGCTTTCCTGCAAAGAGGGAAGAAAGGCCTGTGTGCAGCCCAGGAAACAGGCTTCCAGGGTTTGGGGGGTGGACATGTAGGCTCTTCTTTGGGGAATCTGGTCAGCCTGAGAAGAAAGAGACTGATTTGGAGGTGCTTAGTACACAACCCTTTAGACCACGCAGATGAGCTCCAGTCTGCTCCTTCACAAGTTCAGGACCTCCATTTGCTTTCCTAGAGCCCAATCTTAGTCAAGACCAGACAGCGAAGGCTTGTTGGACATTGAGAAAGTTCTCCGCTGTGGAATAAGGAGGACTAACGAATAAATAATGAAAGCGAATCTAGGGGTGCCTGATTGGCTCAGTCGGTTGAGTGTCTGACTCTTGATTTTGGCTCAGGTCATGATCTCAGGGTTGTGAGACCGGGCCCTGTGTCAAGGCTCCAGCGTGGGGCCTGCTTAAGAGTCTCGCTCCTCCCCCTCTGCCCTGCCCCACCCTCTCCCTCTCTCTTTAAATAAATATAAATAAATAAACAAACAAACAGACAAACAGAGAAAGAAAGAAAGAAAGAAAGAAAGAAAGAAAGAAAGAAAGAAAGAAAGAAGGAACCTACAGGAAATGGAACAAATGAAAATCAGAAGAAAACTTCTTTTTTAAAGCTACCATTAGGCCTCGGTGTGTGCGCCCGCGGGCCCTGCGCTCCGGCCTGCAGCTACCTGCTGCCTCCTTGTCCTTGCTGCCCGCCATGGCCCCGCCGCACTGCGGCCGCGTCCTGTCCAGGTCGCCGCCGCTTTCCACTCCCGGCCTCGCTGCTGCGGCTTCCGCCAGAGCCAGAATATAAGTTCCGTGACGGCAGAAACCTTACCGACTTTGGTCAATGATATAAACTCTTAAAATACTGGAGAATCTGCTGCTAAGACTGTTGTCCGGGTTTAAACAACGATAGGTGATTGACAGAGCCAGATGCTGTTTTCTGGCGGTGACTGGGACAGAGGAGGGTCAACACAAAGCATGGAGAAGTATTCTGATAAAACAAAGAATCTCTACTATGTAGGCAGATTACACAGGAGAGAGAAACACAGCTAGAGAGGGAACACAAGCAGAGGGACTGAGAGAGGGAGAAGCGGACTTTCGGCTGAGGATGGAGCCCGATGTGGGGCTCGATGTGGGGCTCGATCCCAGGTCTCAGGATCATGACCTGAGCTGAATGCAGTCGTTTAACAAACGGAGCCACCCAGGTGCCCCATATTTCTCCCCCCCTTTAAATGACAACAAAGAATATGTTCACTAAAGTGACCCAAAGCTCTGGACTTCTAGTTTCCAGAACTGTGAGAAAATAAATTTCTGTTAACCCCC
The DNA here is from genome assembly GCA_004023965.1 of Spilogale gracilis. NCBI lineage: Eukaryota > Metazoa > Chordata > Mammalia > Carnivora > Mephitidae > Spilogale > Spilogale gracilis. The sequence goes on along the minus strand of PITA01000273.1, from coordinate 168,658 downwards.
CAAAGTAATTTTTTAATAAAATGACCCAAGGCTATAACCTCTCAAGCACATATAAAAATAGGAAATAAAAGTATATAAAAATTATGCTTAGTAATCAGTGTGTCTGTATCCTATCTTACTTAGAAATCATCTAGGAATCCAATAATTAACCCATTTATTAATTCATATTAGTCCAAAATTTTAAGTTAATTAAAGATCTTAGAAATTATCTTTAAGCAGACATATTGCAAAATAAAATTACTGTACTCCTAACCATTCATAACTCCAGTCTGATTAGAAAAATGTCAGAGTCCAATAGGGGGGTGCCCCGTAGTATGCCTGACCAGTACTCTGCAAAACTCAGTGATCAAAAACAAGGAGTGTCTGAAACTGCCACCACCAAGAGCAGCCCAAGGAGATGTGACAAGTAAATGAATATGATGTCCTGTGTGGACCTTAAGAACAGAAATAGGACACTGGGTGAAAACTAAAGAAATCCGAATAAAGTGTGGATTAAAAAAAAAAAAAAAGCTATCATTAGTACTCCTGGGGAACAGGGGAGCGGGCATTAATGAAGCAAAAATTATGTGTCAAAATCCCCCCGAAAATAGCAACAAAGAAAAGCTCTTGAAAATTAAAATAGGATGGCAGAAATAATACACTCAGTAGAAGAACCAGAAGCTAAGTGGGGAGAAATTTCCTGGAAAATGGAGCAAAAGGAACAAAGAAATAGAAATTAAGAGAAGTGACATAAGAAATTAGAGAGTAAGTATAAAAGATCCAAAATCTGAACATGAGGAATTTCAGAAGAGTACAGAGGAGGCTAAGGGGACTAGATCATCAAAAATAGTTTAAGTAAATTCCCCAGAACTGAAGCACATGACTTTCAAAGGGCCCAGTGAGACCCTGCAAATGGATTAAAAATAAATCTATGTGAAGGGGCCTCATTGTGAAATTTCAGAACAAAGACAAGATCCTACAAGCTTCCGGACAGAAAAACTAAATCACATCTGAAAGAATTCAGATGGCTTGGCACTTCTCAGTAGCAACACTGGCGATGAGAGGCCAGTGGAGAAATGCCCCCCTCCCAAATTATGAAAAAAATTCCATGCTAAGAAAATTATTTCCAACTTAGAATTCTAGAGTTGATTAACCATCAAGGAAATGTGGGGACAGACTTAATAAAGTCATCTTTGGGTTCAAAGTGCACCCCGTGCACCCCCTTCTCAGGAGGCCATTGGAAGTAAAGTACGAAAGAGAAGAGCATGGGATAAAGAGGATTAATTTCAACTCAGAGAAGAAATCACTGGAAATACCATGAGAGGAGATCCCAGAGTGATGGCCGTGGGCCCGCCGATCGGGCAGGTGTACGGTCCAGACTGGAGCAGGCTCACTCACAGCGCAGGTGTGATGAGCACGGCCTTACTCCCAGCTGCTCAACCATCTTCTTAACCCAAAGAGGCTCCTGGAGCATGTAGTCCTTTCCAACAAGCTATTAAATTAAAAAGAGAAAGACATGAAGGAGACAGAAAATTCAACCCAAAGAAAAAGGCAAAAATAAATTCAGGGATGATAGCAAAGAGAAGCCAGTCCCAGAAGGACAGCTATGCGACAGTCCAGAGCCAGAAAACCGGCCCTGATGGGACAAAGCAGGTCTTCATGAGGGGTGGTTCCAACAGCAAAAGACAAAGAAAAAAGAAAGAACCAATTACATGGCCTGATGTTTGTTGACCTCGTACAAAAATGTTCTGCCAGACTTAGAAGTTGTAGGGTGAATTGACAGTTAAGTCTGAAAAAATTCAGTAAATTAAAAAGCAAGGCAATTATTAACTACAAATAAAATAAGAATTAAGAAAGGAAATGTAATCGGAGTGCACGACAGGGCGCTTTGGTGAATAATATTTGTCCTCTGCAGACAATGTAAACAGGGACTATTGAGCTAAAAACTGTAATCTACACGGGGAAGGGGGGCAGGAAGCAGAGAGTTGTGGGTGGGGGTGTGGGAGAACTAGATCCTCATCTACTATAGGAGGAAGTCAGTGGACTGCATCTAGAATTGATCATGTAAAAGACAACATTGTATACTTGTTATTTAGAAACATGGGGATGAGTAAACCCAGGGAAGTAGCAGTTGATAGCCATGGCCTCCAGGGAGAGGACCATGTGGCATGCGGAGAGTGGAACAGGCAATCATATTTTGTTCTACATATGTTAGTTTAGGGGCGCCTGGGTGGCTCAGTCAGTTAAGCATCTGCCTTTGGCTCAGGTCATGATCCCAGAGTCCCAGGATGGAGTCCTATATCGGGCTCCCTGCTCAGTGGGGAGAGTCTGCTTCTCCCTCTGCCTTTGCGCAGGCACTCTGATTTTCTCAAATAAATAGAATCTTGAAAAAAAAAATGTTGGTTCACTTTGACATCTGAAACTGCGCACTGCTAAGAAATCCGTTTTATAAATGGATTAATTTCTCGGAGCACCTTTGCTTGCCAGTCTCGTGGAGGCCTCCGAACAGTTCTTTCCAACAGGATCACCTTCCCTTCGAAACCAAGGACGCCCCCTCCCTTAGAGCCGAGTCCGGGTCCCCACCCTGGGCCTCGCGCGGAATCTACTCAGAGACAGCCGAACGAATGGACTGCCCTCCTAACCTCAGAACAATCCTTGAAGCGCTGTGGGAGCTGAAGGGGTGCTCGTGCATCGGGTCCCACCACCTCCTGCTGCGGAAGCTGACGGGAGCCGGCCTTTCTCTGCTCACGTGGTCAATTCGCTACTCCAGAGGCTGTGTATATTCACTTCCGAGGCTGCGGTCACAAGGGACCACAAGCTGGGTGGCATTGAACAACAGAAATGTGTCCTCTCCTGGTTCTGGGGGCTAGAAGTACGCCCACAAGGAGTGGGCATTGGCCATGCTCCTTCCAAAGAAAGGCTGGAGGGGAGGATCCCTCCTCACCTCTTCCGGCTTCTGGTAGCCCCGGAAGTTCCTTGACTTGTGAAGTCCTGCCTTCTATCTCGGCCTCTCTCTTCACCTGTTCGTCTTCTCTCTGTGCTGGGGGTCTTCACATGGTGTTCTCCTCCCATATCTCCCCTCACATATTTTTTTTTAATAAAAACACAATTATATTGTATAAAAGGCCCACCCTACTCCAATATGCCTTCATCTTAACTAACTACATCTGCAACAACCCTATTTCCCAATGAGGTAGGGCTCTGAGGCAGTTAAGACTTGAACATACCTTTGGGGAGGGGACACGGCACAATTCACAACCACATGGAAAACAGAAATTCTATTTTCTAAAGCACATTCACTGCTAGGTTGCCTGCTGACCCCCTGCCTGAGTTGGACAGCCCCGTCCACCCACTCCTACCCGAGAAAGACAGATCTTCCAGCTTGATGAGAGGAAAAACTTTAATATTACAGTAATGTGAGTTCACATTTTAAAGGAGGCTCCTAAAAACCAAAGATTCCTTTGAGAGCTAAATAAATGGGACAACTGATTCAATGAGAGACAGATTTTCAGAGTCAGTGAAAGGCAGTAGGGGTGATATTCGAGAAAGTGTCCTTTCTGGAAGCCCTCCATTACACTTTGTGAGTTTCTACCCTCCACTCATGAGCTCAGACATGAAGGCAGGCATTTGGGGACAGAAAGGCTTGCCCTCATCTGAGAGGGTAGAATCTTCCCTTCCTCATACCACGGTGCCTGGGAGATTGGGGAGAGCAGGTGGCCACAGAACGCATCCCCAATGCTCACCTTTGTCCTGACATTTGTGGCCTGTGCCTCTCTTGCCTGCATCCAATGGCCTATTCCTTTCCAGTTGCCAAATTGACCCAACCAGGCCCATGACACGGAGACCGGAGCCCTGGGTCACGGATCTCTTTCTCACCACGGAAGAGCAGCAGTGATGGGCACACCCTTTAGGATGACACAATCTTTTCGGCTGGAACGTGCTGTCTCTTCTTTTTGAAACTGAGACCACAGGCCTCTGTGGATAAGGACAAGCTGTCAGGTCATGCTAGCCCCATGGTGTTTATTTTAAAAGCCACAAGAATAAATCTGATTCATGTCTTTAATGATTCAGCCTTCCTTGTAACTGTGAGGGAGGAGAAGTTTTTCTCCACTTCCCTCTCCTCGCTCCCCTTCTCCCCTTAGCTGTCCTAAGTCGCATCAGTCCTTCTAGAAGCAGTAGCCCACGCCTGTGTGTTAAGAGGCGTCACCCCAGTCTGCACGATTAAAGAGCAAAGCAGGAAGAGGGGTGCAGAAGCACCAAGACTTCTATACAAAGAAGGCGATGTTGGAGGATGGAAGGGCTTCCCATCAGCCTGCCACTCACCGCTCAGAACTGATGTGGACAGTGGGCTTTCGTGGCAGGAGCCCCACTGCTAGCTGGGAGGAGGATCTAAAGAGGTGGAGGCCCAAGAGCCACGGCGAGCCCAGGGGCCGGGGGTTGGCCACATGGACGGGATGTAGGGAAACCATTATGTTCCTCCACCAAAACAAATTTCAAAGGCAGCGATAAGACAAAAATGCTGGGTAATGACGTGCCTGAGCTTTCTTTCATCTAAGCATCTGGAATCTCCTGAAAGCATTAATTACATCTTCCTCCCTTCAGAGAGACAAGGAACCATGTGGTTGTCACCATGGCAGGGGACAAGAGATGGAGTTCCAGCCTTGGCCCTGTCCACGTATAGATCTCAGGCAAATTCCTTGAGTCTTGGTTTCATTATGTGACGAATTGGAGAAATAGTAATGATCACGATAATCATACTAACCTCTGATGTGAAACCCTTTCGTGAAGCACGTGCTGGTGCCTGACATTGCGTGAGAACGGCACGGGCTCCTCTCAGGAGGCAGGTACTGCCATGGAGCCCATTTTGTGGATGAGAACATCAATGCCTGGAGAGAACGACTGGCTTTGGGAGTAAGTAGAGATGTCCGTGCAGGAATTCAGGTCAGCTGAGTGCAAAGCCAGGGCCGCTAGGAGGATAAGAAAGTCTAATGAGACAGTATGTGGCAGTGTTCAGGCAAGTTCTACTCTGCGCAGAATTGAAAGGAGCCTCAGGACCAAAGTTCTAGGCTGGGCCTACCATCCTGCCTCCCATCCCAGGCCACAGGCTACTGGATCACTGGGTCTTTTCTTGGGGTTGGTACTTGTGCAAGACTTAGTCAGATCACCAGTGGCTTGATTACGGGGTAGGAACAGCATCGAATGTCCTAGATTAAAAGGTTATTTTGTTCCTTTCAAAACCCCCACAGGTTTCTATTCGTCCAGAAAAGCCAAACCATTCTAGCCTTAATTAGTTTGGCAAAAGCAATCCTCCAAGTGAGAAGATAATTGAAAAAACAGTATTCTGGGTGTTGCTTTTTACCCCTTCCCAAAGCTTAAGAAACATTTTTGGGTGGGGGAAAAAATTGGGGTGGGATGTGAAGTGTCCCTTCTCCTTTCGGTAATGAAAAGATGGCTGACTTGGAAATTAATGACGGTGCACTCCAAATTAGTGACATCAGATTCCACAACACCATGGCATGGACCCTGCCCTGAGCTCCTGTGAATAACCAGCCAGGAGAAAACTCCCCCCAGGACCAGCCCACCAAGGGCCTGTTCTGGATTGTTCCTTCCCACACACAAGTTCGCTGGGCACCGTGCTGGGCGCTCCAGTTATGCGGGGAGGGTGGGGTTGGGGTCAGGATGGGGAGACCCCCGCTGCAGGTGGTGAGCCCCAGGAGTCCACACTTGGCACTTGGCACGAGTATTGGCAGACGGAAGTGCTGAAGAGTAGGCAAGGCAGGCAGAGGAACACAGGATGACTGGGACACAGGATGTTGTCCTAGTGGTCTGCAGGCGTGGCACGCTTAGGGTCAGATCCAAAAGCTATCCTGCTAAATCGCGTGAAATAAGTGGTGCGGCCCTAGAAGATGTGAAGCCAGGATGTGAACAAGGGACGGAGTCGTGCGTGGCCGGGCGCCCCCTGGAGGCCGCGAGGCAGTGCCGCGAGCCGAAGGCTCCCACTCCCTGGAGACGCGACGCCTGTGTTATTTTTAACCTTCGTCCAACTTTCTGCAAAAGAAACTGCTGCCTTTTGAATCACGCATGTCGTGAATGAGAATTTAAGGTCCGAAGCCATATTTCCCCAGAAGCAAGTGGTTTCATGGTTGCTGTCGGCGTCCCGGCACAAACTTGAACAGATGAAATCAAATATTCAACAAGGGATTCTTCAATCCCCTTAAAAAATATTGTTGCTGCTGCTGTACTTCCCTTAGGGGTTCGCTGGGTGACAGTCATGACAGCAGCGAGCACTTACAGAACATTGACTCCACGGCCCGCTGTGCTCCGGTTGGCGAGCACCCAGCCTCTCGGCCTAGCTGGCGGAGGCGCGCGGTGAGCCCACCGCTAGGAGGGGGCGGAGCCGGGCCCTGAGCCCTCCCTCCGCCCCGATCTGTCAGTCATCTCATCGCTCAGCAGGCCCAGCAGAGGCCAGCATTCACTGGCACCGCCCAAGGAGCCGCAGGGGCTCCTTCAGCTGGGAGGTACAGCCAAGGTTTCCTGTTGATGTGTACTTTTCGGGGAGAGGGTCTTTGCTCCCGGCACTTCCTTGGTCTCCATCACAGAGTAGCCGTGGCTTCGCCACGCTTCACCTCTATGCCTCCCTTCTCTCATCTACCGAATGAGGGTAAACCCTGGGACCTCCCTGACTTCCTCTAGCTCTGTTGTCAGAGGCTCTGAGTTGGTCTGAGAAACATCTGAGCCCCTATCACGCATGGTCTGGCTGCTTTGGGGTGCCCGGGGCTACAGGGAAAAGTCAGACCAGCCTGTGCCTACAAGGAATTTGTGTCACCCCACCTGGCAAACAGCCCTTAGGTCCAGTCTCCCTCGCTCACTGGTCCAACATGAAGGCAGAGCCCCTCTTGGAATGCTCCTGGCCCCGGAGGCTGAGGGTGCTCAGACCTCTGCCCTAGGCTGCTGCGGGTGGCGTCCAGGGTGAGGCCAGCCGGCTGGCGACTGAACCCTCTGGACAAGGATCCTGCCATCCCCGCAGGACTCCCCGTGGTGATCTGTCACTGAGCACTGCCTCTGTCCCTCCTGTCAGGTTTGCAGTCTTAGTTTTCTCCAGAATCCCATTATGGGACCTTCTCGTCCATCAGCCCGAGCCATTCGCCCCTCAGGGTCACTCCCGGCTTATCAGGACCCCGGGTCCAGACTCTGCCCTTTGGTACTCATCCATCCAAGCCTCCACCTGCCCTTGTTCACCCCCGCAGAGGCCCTCCGATTTCATCCCTGTCTGGTCCCTCTGCTCCTCACCTCCCTGTGCTCTCTTGACAGCAAATGAGATGCCTCTGACCTCCTAGTCGGGTTAGTTCCCTGCCACGCCAACCAGCATGGCAGCTCCCCTGACCATAGGGTTCCCAGCAGCTGCGAACCAGCAGCCAGGGCGTCCCCCAGGATGTGTCTGCAGGCGGTCACTCAGTGCCCACCAGGGGTCGGGGTTTGCCTAGGGAGCACGCTCCCCCACTTACCCTGCCGCGGTCTCTGCTCTCCGCACACCTTTAGCCTCCTCTCTGGCTCCCTCTGACTCCCAGCAGATCACCGTGCCTCCTGCTTCAGAGGGAACGAGTAATAGTCACCCCAAAGAAACTCATTTATTTTACGTATCTATAACTTGATTAAAAAGATGGCATGCTGGGCGCCTGGGTGGCTCAGTGGGTTAAAACCTCTGCTTTTGGCTCAGGTCATGATCTCATGGTCCTGGGATCCAGGCCTGCATCTGGCTCTCTGCTCAGCAGGGAGACTGCTTCCTCCTCTCTCTGCCTGCCTCTCTGCCTACGTGTGATCTCTCTCTCTGTGAAATAAATAAATAAAAATCTTAAGAAAAAAAAAAGATGGCATGCTGTAGATGTTCTCCCAGGGCACTACTTCCTTTGGTTTGTTGAGCACCTCGATATCCATCCAGTAAACCAAACTTTTTGCTTATGCTGGTTTCTGTTAAGATCAAAGGCGCATACAGAGTGAAGAGGCCAAGACCTTTTAAGCTCTCCCTGTGTCTCTGTTGTTAGAGCAGACTAACCTTATAAGTTAGGTCTGTTGCCTGGCAAGGATGAGCAGGAATCTAAGGGAGCGTGTCTGGTTTCCTGAGTTCCTCAAAGCCCTAGGAGCTGGTGGGAACTGAGGCTGGCTGCTCCCCTGCAACCAGCTCCCCCAGCCTCTGTCCCCTTTTTGGGAACAAGTATCTGCTTCAAGACTTGATCCCTGTGGGGACTGGGCTAGTGTTGGGAACCACTGAGCTGTAGTCAACCATCCCTCAGACCACGTGGGGTCCATTTCCACAGCCATGCAAGCATCGGTGACAGACACATGGCAGAAGTGGGTTCATGTGACTCTCTGGTTCTCTTCCTAGTAGTCGAATGCCACGCTTCAGACCCAATATCCCCAGCCTGGGTGTGAGGACAATTCTAGAGGCCGCTGGGGGAGGCCTCAAGAGGGGAGTGCTGGCCTTTCTGCCAAGATGGTCCCACGTAGGCTGCACAGTGCAGGGGAAGAAATTAGGAGACTGATGACATCTGTGCCCGAGGCTGAGCTGTGAGTCATGGGTGATGTTCATAGGCAATACAGGACAGCTGCAGGCGCAGAGCTGGTGGCCAGGGCAGTAGATGCCACTGCCGGTGGTGGCACTAATGAGTGTGGAGACGTTGAGGCCGGGATTAGAGGCCTTCAGCGCTCTCCCACAGAGAGCCTGTGTTTGGGAGATGCCTGAAGGATAAGAGGAGGGCGCCTCCCTCCATGTCACCAGGAAGTAATCACCCAAAAATGCAATCTGTGGAAAATAAGCTATAATCCTGAGCCGGATCACCCCTGGGTGATCTGATAAAGTCAGTTTTCTGGCCCTACGAAGGGGAGAGGCAGTTGAGTAGTGAAGTAACCAACAATGCAGCACTGTTTCCTGCTTCTGTGCACCATGTTTCAGTAGCCAAGAGCGAAAAGGGGGAGAATGGGAGTGGTTGCACCGCCTTGTCTCACTGCTTTTGGGCTTCACCGGAAGATGATGTTTCGATCGCGTTTTGATCTGGGGAAGGCTAAAGACAGCTTGGTTTCTTTCAGCTCTCATTAGCCTGGTAAAAATCAACCAGCCACCTCAGACCAGGTCTTGTCAAGTGTTTATTGTCTTCTCTGAAGACAAAAAAACTTCTCACCCAAGCCCATGATGAGTACTCGTTTTACGGTTAATGGGAATACAGACATTGCATTGCCTTCCTGACCCCTCCCTAGGACTTTGGGCAGCAATACTGGCCTTAGATGAACAAGAGGGGCCCCGGCTCTGAGTCCTGCCCTACAGCGTCCTGCCCTGACACTTTGTCCAGCCACACCCTCCATGGGGGTGGAGCCAGCAGGGCCAAGGGGACAGCCCACCTAGTGCTACCCACATGGATAGCTCTGGCGATCCAGGACCCCAGAAGGCTCTGCCCTAGTGTCTGTAGTTTCTTTAGAGAGTTCATACTTCCAAGGGCTCACAGGCTGGCCAGAGGGCAGCTCTTGGCATGCGGGTTATGGACAGAGCCTGGACATGAGGTCCAGGGGTCCCCGTGTGTGCCCACAAGGCCACCTGTGGCAAGGGATAGACCCAGCATTTGGAAGAGAAGGGTAACAGCCCTCAGGCTGATAGCTAGGGACTGGGGAGTAGCTCTTCCTACACTACCGTTTTCCTTTGCAGAATTCCAGCTCTGAGACTTCTAAATTTGAACTGGGGCTTTAACCTCATTATGAATGTATATTTGTAAAGGTAGGAGAATAGAACATATTTAATTTAAAATGTGTAACTTGGGGCACCTGGGTGGCTCAGTCGTTAAGCATCTGCCTTCAGCTCAGGTCATGATCCCAGGGTCTAGGATCGAGCCCTGCATTGGGCTCCTTGCTCAGTGAGAAGCCTTCTTCTCCCTCTTCCACTCCCCCTGCTTGTGCTCCCTCTCTCTCTGTGCCTGTCTCTGTCAAATAAATAAATAAATCTTTAAAAAAATAATAAAATAAGATCTTTAGCTTGATCTAAAACTTTTTGGTGTTCATAGTATGAGAGTGTCCAAGTATACTCTGGGCTGCACTTCCCAAGGTTCGAGCGACTGTGGTGGTCAGGGGTGACTTTGTTCCACACTGAGGCCCTAGAGGCAAAGATCCACCTCAAGATAGGAGAGACTCCTGCTGCTTGCTAAGTCAGGAAGTTTTGAGCAGATAAAACAATGGAAAACTGAGATAATCAATTTTAAATTTATTTAGAATGAGTCCAAGGGTGAGTAAGAGAGAGAGAGAGAGACAGAGAGAGAATGTGTGGGCCTGTGTTTGTGTAGTCAAAGCTGACCTTTAGAATGTTATGGTGAAAGTGTTATGGTGCCCTTCACTGTATAATCAGAAATTAAAATAATCTTAAATCACCAAAAGTTAGTCCCCCAAATTCTGATTTTCCATACTTATTATTTCCTCATTTTGCAGATGAGGGAACAGTAGCTTAGAGATGCTAAGTGATTTACCCAAGGGCACAGGACCAGGATTCAGCCCAAGCACTATCTTTCCTGGCCTCTGTGGTGTTCTCTATTGTGCATGGCGTCTTGGCCAGGAGAACAGATCTCAGTGAGCTGGGGCCAGTGGGCAGGCTCCCCCAAAGATGGCACTCCAGGAACCACACAGAGAGTGCTGGATAGTAAGGAAGTGTTAAGGGATGCTCAGAAATCAGGTTCTTAGGTCTTAGATAAGTCAGAAGGCTCACTGCTCATCCTTGACCCCTTTGCTGGTGACAAGAAGGCCGAGTTCTATGACAGAACTGCTAGGGTCTATCTGCCAGAAAATGGGAGTACTGCTCACGGGAGGTTTCTGCAAAGTAGAAGTAAAGCAGGGAAATGTCGCCTCCTGGTGGTCATCGTTATAGCAGTAGGAGGCGTGGCAGTCAGTTTACCGGTGGTAAGCCAAGGAAGCTTTCTTGTGTCCTGGATGATTATTTTTTGACTTAAATGTCATTCTTTCATGTATTTTATTCGTTTCGTGGGTGCTTTAGGCAAGGTGGTAAATATGGTCTCTGTTACTCCACCTTAGCTGGATTCCTATTGATTTTTTATGGTTATTTTTTCTGTTCAGTGATTTGGAAGCTATAATGAAATCATATATGAAATCATTTCTTTTAATGAAAATTATCCTTACATTTTTATAAATCATTTCTACGTTCACAACTTTGTGTAAGTGAACTGTTATTTCTATAGTAACAATTTTAAAAGTAAACTGATCTATTATATCCCTCTCATCAGTAATAAGGAGAGCATCATCTACCTCTCTGCGGAACCAAATGTGTGTGAATATAGCAGGAACTACATCTTAAACAACTGCCTTAGATTTGTTCAATTGATAATGAAAAACTAGACTTAGCTGTAAATTTATGTGCTTTAATTGCTCACTACAATTTTTTAATTTCATATTTTCTCCATTCTTGAGTTATTTACTTATATTGATTTCCCAATCAACCAGATACATGATTGGCTAATTTTTTTTTCAAGTAGTGGGCTTGGGATCCTTACATGTCTAAACATATCTTTATGTTCTCCCTGTTCATCAACAATATGGATTCTGCCATTGACTGTCTATGCCTCATTTTAAAATATGGTGTTGTTTTTCATCACCAAAAAAATTTTTTTTGAAGTACCCCCTTTTCATGACTGGCTGGTGTTTTCTGATAAATGGATATTAACAGAGCTTTTTCTTAACCTTGCTGCTTCTTGCAGTAGCTCTGTTCCACTGAGGATCAGATCTTCCAATTTCTCAGACTTTTGAACTATTAAATCACTACATTATTTTTGTCCCAGGAAATTGTGGGTCACTGGTCCCTAGGTCTTCTCTCCCGCGAGGCAGACTCTGAAGAAAGCCCTCAGCGTTTCTGGAAGGTCCAGGGAGTTCTGCTCCCGAGTCTGCATGTCTGGGTTCTGCAGTGGACCTGTAGGAGGTATGCAGGAAGAGCTCACCTTGAGGGTTTGCAACACCGCCTCCAAATGCAGCAAGCTCAGCACGCTGCCTGTGCTCCTTGGCCTGAGCGGAGCTCACAGCTGTGAGATCACAGAGCTGATGTGTTGTGGGGGGCGGGGGGAGGGAATCCATGGTGACCTCAGGAGAGGAGACACTGATGGCCTTGGGGCAGGCCTGGCCCGGGTCTGCAGGAGCCCGTGGAAGCTTCTGGGTACCTGGGTGTATTGGTAGCACTGGGGACACAGGCCACCAGGAAGCAGCGGGCCCAGAAGTAAGGATAGTCTGTTTTGGGGGGATCTGCTCAGGACTCTTTTTCAGTAGGGAAGCCGTGGAAGGAGCAAGTGTTTGCTCACCCATGGCCCATGAAAAGCTCATTCCAGAGCCGGTTTCCTCATCTGTAAAGTGGGTAATAATAGGACCCCCCTGTGGGTTTTATGGGGTTCAAGTGATGTGCTATGTGTGGGGTATAATGCCTGACCTGCCTGTGCAGATGTTCAACAACTTCCTCCTTACTTGAGGAAAGAGAGGCAGGCATACAGTGGAATGCGCTCTTTCTTCTTCTTTCTCTTCTCTACTATCTCCATTCCCCTTTCACGTTCTGGGGGGACCTCTTAGCTCTCCCCAGCCTGCTACTTCTGGCATGACACCTCTTTCCATTCCACTTGGTGAATCTGCTTCCCCATGGGGACCATCCACATTTGTTTTTGCAATCCCCTCCCTTACTGCAACCCAACTAAACTGGTCTTCATCTGCGAGCTATTTGCAAATCCACATGGCTTTTCTCTTCAGAGAGGTCCACAGCATTTCTCCCCTCCCCTCCCATTAGAACTCAATTAGTCATCTGTTCGGCTTTCCATGTGTGAGAAATGGTTTCAAAGGTAAGAGTTGCCTGTGTGGCAAGGACCCCCCTCTCTGGCTTCTGCTCCCCTGGGAGCAGGGAGAGCTGGGTGGCCGACAGAGATGGGTCACACACCAGGAAGCCAAGCACGATAGATTTACTAGGGTAATATCGCAGGTGAGATAACAGCACATACATACAGAAATCCATGGGCAGAGATACCATCCGGCACCACAAACACCAAAGCAGCAGGGGAGTGGGGAGGCCTCAGGAAGTGGCTTTGGAAAGTTCTCTTGAAAATCCAAGGGCAGCTTTGGTGCTCAGAGATTCAAACAGAAAACTATACAAAACCAACCCATAAATATATATATATATTATATGTGTGTGTATCTGTGTGTGTGTGTGTATATATATATATAAAATTGCAAAATAAAAGCCCAAGAAACTAATCATCAATCTGCACGTCAGTGGCTCAAAAAGTGTTAGCGTAGAGAAGGGCAAAACCATTCATGGGGATGATGCATGATCCAGGGGGCTGGCATTTCTGTAGCAGAAAGAGTATTTACATGGAACCCCTATTGGAGACTTCACACTACTAGGAAAAGCTATCCACAGACAATGTGTACAAAGGGAAGACGATTGTCAGACACAGACATTTCACTGAAACCATCCACGGCTTTAGAGAACACGGCACTCTCTACCTAGGGCCCTGCATCCCCAGCCAGGGGAACTGGGACCCTCTCCCCACACGACTTCCTGGGAGAGGGAGGAACACAGCGGCAGACTCGATGGTTGAAGCACAGACGGCAGGAGTTTCAAGGTGGACTACACCAGGGAGATCAAGCCGTCACTCACAAGGCAAGCCCAATAGGCATGAGGTGGGGTTGAAATGTGGGGTCAGGGATCCCTAATATATAGTCCCATTTTATAAGAGCTTTTATGTCTTTAAATTGGCCCCTCGGTCCTTGGTCCAACTGTCCTCCTCCTTCTGATTCATTTTAAAGGTTCTACGTTCTATGAGATGATATGCTAGAGGGGAGAAGATTTAGGGGGTTTCCTACAGTTCTTCTCCCATCACCCCAAGCCTTTATAGTTTCTCTAAGCTACTTAGAATTTGGAGACTTGCCATGTCAGAGATGGCCTCATCCTGCTCCTTGGGAACCAGTGGGTGAAAAGAGACCTGGGAGCCACCACAGCGGAAAAGCTCCAGAGCCTGTCTCCGGCCACACCTGCGTCCCGTGTCTGTGACTGTGATCATTTCTCCTCCCCTCAGGCCCGATTTCTCATAGCAATGACCCAACTTTTGGGGACATCTTGAAGGCAAATGGCACCAAACACCGATTTGACAAAACCCAAGTATGAACCAATCCAAATCATTTCTGCATTTTTAAGAAAACCCTCAACTGGAGATGCTAATTATTCCTAAAAACAGAAGCCTATCTACACAAAATGATGAAAGAAGATTTCTTCACTTAAGAAGGACACTCCACCTGAAACGCCCACATTGATTCCTGGGCAAGGGTGGCTTCTCACCGTGAGAGGCTCAAGAGGGTTGGATGCACTCTGGTGACAGGGCTCCCCTATGTTCTTTTATTTCTGGCAAAAAGTATGCCACATCCAAATGGGTAGGTTGGCTAGACAGTGCATTGGGAAATCATTCAGTGACACAGATAAATAACCGATGACCATATTTCTTCAGAGTCCATTCAGACCTCTGGCTTTTCGTATTCAATTGTCCCTTATGGAATAGATGGGAAACAATGATGGGGTGCCCTATCCTTTCTGCAGGTGTGGAGAGCATGGGTTTACCTCCTCCCTAGTTTCTTCTCAGACCCTCTCAATGTCACTGTCTTTGAGAGTTTGCTTAGACACAAGTGGTAAAAGAAGATACAAGACCTGCTTCCTCTACACTCAGAGTCAACAGCAGGTCTAACAACCAATAATCCAAGGGCTTCTGCTGACCTGCACAAGGGAAAGGACTAAGGACTCTATGTTTTCTCATTTGTTCAAGAGTCAAACACTAAATACTCCAGGCCTAGAACTGGACAAAATATTTGGGCCAAAGATGGCCTCCATAGGCTGATGGCAGGCTATGGGCCTATCTACCCCAATGCATACCTCCATTGGAAAATCCAAACTTCTTTTGGATCTGTTCAGCTCTCAGAAGGGAATCATGCTGTTGGAGGAATGGTTCTTTCAAATTCATGGTAAGCAGGGCAGTGGCCTGTAAGGACATTGGGGGATCCCTGTTTGACCCTGCTGAACAGCTGAGGGGCAGCCTTGCCACGTTCAGGACATCAGACACCGGGAGAGGAATCAAGGCTTAGTATACATAAATCCAGAGTATGAGAGCAATGCTCTCTAGTGGGGTTCTTATAGTCTAGGGTCCTCGTCCAAACTCCTACAAGGGCCTTAAAAAGAACTTTTCTGTCTGCAGAGGAAGAACCCCACTTCCATTACAGGACTGTTGAGGGAGCCTTTTTTTTTTTAATATTTATTTAAGGGGCGCCTGGGTGGCTCAATTGTTAAGCATCTGCCTTCGGCTCAGGTCATGATCCCAGAGTCCTGGGATCACTGGGCTTCCTCATCGGCAGGAGGCCTGCTTTTCCTCTCCCACTCCCCCTGCTCATGTTCCTGCTCTTGCTGTCTCTCTTTCACTGTCAAATAAATATATAAATAAAATCTTTTTAAAAATTATCTATTAGAGAGAGAGCATATGGGTAGGAGGGGCAGAGGGAGAGGAAGAGAGAACCTCAAGCAGACTCTGCGCTAAATTGGAATCCAATGCAGGGCTTAATCCCAAGACCCTGAGATCATGACCTGAGCCGAAACCAAGAGTCGGATGCTTAACCACCCAGGCGCCTCTTGGGGCAGGTTATTGTTATTTGTGTGTAACCTGCCTGAATCTGGACAGTTACTTGGGTCACTACAGGCCAGGAAGCACAGATCTGTGCTAGAGGCTTGCCTCTTGGCAAAGCTTTATGCAAAGCTTGAGAAAGATCACATGGCTTGGACGTTTCTCTCCCATCACTTCTGGGTCCCTGCCCCCAGCGCACGGAGAGTCACTGGAGCCAAGTTGTGTCTCTGTAACCATCTCTCCTTCTGCCTCCCACCCCACCCCTGCCTGACTTCCCACGGAAACAGCCTCAAAACCTCCCCACTGCCCAGCTCAGACATCCATCACACCGCAGACTGGCTCGCATGTTCTCATCCCTTTCTGTAGCATATCCAAGCGCAGTGGCTTCTCTAGAAATGACCCTCCTGCCTACCCACTCTGAGCTCTCCATAGAGACATTTTCCCCAGACACTGGTCATAGTTTTCAGCCAACTTTTCCCAGATCCAAAGAAAACTCCCTGTCCTCTCCCCAAAAGCCCATGGCTTTGCTTGGGCAGCACATCTCCTGCAACAGCATTCAGTTCACCATCCTGAGCCTGAAGCTAAGCGTGCCACCGCCGATGCATACACAAGAGAGCAAGAGATCGGCAGAGGGCCTCAGCAGCTCCCGCAGCAGCTCTGTGCTGAGATGAGACAGACCTGGAAACTGCACCAAGCATTAGCTCTTTGAATGCTTCCCTCTCCCTGTTAAAAATCTTTGCTAAGATGCCTTATCCAAAGACCTTTAGGGAAGTAAAATTCTGTGCCAGAAGCAGGCTATTTGCTATAAAGGAAAACATAGTGTAAGGTGGCCACCAAGCGAGTTTCAGAGCTGGTGTTTCAGAAGGGCCTCATTAAGAGATCTCCAGGGCCTTCACCCGCAGTCCTCTCCAGCCATTCTCCATCCGGCCACCAAACGGATTTTTGTAAAATTCAAGTGAGATCATGATGCCCTGAGTGGAAGCCATCAGCGGCTCTAAACCCCCTTCAGGATATAGATTTCTCTCTGAGCCAGCCCTGCCTGCCTATGAACAAAGTCCCCGCTGCTGCACTCCCCCCCGCCGCCCTGCCCCTTACACTTTATGCTCTGGTGTTGCTGCATGACTCAGTGGGCCTGTCGTGGAGTTTTGTACTTCTGTGCCTTTGCACACGCTCTTCCCTCAGCATGAATATCACATCAACCCTTTTGTCTTCATCTTTCAGGGCAGTTTCTCTGGTCCAGAAGACAATAAATCATTACTTCCTTATGTCACCTCTGCCCCCTTGGCCTTTTCGTAACTTGTCTACAAGCCTCCTATACTTAAAAACTTCTGTGGGCAGGACTATGGTCTGCCTTCCGACTTGACCCATAACCCAAGCTCATGGGGTTTTTTGTTGTTGATTATTTAGTTCGAATGCATTAGGATGAACAAATGGATAAACAGCAGGTAGAGCCACGGCATAAATTCCAAGGACAATCCTCCAGCAAGGCTGTGGCGTTTCCACCTAAATGGGGCCTCGTTTCCACCTAAATGGGGCCTCGTTGTTGTAGAAGGAATAAAGAGAATTTGTTGAATGTGAAGAGTCAGTCAACATCATCTGAGCTACACCTCTCAAACACAAAAATCTGCATCAATGGTAATCTTCTCCACTCTTCTCCTAACATTGTTTGCTGCTGATTCTAGCCACAATGTGTGGTTCCTTTTAATGGCGGTGTAATGCCTGGTGCTTCATGGGTGCTTAACAGATATTGTGAGGTATGAAAGAATGAATGTGAAATCCGTTTTTTCAAAGAAGGCATCAAAGGATTGGCTTTTAAAGGCATTTCCCACATCATGGACTTTTCTGAGGCACTGAATGCCCCTGGTCATTGGGTTGCCCATCACGAGGCCCATCAGAAAGTAGAGCAGAATCGGGGCTGGGGTAGTGGTTAGGGATCTGCACTAGAGAAGTTGTCCTTAGCCACGCTTCCTTTCTTCTCAAGCAATAGCCCTCCTGTACTCTGGCTAACCAGAAGGCTCCTGCCTCTCTTTCATCAGAGGTCTATACTGGCCTTGCCACAATCCACATTTATCAGGAGCTTAATGTGCACTGATGAAGGGGAACATAGGTACTTTCCTGTCTTCATTTCAAGTGCTGACATTACAAAGCAGAGACCAGCCACAGAAATGGGTCCTGGACTAAATTAAACGCCCCTCTTGGGGATTTCAAGTTTTCTAATCATCGTAACGGTTAAGAACAAAGGCTCTGGACTCAGACTGACCCAGGGGTCAAATCCAGGCTCTGGATCTTTCTAGCCAAGTCACCCAGAGCAAGTTGATTATCCTTTGGGACTCAGTTTTCCTACCGGTAAAATGGGAATATCTTACCCACATCATAGGATTATCGTGACCATCAAAGGGTGTAACATTTGGAAAGCCTGCACAATGTCTATTTATAGAACATGAGTGCTCAAAAGTGAAAAACTATGATCAAGAACTTCCAAAAGTGCTTTCACAATAATCAGGACAAAAAGGAAAAATACTCTTTGAAGACACTGTGCTATAAAGAGAATGGATTGTCTATTTTTTAGGAGCCAACAATGCTCGTTAATCGATGTCCTGTGGAAGAATTTGAAGACAGTGCTAGCATTAACAACAACAGCCAGGGCTCTTACTAGGCCCCAGGATGGACAGATGGTGACAGGGTGGGGACACTCAAGCTGATTCTTCTGATAGCTGATCCAAGAGAATTAATCCTCAAGGGCTCAACTCGTTCTGCTCTGTTGGACCCAGAGTGACCAAATCAGAACCCAAAGGAGCCAAGGTCAAGCTACCAGTTCCAGCCTAGGAGCCAGCGCTTCCAGGTCTGCAGGAAGGTCAGGGGCCACCTGGCTGCCGGATAGGAGGGAGACACACACAGACACATTGCTCCATGTATCATGCAAAGCTAGAAAGGCATAGCATTTCCTGTGTTGTTTTGATCCTCCTTGTACAACCCAAAGCCGACAGAGAATCTAAATTACCCCAGATTTCCACCCTGAGCATGAGACCACTTTTCTCTAAGCTAAATTTGGTTTAAGTTTTGAAGCGCCTGAGGTGCACAATTCAAATGGACCAAGTTCCTGGCTTCTTACATTGATTAAACGCTTCCCAGTCCTGCGGCTGACTTGGCTTGCCCTTATGTCTGCCCGCTCTTACAATTCTTCATCCATCCGTCATTCAGGAGGTTCCATGAAGAAAGCTCAGGGTTAGTGGTTGGGGAAGCATGAGCTAAGCCATCAGCCCTTGGGAACAAAGATTAACTTCTGGTGTAGGGGATGGGTCAACTTGTCTGGTCACTGAGAGCAGCAGGGTGGGGACCCTATGGAAAAGAGAGATTTCTAAGCTGTGACAGCTCCATTAGCAGGGAATTAGATTCTTGCGAGGAAAAGGACCTTGCTCAGGGGAGGTCTCAACCTGTCTGATTTGGTCTGAGACTGTGAGGGCTTGCAAGCCCACTCTGACCTCCTGCCCTGGCCTCAGATTGGTAGACGATGTCCTCACAAATGTGGCCCACAACTAGGCAGTGTTGTGTAGTGGCAAGAGCACTGGACTGGGGGCCAGGAGACCCCAATTCCAGTGGAGGCTCTGCCACTAACTAGCTGTGTAACCTTGGGAAAGTCACCTGATTTCTCTGGGGCAATTGGAAAATGAGCGGTTGGTTGGGTAATCTCTAAGTTCCCCCCTCAGAGTGTGATCCAGGGTCCGATCCTATCCCTCCTTGCCCTGTGCTTCCAGGGACAGAGATGGGAGAAGGGAAGGGGTGCAGGGAGGGGTGCAGATGGGAGCCCAAGGGTGCTACCAATCAGGACTCCACTTTCTCCTTCTTTTTGCTCTTTTTCAGGAAGGATGGGGTTCGGAATTTCTTCTTCTTTTTGGAGGGAGACTTGGAAGGTGACCCCTCTGGGGACATGGGGCCGCTGGTGACGGATTCAGTTTTGTCCTTAGAGGTATCAACATCCGTGTCGGCATTGGTGGTCATCTGGCTCAAGCCTTTGCTGAGAATTTCCTCTGTGGTCTGTTCGTCCTCTCGCCCGTTGACCACCACTCCTTCTGGCTGTGTTGTTTCAGGCTCTGTGGTGGCTTTGCTTGTTTCTGTCTTCTTAGCACCTTCTAGGAAAAGATCAAAAGACACGACCCATAAGATTTCAATCAGGTGAGCGTTTCCATGTGCGGTTAACAGAACCATTTCTAGGCATTTCTATAAAATAAGTCTAGGGCAACAGGAGGGATAGGCTACATTATAGGGGGAAAGGGTTAGGCAGAGTTCTCACTCAAACCCTGTACTCCCTTCCACGCAGCCTGCCTTAGGAACAGGCCCTTGGCAAGTCTATTACTCTGGGTACCTGTCTACAAACATAAACAGGTAATGATGTCCAAATGTGGCAGGGGGCCCAGCTAGCGCCCAGCTGAGAGCTTCTGTAGTACGAAATGTGGGGACAGACCCAGGTGAGGAGAGAGGTTATAGGAAAGAGTAGACCAGTAATACATAAAACTCAGTGGAAGAATCTAAGAACTACTTTAACCGATTCAGTTTCATTAGTAAAAATATGGAAATTACAGGTTTTTTTTTTTTTAAGATTTCATTTTATTTATTTGACAGAGAGACCGTGAGAAAGGGAACATAAGCAGGGGGAATGGGAGAGGGAGAAGCAGGCTTCCCGCAGATCAGGGAACCCAACACAGGGCACAATCCCAGGGCCCCAGGATCATGACCTGAGCCAAAGGCAGATGCTTAATGACTGAGCCACCCAGGCACACACCAAAAATTAAAAAAATTTTAAAGCTTTTATTTAAACTCTACTTAGTTAACATGGAAATTACATGTTTTTATACCAATCTCATTTCCTGTATCAGAGAGGAACTTTTGAAAAAATGGAGAATATCTACCCAGTAGGCAGAGAGGGGAAGGCAGAGGGAGAATGGAATTCCCTGAGTGCTATGGACCTCATATTTCCAAGATAAAAGGATTAACCAAAGGGGAAGTTGCCTGGTTAGCCCATTCTAGCAACCACCTAGAGGGAACCTGTTTGGATTGCTGTTGTGTTCAAAGCCAGAGCTGCTCAGGCCTCGGAAACTAAACCCCCCTACTGCCCTTTCTCCCCCTTCCACTCTCACCCCCACCTTGCTTCCACTCAAGCTTTGAAATGCCTGGATGGGGAGGGAGGAAGGGAAATTGTAAAACCACAGACTCTGAAAAGTAGAAAAGAATTTAAAGATCATCTAGCTCACCTCCTCCCCATTTTACAGAAATGAAAACTGAGTAAAGTAGTAAAAGTGAGCAGACTTCAATCTCCTGACATCCACTTTTGTGTTCTTTCACTATGTGAAACTGAAAGGAGTGTGCGAGTGCATGAGAACATGTATGTGCATGTGTTTGTGTGTGAGAACGTGTGTGCATGTGTGAATTTGTAAGTGTGTGAATGTGGAGTGAGCTGTGTGAATAAGTATGGGGGTGCGTGTGTGAATGCTGGTACATGTGAGTGAGTTGTGTGAGATCTCATACCATAAGAAGCCACTGGGCATGCTCCAAGTAATGGGTGAAGTATGACTGGTATGATTTATGGAAGGAATGGGTGGGGAAGAAGTTTTAGGAAAAAACTAGGGTACTTGACAGGGGTAAAGACCAGAGAAATATATGGTTACATGAAACATACGATAGAGGGGTGTAAATTTGGGGACAGTTAGAATGGGCTAGTTTGACTATGGGCAAACTCTTATAATAAGATCTTTTCTAACTTCTGAAATTCTCTGGGTAAGTCAAGATCCTCTTCCAGATGACTCTCGAGGACTGTCTCTTACTACCCAACACCTTGGCCCTGGCTTCCATCCTTCTCCTGTCCTGCCCATGTCCTGTCATCATCCAGTTACTAAGTTCTCTATTACACCCAGTCTTCACTCCAGTGGCCCACACTCTCCTCCCATGTGTCCCCATGGTCATCACCTGGCAACAGTCTTGAAATCAGTGCACTTGTCTAAACACAGCTTTCCTTCTGCCCATTCTCTTCTCCTCATCACCTGCTGGCTGGTGTCATCCACCCACCAGTCTGGTTCAAGGCTCCCCTAACATTTGACAATGATCTTGCCCTTCACTAAATCTATTGCCAGTATATCCATTTTACACTTTCATGTGTCATTTACTTTTTTTTTTTTTTTGAGGACACTGTTGGCTGTGGCCCCCTCCCACAATGAATCTGGGCTGGTCTTGTGGTTCACAGTAACCAAGAGAACACTGAGAAAGTGCCACTGAGCCAACCTTAGGCTGAAGACTTAAGAAGACCTAGAAGTTCCTGTTCTTAGAGTTTGGGGAGCTCTGAGCCACTATGTAATGAAGTCTGATTGCCTTGATGGAAACACACATGGTGAGGCCCTACAACCACATGGACGGAGACAGAGACCCAGCCTTCCCAGTGTCCCAGCCGAGCCCGCCTTCCAGCTGTCCCTGTCAAGGTGCCTGACAAGAGTGCACCATCTTAGAAGCGCCAGTTTAGTCAGACTCCCACAGGAGCGCGGCCACAGCTGACCAGCATGGAACAGAACCAACCAGCTGAGCCTAGTCAACCCATAGAAAAACGAATTTCCATAAAACCAGCTCTTATTACACACCACAATTCAGTAATTATCTATTGCTATATAACAACCTCCAACCCCAAGTTTAGTGGTTTAAAACAGGGAGCCTGTATTCTCTCTCACAATCCCAAGAACATAGTACATATTGAGAACTGATTGATGAAAGCATATTACAAGGCCCTTTTGTATTCATTTGTTCATTTTATCCCAATAACAATGCTATGAATTAGGACAGGGCAAGGATCCACGTTAGGCAGATCCCATTCTGCAGAGTTTTTACGTGACTTATTTGAGATGGCGAAATCGGTAAGCGACAGCACCGATCTTCTGATGCCGAGTGCGGGGCTCTTTCTTGGCAGGCACAGCCAGTGTTCCTGAGAAGTTGCCAGGGGATGGAGTCAGCAGGGGCAGGGATCAGGAGCCGGTCAAAGAGAAGGCGATGACAGAGATGACAAGATGTGGAGGAAGAGGGTCTGAAAGAGTCTCCTTCTGGGGGGCTGATGAGGTAGGAGAGTGAGGAGGAGGGACACCGTGATGAATCAGCAACAGCGCATCTGAGAGCATTGTGGCACACAATGAAAAGCCAGCTCTGATTCAACAGAGGAGCCACACATGAAAGAGCACACGTTGATGGGAGTGGGAGGCTCAGCCCTGTCAGCCCTGAGGAGCTGGGCAAGCCATCAAGCAGCATGGCCATAGCCCACCCTGCTCCACCCTGGTCACCCAAAGCAGCTACAACTCCGGCCTCATTGTGTGGGTTCAGCTCTGTCTATGGGCAGAGTCTTGGGACTCTATGGGAAGATCTTGATTTTTCTAACAACCCAACCAGGGTGTGCCCCTCCATGAGGGCACAGATTTGGACCAGAGAGGGCAAGAACTGTGTCACCAGTGGGAATGATGTCAGGGGTGGGTAAGCAGTTATCCTACCTGTCATATACCTCTCCTTCCACTCTGTACCTCTGAACAGCAAAGGTTTCTTCATGGGGCTCCCAAGAGCTGAAATGCAATTCTTCCCCCTTGTCCCACTGCTGCCATAAGCTGCCTCTCCAGCTTGGGTTTCCCTCCTATGGTTGGTGCGCACCCCTGAGAGATGCTGAAGACAAGGTCAGGCCAGATGCCCTAAACATCTGAAGGCAGTTGGTTCTAAGGCCATTCAGGCTCTGGGCCACAGTCTTAGAAGAGGTCATGGGCTCCCTGGCGGGGCCATTAGGACAGGGATGCCGTTGTGCTTGTGAGGACCATAAGCACTCCCCTACAGGGCATGCCCAGAAGCTGACCCCACTGCCCTTTCTCTGTTTGGGCTTATTGCTTCTGGGTGGTATGCCCGTGTGAGTGTGAGTGTGTGTGTGTGTGTGTGTGTGTGTGTGTGTGTGCACGAGTCCATCCTATGTGTGTATATCCTAGAGGGAAGCCTAGCCCATGCAGAGCACATGTGGAGCTGGTCATGAGTTTTATAGCCAGGGGAAAGCTGGGGAGAAACACATTTCTTTTAAGAAGTCCTCCCTCCCCATTGCAAGTATTGGAGTGCGTTAGTAAACAGCCTCTCTATACTTACTACAGAGACAAGTATTCAGAATCGGAGGAAACTCCTTTGATGAAAGCACAAATGGGAAGAGAAAGGAAGACATTGTGGAGACAGGTTGACAACACCACGATGAGACACAATGAACACAAACAGTTAGGGGACATCCACTTGAAGCTCTGGCCACAAGCAGATGGGTTTCCTCTGGCAACACTGTGACTGCACTCGAGGCAGCAATTTGCCTGTGGAGGGAGCTCTGAGGTTGGGGGTCCTAGCAGCATCCACACCCGTGGTCATTCTGTCCAGAACAGGAAAACCTCACAGGACCCAGGGAGGCGCGTTCATGCCCAAGAGTGATTCCATGAGCTCAGTATAGACAGTTTTATGATCTAGGGGGTATAGACTATAAGAGTATTATTATTCACCATACATATATTATTAATCATTATCACAATTAGATTTTACATTTAAATGTTTTTATTTATTTCTTTTATATTTTTATTTCATTCTTTTTGTGCTCATCTACAGCTTCCCTTATATGTATAAAAACCTTAAAAAGGAAAGATACTGGTAGTCCTATTTCACAGACAAGGAAACTGAGGCCCAAAGATTATCTGATTTTCTAAAATTAGCAGTTGAGTTGTTATTAGTTAGCAGTTGAATTGGGCCTAGACCTTAATTCTCTAAACTAGTATCTTAATGAAGTGGTTCTCAGCCTGGGCTACCCCGTTAGATTTACCTGGAGAGATCTTAAAACTCCAGTGTGCTCTTCTCTACCCCACCCCCAGGCTATTTAACTGAGAACCACGGAGGGTGCTGTGATGGGACCCAGGCCAGTGTCAGAATTTTTAAAGCTCCCAGGTAATTCAATGGAATTCAATGGAATTCAATGGAATGTTGACATTCCAAAGGTTGAGAATGATATCATCAGCCTTACCTGGGAGCTTGTTAGAAATATACAGTCTTAGGTTCTACCCCAGACCTACAGCATCAGAAACTTCATTTGAACAAGATCCCGGTAATCCCTTACGCACATTAAAGTCTGAGCCCTAGGTTGGTGCATCCAGAAAGATCCATTAACCAACCCAGTCTGAGTGAGAGGTGAGAGAAGGCTGTGCGTCAATCATCAACTTACTCATTATTGCTTAAACAGGGACTTAAACTGTAACATGTGTTGTCACAGCTTGTGAATGAAACTAGCTTGAATTTGGAAACCCCTATTCTGATTCCCTAGAAATGGCAGAACAGAAAGCTTTTTGGGTAGCAGGCAAGGCCTGCTGAAAAGCAGGGTCCCTGGAGTGTGCACGTCTGCCCTGCCTTCCATGTGGAACCCTTTCTAAGCTGTGGAGATGCCTCCTCCCTTCTAGCTGCTCAGCTCCACTCACCATCTAGAGACTTGGAGGGCGAGACCGCAGGGCTCTTCGTCTCTGACTCCGCGGGGCTCTGTGCTGGAGAAGCTGGTGCAGACCTTACAGGGGAGCCCGCTTCCTCGGCAGTGGTTTCTTTCTCTCCTGAAAATACAGAAAACCATCTCAGGATAGGGGTCAAACAGATGAAAGGTGGGCAGCAAGAATATTAAAAAAAAAAATGCTTTCTTCCAGCTGGTCCTCATTTCTCCTAGCTGAAGTTAACCGCTTCCCCCAAACTTTTAAAAAAATTGCAGCTACGTCTTGGGGGAGGCAAATGGGAGGAATCAGAGTCATAGTCTGTTTCCTCCACCCAAGCACATCTGCCAGGAGAATGTTAGTCCTGATGTGGACGCCAAGACTGCAGGCTTCCCGTCCATGATCTGTTTGCATGTAGCTTATTTATTATTTATCTAATTTTCATGTTCAGCTCAAATAATCCCTCGGGATATAAAGCATCACATTTTCTATCTACTTTTTCAACTGTCCCATTAGAACTTCAAGTAAGCTAGCAAGGGTTTTTCTAGGGCCTGCTTGTGCCCAGGAAGATGGCTGACCCTGGGTGGGGAGGGAGGTCATGGAAGACGACCCTCCCTGTGAGGGAATGAAAGCCTAACCTGGTGGACAAAACGAGGAGCTGAATTCTTCTGTGTCTCAGAACCCAAGTGCTCTTGAATCAAAGAGAAGGGACAGCTCAAAGTCAGAGGAGAGGGGAGGAGGTGGAGAGGGACAGAGAGGGCTTCTAAGCTGGAGGAGGGGCCTGAGATGGAAGCTCTGGGATCAGGACAGCTGAGAAGGGAAACCAAGCCAGGAAGGGACAATGGCATGAATGAGAGCATACGCGCTATCATGAATATGCATATTTGGGGGGCGCCTGGGTGGCTCAGTTGGCTAAGGGGCTGCCTTCAGCTCAGGTCATGATCCCAGAGACCCCAGATCGAGCCCCACATTGGGCTCCCTGCTTGGCGGGAAGCCTGCTTCTCCCTCTCTCACTCCCCCTGCTTGTGTTCCCTCTCTAGCTGTGTTTCTGTCAAATAAATAAATAAAATCTTAAAAATAAATATGCATATTTGGGACTCAAACAGGAGAGATGGGCTTGACTGAAGGTTCTGAAATAAAGAAGGAATAAGGAAAAGATTAGAGGTAGCTGGTGGGAGCTTTCATTGCCAGGCTAAAAGGTTTATACTGGATCTAATTATCAGTATTATAACGATCTTACAGCTAATGTTTATCTGACCTAAGCCATACTTCAGGCCCTGTTCTAAGCACTTTGCAAGGATTAACTCCTTCAAACCCAGGGGAGAGGCTCGGTCAAGGTCATGGCAGAACTGCACCACCATCAGGCAGAGTCATGAGGACCGTTACGTAAGTAAGAGCATTTCTGCTGGTAAGAACATGAGTTGGTTGATGGGGCAGGAAGGGGAAACTGAGACTATGACAGAGGATAGAGAGAAGTGAAGGCGAGGAAGGCTAGATGGAGCCCTGCCAGGTGGGAGGCGTGGGTCCCAGGGCCACTGGCAGGAGTGAGCCTTGCTGGTTGCTCTGCTGCCCCCTGGGTGCCCCCAGCTCTCCCTCCACTCTGGGCGACCCCAGGTTATTTACCGTCAAGTTCTAGTTTCTTCCTCTCCACCTCCTTCTTGTATTCTTCCAGCTCCTGGTCAGTGAGTTGGCTGAAGGGGTTGGGCACGGTCTCCTCGGAGTCGTCTTTGGTACCGGCATCGCCCTTGGACGTCAGCTGGCTCTCTGTAGACTGAAAGTTAACCACAGAGCGTGGGTTGCTCTCTGAATGCCGCAGCTGGGGCCCAGGCCCGAGCTTCCTTTCAGACTCATGTGGCTGCCAGCGGTCCTGCTAGGGGCAGCGTGGCATGTAGCTCCTTGGAAACAGCCCAGGGCCTTGGGGTTGTTCATTCCTTCCCATGGCTACCTCACCCCCAGACCTGGGTTCTTTGCAACTGCCTGGATGAATGCAGGGAGTCCACCCTCTGCCCCAGAAACAAAATTGAAAGATGCTCCCAAGCAGAAGGAAGACACACGTTTATTGCAGTCCCTCCTGTGGATGCTTGCAAGCCGTCACCACGCAAATACAGCCGGCAGCCCAAAGTCAGTTAGCCCAACGCCAGCAAGCAAAGCATTGGCTCAAGCCCGCTTCATGCCAGCCCGCCATGCCCTCCTCCCACCCCCCAACAGCAGCACAAGGCACAGCACACAGCAGGAAGTCAAATGCAAAACACACAATGGCTTCAGCGTTCTCAGTCCACACTGTTAGTCTTGTTTTGCACACAGTCATAAATTACAAGGGGCCAAGGTCCTGAATCTCGGATCTTCAACCTGCCTGTACTGCAGGTCTCAGGGCGGGGGGGACATTGGCAAAAATCCCCAGGGGACTTTGTGGAGCCACTGGCTTTGGGGAGCTCACCAGCCAGAACTTGTGTGAGCTTCAGGAATCCTTTGTCCCCTCTAGCCCATGACAGGGCCTAGAATTCAGACCCCCTAGCCTTTTCTCCTGATTTGGCACCCTCATCTTGGTCTTTGAGAATGTACCGCTCTGAAGCTGAGGAGCAGCCAAAGAGCATGAAACTCCGGGGAGGTGAGCCCAGAGCAGCTGGCCCACACCACACACTCTGGGCCGCCTTCCCTGGCCTACCAGGTCCTCTGACGATGGGCCCACGGGCATCTTCCGAAAGAGAAGCAGCACTGGCCTATCTTAAGGAATCACAGAGTTCAAAAGAGAATTCAAGCCCATGGTCACAAGAAGAGGGACTCCAGGGAGAACACTTGGCATAAATGGCAGAGTTTTGAACAGTTTAGCTCGCTGTACTGATCTCTCCCCACCCCCACCCCCAGATCATGGGGTATTTCTGCCAGTGGCCCTGTGGCACTTCTGGCCAGTGGCAGTGGTGGTGACATAACCTTCACACTTCCCTGCATGGGCCCCCTCCTGTGGGCTGCAGCCTGATCTAAAGGATCTCACTCTACTCTTCAGAGAGGAACAGTTCCTGTAACTCTCCCCTTCTTACTGCTAAGGAATAGGCCCTGCCCATTGCTACCTTGCCCACAAGTAGCAATGATTTTCAACCCAAGCCAGAATTCTGATCTTCACCCCTTTTGCTAAGCACTAGACAAACACTGTCCTATCTCAGGCATGGAAATAACTTTATACTTTCTAACTCTATGTGGGTTTGTATGGGCAGCTAACTGCCCTGAATGGAGCGCCAGTCCTTATATACATGCCTCCTCTCTGCGAGCATCTTCCCAGAGCTATGGCCTGCGGACGCCATATCCACACACAGAGGCCAGAGATGCTCAGGGCAGGCAGGCCTGGAGCAGCCGGAGCTGCCAGCCACACTCCTGTGATGCCCACTTTACAGGATACCAATAGAGGGCAGAGTGGAGTTCCATGGGTAAAGCATGGAAGTCGGCATCACTCCTGGGGCAGGCTCGGCTGCTGCTCCCCTGCCCGGTACCCACAGGGGGCAATTACACACTGTCCCTGGTCCTCAAAGCATCTCTCCTGTAGCAAGAGCATCAGCGCCCAAGATCACAGGGGAGGGTAGGCATGAGGACTCAGGGGTCCTGCTGCCCAGCCCCAGGCACCGAAGACCCAGAAGGCAAACATGTTTCCCCTCCAGACAGGGGCAGCTTCTGCTGTACCGGGCTTCGACTCTTCTCAGCGATGACACTCGCCAGGAGCTGCGACTGAGGCCCTGCTGACTTCACGTCTTGTCGGTTTTGTTCTCGAATCTGTGTGGCAAGGGAAGGGGAAAATGAGCTAGCTGTTGAGCATCAGGGTGTGGAGTTTGGGAGGGGGCTTTCGGAGGGCATCCTGGTGTCTCATGTGCCCTGTGACTAGGGTCCACAAATGTCCTCCAGTGGGGTGGGGGTCTGTCTCCCCTATTTCTAACACAGCGTGTCCTCTAAGAGACAGTCCCCATGTCTGTTTCAGAGTGAATGACCAGTTTATGTAAAGTATCGGTGTCTGATGAACTCCGAGGAGGTAACTGTAAGAGGTGAAGAGTGAAATGAGGCACAGTAGATCCTTGAGGGAGGTCCTCGCACTTTACTGAAGCCTCTGAGAAATTTCTTGACTATCACAAATTCCTGGGGCTACCCCACCACTGTTGAATTCATCTCTCCTTGGAGAGGAACAAGGGGATTGACCTGGGCTCCTGCATTTTAAGCCAGCACTGCAAACGGTCCTTGAGCCATATGAAATTACTGTTTATCGCTGTTCTGTGAGTCAGCCTGATTTTTTGGAGGTGGACTACTACAACCTAAGTTTCTAAAGTAACATGAGAAAGGTGAGTGAGTGAACTGTAAAGCAAAGGTTGAGAGATAAATACAAAGGATTTTGACATTTTGAAAATTAGCCAGAAGGAAAATAGCATAAAATTTACAAAAACTCAATTTGTGTGACAATAAATGTCTTAAGCAAGTACCTCTTTAGGTATGAGGGTTATTTAGGACCACATAAGTATAGAGTTAGCACAGTTCTAGAGTTTGGCTCATAAATGGTAGTTTCTTTCCCCTAAGAGGAATCTGGGGTTTTGATAAGAAAGGTACATCCTAGCAACTCAGCTTATATTTGTAGGACCTGAGACAGCTCCCTGCTTGAGGGAGAAGAGATGGCAAGAGAAGCAGCTCCCATCTTACCTTGTTCCTCATGTCCAGCACTTCTTGGGGGTCAGTATAGAGAGGCACAAATTGGTTTGGGTTTTCAATCCGTATTGGCATGCCGCTGCTGGATTTCTCCACCTCATCAGCCTTCATCCACTGAACACACACAAGGTCAGGGTAAGGCAAAGGAATAAAGTTACCATGTCCTCCCCTGTGGCTCACCCCTGAGATCTGGGCCAACCAGCCCACAGGCAAGGTCAGCAAGCCTATACAAAGATGTTCTCTCTTCTTGGGCCTCCTTGAGGTCTGTCTGTTTCCCAGAACAGAGATGAGGAACAAATGACCTGGTTGCTAAAGAAGGCGCCCAGGTCGATAGCCATTAAGAGTGCTGGAGAGTAGGGCTCAGAACCTCGACAATAACTCTGACAAACAGGCAGCCATTTGACCTTTAGTATCAGATAACTTACTGATTTACAATTTCATTCATTCATTCATTCATTCATTCATTCATTCAACCATTCATTTATTCATTTAGACAGAGCTCACGGGGGTGGGGGGAGAGAGAGAATCTCAAGCAGACTCCACACTGAGCATGTAGAGCTCGCTCTCACGAGCCTGAGATTATGACCTGAGCTGAAGTCAAGTGTCCAATACTTAATCAACAGAGCCACCCAGGTGCCCTGACTTACTGATTGTAATTTGCAGGGCTTCATTTTTTTTTTTAATGAAGAGCTATTCTCCTTGGCTTCAAGCTACTTTAATGTTAATGAAACATCGAATTAAGAGTCCATGTGTGTATATGTGTACTGGTGCGTGTGTGTGTGTGTGTGTGTGTGTGTGTGTGTGTGTGTGTGTGTATGTGTGTGAGAGAGAGAGAGAGAGAGAGAGACAGAGAGACAGAGAGACAGAGGAGTGGGGAGGGAGAAGACAACTTAATAGGAATTAATATCCCACCCACCTCCCGGGTTTGCATCAGATGGACAGTCCAAATGCTAGATGTCCATGAACTTCCCAGAAGCCCCCTGTATATGGGGGGGCAAGAAGCGAAAGCCAATTTCTCCTGGGTTTTGTGTTACTGGGAGTGAGGTACAACCACCGCCTGGAGAAATCTGCTCCTCAGGCCCCAAAACTCAGCGCAGAGGTGCACAAAACTGGTGATCAGAGGTTCTGTGGGCATGAGCAGCCGCTCCTAGATGCCCACGAGGAAGCCCTACAGGGAAACTAGTAACCCAGCCCAAGGGATATTTCTTCTGTTCCCCTTTAAAAGCCTAACCCACAGATGTATCCGTGCACCCTCCCTCCATCCTGATCTCCTCTTACCGTGGTCTTGGGCCGGGGGGTGCCCATGCTCCTCTGGACCTCATCAGCCACATTGACTCTCAGGTAGGTGTTGGGCGTGTTGAGCCAACGGGTCTTCTCCTTCTGCTGCTTGTGGGCATGCTGCCGCAAGGCAGGTACTGGGGTGCCATCCTCCTCAAACACGAAGGCTGTGACGGTGGCTGGGATCTCCACCTCACTTTTGTGTTTGGTTTTCTCTTGAACAAAGGGGTAGCGGTACGTGTAGCCTGTTCTGTAACCCTAAAAAGGACAGAAACAGAACCACCTACTGTGGCAAACATAGCCTCCACGTGCATATCCAACACACGCTTTGCCCGCCTACATAGAAAATACCGACCTATGTAGAAATATCAGTCCTTCTGAAGGACTCAGTTTAACCCAAAAGCTCTATAACACAGGGTAGGCCTTACTGCTCTTTTGATGTGTTTCAGACTTGTTCCTTCTCTTGGTCTCCCAATCTCTTCCTTCCTTCACCACAATAAGGCCTCTGATCAAAGCTGAGAAAATCCCTAGAACCTTGTGCACCAGAGAGATGGGCTCCGTCCACTAACAGTTTCCAATTTTCCATCTGTTCCAGGGTCCTTGGCCCTGACTGCATGCTGGGATCCCTTGGGGGCTTTAAAAATGCCGACCATAGACTGAAGCTAAAACTCAAAAGACAGTAACTTTGTTGTCACTTTTATTGTTGCCTAATATGGGAGCTTCTGAGTCACCTTCTATGTTTAAAAGTGACTGAACATTTTTCCGTATGTATGAAATTGGTTCTGATTGTAAACTTTCTTCTACTTTTTCCTGGGTAATTGAAATTGGTCATGGCATGTTTTAACGGGTTTTTGGCTGTTACTAGGTTTGGAGTATAAATCTAGGAACTCAACAGTACCAGGCCCTCCGGACCACTGAGACCCCATAGATTTTAAGATTAAAATCAGTGCGAAAAGAAAAGGGGGGAATGAAAGGCTGCTGTAAAGGCCCCCACCCTCCAGAATGTTAGAGCAGACCCACATTCTGTTATCTGAGCCCAGCAACCGGCAGGCAGGTACCTAACCCCACCCAGGCCCCAAGGATTGCGCGCATGCAGCTTGTTACATACCTCTTGCTAGCCCAAATTAGGACATATCCCCCTGTAGAGACGATTGGTGAAAGTATGTGATTTGTCGTAAACTGATTGGCTGCCTGCCTGCAGACCCTGCTGTGGTGTTTTAAACTAATTGGCTGTTGATGCGCGGGCTTTGCTGTAACGGACAATGTAGTTCTATATAAGGCCACCCCTGGGAAAGCTCGGGGCTCTCAGCCGCTGACTGGTTTGGGGTCAGGCTGTGGGCCGGAGCATGCTCGAATAAACCCTTTGCATCTTGCAAAAAAAAAAAAAAAAAAAAAAAATGCTGGTGCCTGTGCCCACCTCAGAGCTGCTGATTCTGCTGGACAGGTGTGCGGTCTGGGCTGGAGGGTTTTTAAAAGCCTGCCAGCTGATTCTAACAATCAGCCTTCATTTCCTTGACTCGAAGGTTTCTAAACCATTTCCTTCTCAGGACCCTGAAATCTGACTCAGGTACATTCCTGTCTCCCAAGCAAGACTATGTCTCACAGAGGAGAAATGACTCCTGCTTGGTGAGAACATTCAGTCATCTTGACAACTCCTCATGTGCTTCTTTCTTGGCTTTGCTTATTTTCTTCTTATTTTTTTAAATTAAAGGATATTAAAATATTTTTCTGATTATAAAGAAAATACCGACCTATGTAGAAATATCAGGCAATATGGAAAAGCATAAGAAAAAAGTGAGTTTTATAAAAAATTCCTCCCCAGAGATAACCACTAAAGATATTTCTGGTCATCTCTGTGGGAAAATATAATTATATAATATATATGCACATATGTAAGTATATATATATGTGAATTATATATGTGTTCTATGATTATATATATAACCATATATAAATGGGATGATACTGCATAAGCAGCTTTACAAGCTGCTTTTCTAGTTTATCGATGTGATTTGGAAATTTTCTTCACATTATTGAACTTATAAATATACAAAAACATTTATTTTTTACGATTTAGTAAAAAGTAATTGATAGCACTGACACTTTGTCATTTTTAAAATATCATAAACAACCATGAAATAAGTATCTTTGTACATGTTTCTTTAGGTAATTAAATTACTCTCTCTTTGAATTCCTAGAATAAAAATACCAAAGGGTATACACTAAAAGCTTTCATGTATTTACTGTCTTCCCAAAATGTTGAGCCGATTTGCACTTCTACCAATTGTGAGGGAGTTCCCAGTTCTCATCTCCCTCTCATCTGCTGAATACTGCTGGGGTTTAAAAAAAAAATCTTTGGCAATCAGAAGGGTTAAAAGTAAAATCCCCCAATTTTTTTGGTTACTAATAAAACTATATATTCTTAATAGCCACTTGACTCTCTTCCTTTGTAAATTGCTTGTGTTCTTGGTTTGTTTTTCTATTGAGATATTTACTGTTTTCACATTGGTTCATAATATCTCCTTCTACATTAAGGATATTCATTTTTTGACTGTCACAGATGCTGCAATATTTTCCTCCATAGTTCGTCTTTTAGCTTTATGATGAGAAGGATAGCTTATAAAAATATACATAACCATATCTGTCAATATTTGTCATCATGATTTCAGACCTTCCCTCCATACCTGACAAGTTCTTTCCCAACACAAGAGCATCAAAAATATAAATCTGCTTTTTAATATCTATATGAATTTACTTTCTATGTTTAGATTTTTCATACATCAGAAATTCATCTTGTTGAAAGGAATGATCCACCTTATTTATTTTCCAAAGGGCTAGCAATCTTTCTCCCACTGCTTTATAAGGTGCCTACTTGCCCTGTAGGTATATATGCCCCCGTACATTTAGGATCTATTTCTGGGTTCTCTGAGCTGTCCCACTCAGTTGATTCTGTACTGGTGCCCTTCTGCTTTTCTGTTTAGTTGCTGAAGTTTTTCATGCTTTACCATGTGATGGGACAAGTATCCCTAATTACTCTTCTTTCTAGAGGATTTTCCTAGCCATTCTGAATTTCACTAGGAAAAACATTTTTGCTAAGTTCTCTGTGCTCCCCATCACTGAAGGAATTACACTGAGTTTATTACTTTGGAAAAGCAACCTCTTAACCCTATGGATTGTGGCTCTTTATTAAGTTCAGGTTTTCTCTGATGTCTATTGGTAAAGATAAAATTACGGTTTTCTTTAAATCAGTTCTGCTTAATGTTTCATGTTCTTTCTGCATTTGCAAATGGGCTATTTTCTCTCATTACTATATTTTCAAATATATTAACATATGTTGAGATGCAAAACAGCTACTAATTTTTAAAAACATTTTCATAACTAACTACTTTAAAATGTATTCATTTTTTTGATATTTTTTCTCAGTTGACTCTTTGGGCTTTTATAGGCATGTAACAATACTATCTATACTAAATAGTAATTTTGTTTCCTTTTCAATATTTATTTTATTTTTATACCTCACCACTTTAGATAGAGTTCCAGTGTTATTCCAGAACAATATTAAAAGTGCTAACAGCAAGAATAATTGTTCTGTTTCAAAATGTAATGGAAATACTTCTAGTGTTTTACCATAATATTGGCTCTTATTTTGAGAAAAAAAATTATTTTAATCATGTCAAATAAGTGTCCTCCTGTCTTAACAGCTATTATTTTTATAAACCGGTGCTATATTTTTATCAAATAACTTTTGGTATTTATTAAAATGACCAAAAGATTTTTTCCTTTGACTCACTAATACCATGAAAATATGTAAAAGATTTATAATATTAAACCACCCTTGAATACTAGGAATGAGCCTTCACTTGCTTTTTATGTATTATTATTCTAATGTTAAGCTGGATACTACCTGCTACCTTTCATGCAACATTTTTTATCAGCTCAAAGCAAGACTGGTCTGAAAGTGTTGTAATTGCTATGATTTCGTGTCTCACTTTCACTCTCTGAAACAGTTTAAATGGCATAAGCATTGTCTGTGTCTTGGGCGTCTGGGTGGCTCAGTCGGTTAAGCATCTGCTTTCGGCTCAGGCCATGATCCTGGGGTCCTGGGATCAAGCCCCACATCAGGTTCCCTGCTCAGTGGGGAGCCTGCTTTTCCTTCTCCTTCTGTCTGCCACTCACCCTGCTTGTGCGCTCTCTCTCAAATAAATAAATAAAATCTTAAAAAAAAAAAAAAGAATTGTCTGCTTCTTAAAGACTTGAAAGAATTCCTGTATGAAACTGTCCGGCTCTGGGGCTTAACTTAGGCATGATTACTCAGCATACGAAGGTTAACAGAAACTGTATTTTCAAGGTGGATTATGTTTTTCATCATTATAAAGTGACCCTCACAGTCAGCCTGGTAATAAGGTAGGGATGGTTTGGAGGGACCCGAGGCAAGGAGAAAAAGAGTAATTATTATAATGACCTGGATACAATAGAGAGGGTCCAAGGCAGTAGCAGTGTGGAGGGGAACATGAATCAGATATAGAAATGGTCCAAGGATAGGTTTCAGCCTTCACTTCTCTGAGCCATCAAAGAAGTTATGGTCTCTTCATTATGCATGCTTTCCTCTTGTTCTCCAACTATCTGCTATTTATATGTCACATTATCAACTAAACTGTTAGATTTTGTATCTTTAAAACCCACCCCTAAATACATACCAGCTGACTGCTTACGTGATCGACTCACTGGATCATTACGACAGGGCACTGTTAGAATGCTGCTCATCAGAATAAGGAAATTAGAGTATTATGTGGTTTCTACAGCAAAGTCACAAGATAACAAAGGCAAAACTAACTATAAAAGAGTGAACTGAGCCACAATATAAGATGGCATTGACAGCCTTTAGAACCAGGGCAGTAAATGCCATCATTTAAGAAAATTCAACTACTATTAGAATGACCACAAATTCTGAGACAGTTGCCGACCAGTGAGGTTTTTACAGCGTCACCTTGATGCTGCCGTTCTCGCACTCCCCTACCGTGTCCCCCCGACTGGTCACGGGGGCTGACTCTCAATGGACTGGCTGGGAAGGGCAATGGCAGGAGACCTACCAGGTTGTCCAGCATCCTCATGAGGGCCTCAAACTCGTGCTCCCCCAGCCGGCTCTTCTGCATGGGCCCAAAGGTGCTCCCTGCCCACTGCACGGAGCCCACTTCATGGGGTCGGTGCTTCTCCTGCTCCAGGAGGATGAGGTTGTCCACTCCCCCAGCGCCAGACAGGGCGGAGACCTGCAGCGAAGAGTAGAAAAACCTCAGCGTGCATACATATGTCTAGAAGCATGAGCTGTATTTGGCTTTTTCTCTCCCAGGGGAAAAGATACTCCAAACTACTGGCGGTCTACCCACTTTCAGAGAAAAAGGTCTTAGCAGGTTTTTCCCTCATGTTAGTTCTTAGAGACTATAGAGGAGGAGGAAGCAGCAAGTGTTACACCTGAAGACTGAAGCAATACAGAGGACTGAAAAGTTACCTGGAATACAGACCAACCTCAATTAGTGATTATTTCTGGGGAGGGTAGGGAGTAACGTCAGAAAGGGCTCCAAAGGGGACTTCAATTCTTGTCGGGAATATTTTATTTCTTCAAGAGGAAAAGAGCTGAAGTAAAAAGACTTTTGCTTTCTTTTTCTTTTTTAAAGATTTTGTATTTATTTGAAAGAGAAAGACATGGCAAGAGGGAACACAAGCTGGGGGAGTGGGAGAAGCAGGCCTCCCACCAAGCAGGGAGCCCAATAACGGGCTCGATCTCAGGACCCTGGGATCATGACCTGAGCCAAAGGCAGATGCTTAATGACTGAGTCACCCAGGCACCCCAAAGCTTTTACTTTTTAAATCTGAGTGGTGGGTAGTGGGTGTATCTTATTCTTCTACATCTTTCTGTGTGTTTGAAATATCTCCCACTGTCTTCTTTTTTTTCTTAAGTAGAAAGTCACTTGAAAGAAATAGGCTGGCTCCTTGGCCACTAAACAGGAGAGTAGCATGACAGCCCGAACAAACAGGCCTAAAGGAAGAGCTCCTCTTCCACAGCAGTACTAGTGAGTCGAGGAAACCCAGAAAGAGACCCCTAAAAGGCTGAGTAGATCCAGTTGGGCCCCGTGGATGGTCAAGCGGCCTCACCAGTGTACTCGGAATATTGGTCCCACTGTCTGGGTTTCACGGCAAGGGGACACAACAAGTGACTGCAGGCAGTGGCCTGAGTATTAGGGCAAGAGGTATTGTGTATACAGCAGGCGATTTTAGAATGATCCTAGAAAACATTTATTAATCTAACTGATCTCCTTATTTCTAATTCCATATCTGTCTAATGGTCCCTTCTGTCTACTCCCTGAATCCAGCATTCAGGTATAATTGGTTATGATTTGGCTTCCAGGGTGAGACCAGCAAGAGGGAGAGAGAGTGGTTTCCAAGTCTTCTCCATAGGGAGCCAGGTGTTCTGTGCTGCCATCTGATTAATATTTGATATCTCCTGTAAGCCTACTTATTACAGGAGAATGATCTGATTATATAAACTTCCAGTGTTCCAGTTTTTACTGAAAAGGAAAGGACGCAGTTTAGCTTACTGGCCAACATGCATCTATGAGCCCATGAGGATCCAGCACACACCCTTGTGTGTGTTCAAGTGTGTTACATTCACCAGGGTAACAAATGCCTCCTATGAGACTTCCTGGAGGTTGGCCAGGCCACCTTTGCAAGGTGACCCCTGTCACCCTGTGAAGAGGAGGAAGCAAGAACCCTCATTTTCTGTACCCTCTTCATCCAAGAGGTGTGTCCAGTTGAAGCCTCCATTTTTATCTGGCAAAGATGGAGACTTTAATAGGCATTTATCCCACCCTTCCACCAAAGCTAAGGGTCCTTGCCAATATCCCTGGAAGACAGTCAGCTCCATGCCTAGTGAGGCACCTACTACACTGCTGTCCAAATGTTAGAAGGCTTACAGTGAGTTAGTATAGAGCACACAGAGTGCAAACCCCCCTTTTTGTTACGTTCATTCACTAGTTCCCCTTCTGGCCTCTGTTGCCGTGTTTTCTAGTGCTGAAGTCCCGCATCCTCACAGAGGCTGAGTGCGTGGGAATGTACTCTCCATGGCAGTGAATCCCAGCGGTAGATCAATTACCCAGTTTGTTCCAGACCCGCTTCTGGCTAAGGCAGGACTCCAGCCCTTGGGACCCTGGCACCCTGACTTCGAGTGCTGTCAGCTAACTTTTCCCACAGACCCTCATTTCCCTCAGAGGCAATGTAATGTAATGTTTAAGGACACAGACTTGGGCACAGGCTGCCTGGGTTTGAATCCTGGCACTGACACTTACTCGCTGTGTGACTCGAGGCAGCCATCTACCCTCTCTGTGCCTATTTTCTCATCTACCTCATGAGCATCACTGAAGGTAATCATTGTAAAGCACCTAGATGAGTACCTGCGGCAGAGTGTCACATCAGTGTTTTAGGATCAATAAATTCCGAGGTTTTACTATGAAAGAAACAATGTGCCCAGGGGAATAGTCATTCATGGAGGAGAGAACGGCCCACATCCTTCCTTATAAGAGCTGTGCCTTCTCCTCCCACCTCCCTCTTCCCCCATCAGTTTCCATGGCGATAGGTAGCAGATGGAGAAGAGGTGCCTGAGCGTCTTCCCATCTGCCTGTAAGCAGAGCAGGGAGCTGCCGCTCTCGGCTGGGGGTGACCCAATTTCTTAGAACCCCAAACCGATGGAGAGCAATGAGAACACTCCCCAGGAGAATGGACTGGGCTCTTAGCCTGGAACCACTAAAATGACCACAGCCACGTTTGCTTGTTGGCCAAGGTCCCTGAGGGAGAAGAGGAGGCCCATGATGAAACAGAACCTCAGTGCTGGCTGTTCAAGCAGAAACGAGCTGGCCAGGGCCTACCCTCCCAACAGCATCTGCAGACTGCCGGCCCCTGGGGTCACCCACACCTCTGTTCCAACCTGGCCTCTTCTGCTTCCACACCCTCCAGCTCCCTCTCTCTAGAAGCCTCCCTGCTCCATGAGCTGAACAAAAGCCACTGGAGCTTTTCTGGGGGTTATATGCCTTCACTGCCTGATGCACTTTAACAAGGTCACATTCAGTCCCGATTGAAAGGAAAGGGACAGCAGGCAGGGCGAAGAGAAGCTGCCGGTGGCTGGCAGCTCTGTGCTTTCATCTCCCCAGCTGCAAGACGGCCGTCCTGCCTTTGGTTAAACTGCACAGAGGCCATTTCTCAGTGTGCAGCCCGGGAGAGGTCTTCACCGCGTGGGGGGATGGGGGAAGAAGGGGCATCTCTCTCTATTCATTTTCGGGCCATGCTGTCTTTGCAAAGTAATAAGAACTATTTCCTCATGGAAACCACTTCTTCAGAAGGATGATGGGGAACTCGTTAGAGCACACATATGGGGAAAAGAAAGAGGCTCTGCCAGGTTGTAACATCAGTCAGGGGTCAGAACTCAGGGCTAGCATCTCTGGTTGGGGCAGGGAGGCTGTCTCATCAGAAAGGAACTGCCTTGACCCTGGTTCTACCTTCTCCACCTTCTGTTCTGACCACTGCTCTCTGAGGGCAGTCTCATCCCACTTCTAACACCTCTTCATCATTATCTTAACAACTGTCCTCTCAACATATTCATTTAAAAAACCATTGAGAAAAGTGCCACTTGCAGAACCTCCACTAGCAATGCCTCTGCGATTATCCCATTCTTCCCCTTGTCCCCCAACTCCTAAGATAAAGGCAGGCCTTCCGCCTGGGATGCTGCTCTGCCCAGACCAGCCAGGAGAGGGCAGCCAGGACTCCAAAGGACCTTGCAAAGAGCTGACTCATTCTGGAGCAGTTAGCCTTCACCTTCTGTCAACTGAGTCCTAAAAATACCATCAGCAATACCTCTTCTTATCTGAGAGGCCCAACCTCACAAGGACCCCATAGGCCCCCGATATCCAGTTGAGGAAACAGAGACTATGGACCCAAAGCCGCATATTGCAGAGCTGGGAAGGATGCAGCGTCTTCAGTCTGCAAGGCCCCCTCACCCACGGCAGCTTGCCGCCCTGAAAGGAACATGTGTTTAGTTTATGCAACTCCACCTTGTTATCTGGCAAAACCATAGAATTTGTGTTTTCCTATTGCTTTTCCACCAATTTCTCTAGGGCTCCTATGATCGCTGACAATCCCCACCCACCCTCCACCCCATCCCTGACTAGTTAGGAGAACCTCATGATGGGCTCCCCGGACATTACGTTGGGGGTTCCCTGGTGTTCGGGCTTGCCATGTTTAATTTCACTCCTTTGTGGGCTGGGCCACGTTCGTGGTCTTCACAAACTACACCCTCCAGACAAAAAAAGAAAAGACCTACCTACAACGTGGTGTCTCTTTGGCATGGCTATGTGTAACAGGTAATAACAGGTAAGAACTTTTAGATCCCCTAGTACAGTTTCTCCCACTGTCTGACTAAGGGGCCTAGACAGCTCCCTGTCCTGGGCACTAACCCCCAAGAGATGGGTACTGGTTGTTAGGCAACAGTGATAAATATTTTAAAGTTACAAAACTGATTCTAAGTGTGAGATTTTGGAAGGAAAAGGTGGTGCCAAGGCAGAGAAATAGGGCAAAGCTTTTAGATGGCTGGCTCCCAGGACTCCTTACATCACGGCCCGTGGGGCCTCCGTCAGAGCACTCCAGGCCAGCTCCCCCAGGGACCTTGCTCACCTGTATCTCACATGCAGCCTGCAGGTGGAAGATCTTATAAAAGGCCTCCTCCACAGTGTCACCAAGAGCAACCACTCCATGGTTTCTTAGCACCAGGATCTGCAGAGGAGCAAATAGCCAATTAAAACTTCAAGCCATCTAAACTCTAGTGAAGAAGGAGAGAGTTTTCATTTACTCCAGAGTTTCCATATCCAATTCCAAAGCCTGCCCCCAACTCTTGTTCATTCTCCCAATACAAACACCCCAGTGCTACCCCACGTGAGATGTTAACCCTAAGCATCCTCCTTAAGAAATAGAAGATGCTTTTCAAAACGGAGACTAGAGAGGTTGGTGGATTTCTTTGGGCTATACCTGGATTTTTAGGCCTTGGAGGGCTTTGAAATCTAAAAAAAACTGGTGTCTGTATTAAGTGAATGAAATTACTTCCAGTCCAACAGGAGGGTCTAACCTCAAAAGCAATCTCTTGCTCCTGTGATTTAGTTGACTTGGAAACCAAAACCCAAGGGGGTGGCTCTCAGAGGGGTGACCTCAGTGAGAGTGACCTCAGCAGAGACAGTGAGTCATGTCACCTCTCTGGGCCTCACGTCTCCTCCCCACAAGCTCAGTGAGGCCCTGGTCGCTCTAAGACCCTCCACCTCTGTGAAAGAGGCCACAGTGACTTCTACTCTTACTCTCTGTTTTTTCAGAAGAAGAAACAAAAGCCTAAAGAAACTGAAAACCTGCCAGCTAATCAAGGGCAGAATGAGAACTAGAACCCGGTGTTCTCACTGTTGGAGCAGCGTCTATGATTTTGCCACGGGCAGGCAGACAAAAGGGGGCGAGGGAAAGAAACAGAAATGAATTTATACCAAGAGCCCAACTCCCCAAAATTCAGATGCAGAAACGGTTCTCTTGATTGGTTTTATCCTCATGAACTCGCTGAACCCAGATGATGCCCACCCAGCAGCGGGGACACCGAGTCACATGGTGGAGGTGCCTTTGCAGACCT
The DNA here is from genome assembly GCA_004023965.1 of Spilogale gracilis. NCBI lineage: Eukaryota > Metazoa > Chordata > Mammalia > Carnivora > Mephitidae > Spilogale > Spilogale gracilis. The sequence continues at coordinate 126,854 of PITA01000273.1, read as the reverse complement.
GGGCTGAGGCCTGCTGACCTCATCATCACGTTCTCTCTTGCTGAAAGCAGCTGGAGGTTTTTCCTCTCAAGTACCAGAGAAATGGAAAGAGATGATTACTCTGGCCTAAAAAAATTTTGCAGACAGCCAATGCCCCATCTCTGAAATTCTTGTAGCATTTTGCAGATGTGAACATCTCCTCCCTCTCCGGGCACTACTAATGAGGCTTTAGAGAATGTCGGGAGAGAGTGGCAGGCACGTCTCCTCTGTGACAGAGATGGGAAGGTGGAGGCTCTCAAACTGGAAATGACTCAGGCAGTGAGTGCCTTTCTAGGATAGGAACAAGTGCTCATCAAACTAGGCTCAGCTCCAGAACTTCCCGTACTAATCTGGCTATTAATGATACGCTGTTAAGAAATAGGTCTTTAGAGTCAAGCCAAACAATAGTGAGATTTTGTTTTTCTCTACCAAGTTAGCAAGAGAAAAAAAAGTGGTAACACTCAAGTTTGGGGAGACTGCACGGAAGCAGCATTCTCATATCCTAGACTCTGGGGGAGGAGAGGGCAATGTGCCTATATGAAGTAAGAGTTCTAAAATGTGTATCTCCAGCATTGTGTCCTAAGGAAATGGATCTCAAGCAAATACAGAGATTCAGCTAAGAGGATTTTCATCCCGTGTTGTTTATATCAAGGAACCTTCTAGTGTCCAATCATAGAGGACTGTTAAGGTAAATGGTGACACAGCCATTTATACAATGGGGTATAATCTAATAATTTTAAACAGTGATTTAGAAAATATTTAATAATATACAAAGGTGTTTACTAGATATTACTAAGGGGAAAAAGGAAAACATATTTAATGATCCTACTTTGCTAAATATATGTGAAAAAGTTTGTGGAGTGTGCACCAAAATCTCAGGGTAGTGGGATAAAGAGAATTTTATTTCACCTTTTTGTTTATGTGCAACTTCTAAACATTGTCTGCTGAACACGTCACTCACGATGTAGACTTTGAACAATCCCACCCCACAGGGTCTTCCTGGAACAGCTGAGCAAACCTTGCAGGTGGGTCCAAGGCACTTCTGCAGGCTGATTCGATCCGCTTCCTGCTCCATCCCACCATTGAAGTCGAAATAGGCCATGTCCCCCACTAGCAGCGCATTGTGGGAGACAGGCAGGAGGCCGCATTTCATAGCTGACACCTTCGGTGAGACAGTGGAATGGTTAGCACCTGCAGCTCTCCAACTCTGGGCTTTGCCCTTTCCTCCGAGTGGCACAGCCAGGCCCTCCTCTGAGGACCAGTGGGGTTGGGAGAAAGCCCTCAAGAAAGGCACTGCCCTTTGACTCTGCTGCACCTGGCTGGGCTCTGGGTTTCGACTGCTTCCTCTGATGTCTTTCCTTCACCATTTTGACAACAGCCATATCAATATACCTCCCTCTACAATTGCTACAAAGAATGCTTTTGAGAAAGCTTGTGCTGCCCACCCCCCTGCTTTTCTCTCCTCCTATGGTTCTGGGAAGGGGTAGCAGGTAGTGGAGTTGGCAGTAGGCTGGAGTGAAGCAGGGTCCAGGGGCCTCTGGGGTGAGCTGGTGGGCATCCCCAGCCTCAAAGTCAGTGCAGAAACAGCCCCATTGAAAGGCTCCCTTTTACTAGTGACGGCACAACAAGCGTGCCAGGGAACAGGGTTAAAGATCCATGCTCCATACCCTGCTTTTTGTTAAAAGCAAGGAGCATGGCGAGGTTTAGGAGAGCCTCTTGCCTTTGTTCCCTCATTCTGCCCCATGAGTAATAAGCCAAGGCTCTGCAGAAATGGACATTCAGCACAAATATATCATTCCGTCTTGGCCCAAATTCTGGAAAATCTGAGTGCTCATATCTGGTGTGCTTCACAGAAAAACCCTGGGCCAATGAGACATTCGCTCTGCTCTTGTAGGTATAAGGCTGGAAATCAGTAAGGTAGATTGAAGGTTGAGAGGACACCCAGACCTGCCTGGTTGTTGCCTTTCCAAGTGACATTACAGTGCTTTAGGTACGCAAGGAGAAATTACCAGAGCCTCGGAGCGGACAACCTGATCCTTGAGGGTATTCCTTCTACTCTGAGTTTTCCTTGCTCCTGTCCTCAGCTCTCAGCCTACCCTAGGCTAGGAAGAGTGGACAAGTCTGGGTTTCCACCATCTTATCTTGTATCAAAATCTCTCCTCACCAGAGCCCGGCCTGGGGGTGGGAGCTGGGCCAGGCACCAGCCCTCAGTCTGATAGGACTGAACTGAGTGGAAACTCAGGAGGTGCCGTCACTGTGGTAAGAGGTGCTCAAGAGTGTGAGTAGCAGGGTGGGGCACGCGGTAGAGCAAACACTGCATATCTTTGCCTCACGTCCCCAGACAAGACTTCTGTGCTTACCGCACTGGGTGTTTCCCCTCCTCACCTTAGCCTGAGTGCCAGGAAAACCTTCCAGAACTGTTTTAAATAATGAGACTGCCACTAGCTTGGGGGGCTCGTGTCTTTCGTCAGGGAGCACCCCAGAGAAGCGGGCAGCACGGGCCTGCTGCCAGCCTCGGGGACAGACATGCTAGCCCGGTGGTGGACACTCACGGCGGCTGTGGCCGGTGTGTGCAGGTGAATGACGCAGCGCACGTCGGGTCTGGCCGCGTAGATCGCCGAATGCAGACAGAAGCCCGTGGTATCCACAGGGAAGCAGCTGCTGCCCTTCTCCACCACTTCTCCCAGGATGTTCACCTTGATCTGGACCAAGGAAGAGAAACTTATGGCCACAGGTCCAGAAGAGGCCCTCAGGACCCTCCTAGGAGGGGGGCCACCCCCACCGCCTCCAGGCATTGCAGACACAGGCTAAGAGAAGACAGGGATGATTACAATTCAGCAGGGAAAATGCTAGAGCAGAGTTTCTCAGACTTGACCGGGCATAAGTATCACCTGGAGAGCCTGTCAAAATGCAGATTCTCTGCAAACTGGTGGGCCACTCTAGAGAACAGTATGAAGGTTCCTCAGAAAGTTAAAACTAGAACTAACCTATGATCCAGCAATTGCACTACGAGGCATTTACCCAAAGGACACAAAAATGCCGATGTGAAGGAGCACAATAGTCAAACTATGGAGAGAGCTCAAAAGTCCATCAGCTGATGAATGGGTAAAGATGTCATATGTGTGTGTGAAGACCACAGCCTTACTATGTCCGGGGCCAGCCAGAGCCACCAGCAAATGTGTACACACACACACACACACACACACACACACACACACACACACACACACACTGGAATATTATGCAGCCATCAAAAAGAATGAAATCTTGCCATTTGCAATGACATGGGTAGAACTAGAAAGTATTGTGCTAAGTGAAATAAGTCACTCAGAGAAAGACAAATACCATATGATCTCATTCATATGTGGAATTTAAGAAAGAAAACAGATGAAATATGGAAAGGGGGAAAAGGGAGCAAGGGATTTTTAACAATAGAGAATAAACTATGGATTGATGGAAGGAGGTGGGTGGGGGAAGGGCTAGATGGGTGATGAGTATTAGAAATGCCCTTGTGTGGGGCGCCTGGGTGGCTCAGTTGGTTAAGTGACTGGTTTCGACTCAGGTCATGATCCTGGAGACCCGGGATCGAGCCCCACATTGGGCTCCCTGATCAGCAGGAAGCCTGCTTCTCCCTCTCTCACTCCCTCTGCTTGTGTTCCCTCTCTAGCTGTGTTTCTCTCTGTCAAATACATAAATAAAATCTTAAAAAAAAAAAAAAAGAAATGCCCTTGTGATGAGCACTGGGTGTTGTGGTGATGAATCACTGAATTCTACTCCAGAAACCAATATTTCCCTGTGTATTAACTAAAATTTAAATTTTAAAAAATGCAGATTCTGATTCAATAGAGTAAGAATGCTACCAGGGAGTCTGCATTTATGACAAGTTCCCAAGAGATATCCGTGCTGCTGGTCCACAGACCACACCTTAGGTAGAGATGCTAGAAAAGTCAATCACAGAACTCTCTAGAAGCAGATCAGAGGAGTCTTTGATCCCCGTAAAAGAGGGGGTTAGGGAAGCATTCCCAGAGAAAGTAACATCTAAGCTGAGCTTTTTCTGGTTTTCTTTTTTAATCTTTTGAATTTTTAAGCATCATACACAAAAGTAAAGATAACAGTATAATAAACAACACTTACTAATCACCCAAAACATAGATCTTAAAGTCATTGGTATTATAACCTGCTTTTGAAGTCAAAGAACTAGTAGGTGTCATAGCTAGCAATTACACATTGTGTGTGTGTGTGTGTGTGTGTGTGTGTGTGTGTGAATATCTCACTCACCTGCTTATAATGCTTCAGCAGCTCTGCAAGTCCAGCAGAGCAAAGCCAAAGCTCCATAACAATGCTTTCATTGCCATGTGCCATCTGGTTCCTATCTCCTTCCTAGCCTCACCTCCAGACACTGAATATGTAAGCCAGACACAGCCCCTCGATGTCTTCCCAAGTGCACCAGGATGTGGCATGTGCCTGGCTTTGTACAAACCGTCCTCCTCCTGCTGAGGACACAGTTCTCTCTGCCCAGTCTCTCCTTATAGCCCTGGTCTGAATCTGCATAACCTGTGGGCTCCTGGGGACTTAGCCCCTTCACCATCAAGTCAATCCAGATGTTCCCCCCTTGCCCTACCTTTTCTTGGCTCCCCAAGTTTCCTGCTATATAGCCACTTTCTTCACTCTGAGTTTAATCATTGTCTTGTGTGCCTCCCCAACTAACTGCAAGTGCCTTTAAGGCAGACCCTGTGCCTCCTTTGTGTCTTTGACCCTGAGCTGATTTAGCCATGACCTCCTTAGGTGGCCCTGTGCAAGTCACTCACCTCCCTGGGCACCAGCATCTTCTATTGCCTGTAAAGGGGCCTTGGCAGCCCTCGAGGTCCTACCCTGCCCAGTATTCTGTGACTTCGTCAGCTCGCTCTTTGAACTGCATACCTGGACTCCATACTTGAGTGTGTCCCAAGCCTGGCTGAGGCCCTGAGGTGGCACCTTCTGCCCTTAGGTGTACAGCTCAGCAGCTGCAGCCCACGCATCTAAGAACCACTGGGCCTCTTCTGCTTGTAAGATGGTACTTTCTATAGTTTTCCTCCTCCCACCCAGGAATCATTCCTGATCGAGACCAACTTCTGGAATTTGCTTCCTACTACACTTAAAAGGAGCAAGAGAACCAAAAGGGGTCCTAGAAGCTACTGCTAATGGTACAACAGTAAGCCAGTCTTGCGCAGCTTTGAGACAAAGTGCTGGCTGTTGTTCCAATATATTCCCCAAACTAGGAAGGCCTCCCCATTCCTAGGCTTCGGGGACCAATCTCAGGCGCAAAGGACCCCAAAACCATCTCCTCCCCCTCCTGCCTCCTACTGCATTCATTGCCTGTACCTCATATCTGGTATCACAGTTGGGGTGTGCTATGGGTATTCTGCTTTGGGGCCGGGGGTCTTCTCCACCCCACCAGACTGCAAGCTCCATGAGGCACAGGGCAGCAGTGGCTAGTCTGGAGATGACCTGTCACTGTAGGTAGCTATCATTTCAATAAGCAATGGGCAGCGAGAGGCTAGACTATACTCACCAGGCTGGACGCGGTGACTTCACTGCAAGAAACTCCCTTGGGGCTAATCAGGAAGTGGTCCTGCTCCTTGCTGACTCTTAGCTAAAGGGAAGACACATGTTCTCAGTGGTAAGGAGACAGAGTGGTCATCTCCAAGGACCCTCAGCTTGAATCCCCTCTTCCCCTGAATCCACTGCATCTAAAACTCCCAAGAACACTTATCTCTCCCCAGCACCTGAGAGATGAAAAGGACCTGGCCTCTATTTGGAACTGGGGCAATGGACCTATAAGAGGAATCTCCCAATGATCAAGGGTAGTCCTAGAAATAGGATCCAAGAGTTCCTAGCTGTACTCCAGGGCAGTGGCCATGGGAAGCTTGTCTATTTCTGGTGACCACAGTGGTTAGAAACGTTGGAAGGGCTCAGTACATGGCCATGCCAATGGGCTGGAGCTCTCCCTTGGGCTTTTGTCAGGGCCATACACATCACCCACCCCACTCCAACATGCTCTGCTCACCGTGACGTAGGTGTCACTCAGCTGGGCCCAGCCATAGAGGTCTAGGAGACGGTAGACACTGCTGATCTTACACCGCATGAGCCGCTCGCCCTTGGCCAGGTTCAAGGAGTCTGCTGTGTGGAGGTCATTGATGGGTGTCATCATGGAGAAGTCTGTAGGGAAACAGGGTGGGGACAGGGCAGCCTCTCAGGGTCTGGACTGTCGTTTGCCCCCTTCCTTCCTCAGCCTAGTCCTCTCTACATTCTCACTGGCACTATAGCTGCACAAGAGACTTACACAGGCAGGGAATTAAATATTCTTTGACCCTCATCCAGGGTGAGAAAATCCATCAAATGGATAGTTGTGTCAAAGAAAGTCTTCTGCTTACTCATGGCATTGCTTTTGGTCAAAAATCATGGCAAGATTCAAGCCACAGAATGAAAGGTTCTCAGGATGCTAAGCTCACAGTAAATCCTAAAGATGGATATTGAATAAAAGCAAAAATAAGTGAAGCGCCTGGGTGGCTTAGTCGTTAAGTGTCTGCCTTCGGCTCAGGTCATGATCCCGGAGTCCTGGGATCAAGCCCAGCGTTGGGCTCCTTGCTCCATGGGAAGCCTGCTTTTCCCTCTTTTACTCCCCCTGCTTGTGTTCCCTCTCTAGCTGTGTTTCTCTCCATCAAATAAATAAATAAATTAATTAATAAACACATAAATAAATAAATCTTTAAAAGAAAAAAAAAGCAAGAATAAGTTTCTGAGTGGAAATATAGGGATATTTCATCAGCTATTTTTGATGAAGGAGATACTAATCATTAGACCTGCTATTGTTTATTGTTTTAAGCTATACCATGTAATATAACTCTTCTTCTGCTTTGTAAACAGGGCAAATCAGAAAGCCGGGTCAGCCAGGAATTAAATCCCTCAACTTCTTCTGGCAGGTTATAAACTTCCAAAAGTCAGTGTGGCTAGCCTGAAGGGCTTCAGGCAGGCCTTATCTGCTCCTCCTGGAGGTGCAGTCCCTTGGTTATTTATGGTTCTTTCTGGGAACTGTGGGAGATATGGAAGGGATCTGGAAATGAGCCTAGAGGGCTGGATGGTCTTATCTTCAGGGCCTGTAAGGGATCTAGAAGGTGTCCAGTCTATCCCATTAAAAACAGTGACTGCTCCCTGCATGCCTCCAGAAGGCATAAGAGGGCATCTGAGCCCCAGCACTTCCAGTTAGTCAGTGTCTAGAAATCAATAGGAAATGGTTCTAGCTTAAAATGATGTCTGGCTGGGAGCCTTCTGATGCTGCCTCTCCCAGCATCCCACTAAAAACTTTAACGGATTAAAGGCCCTTTGAAGCTTTCACCATCTCAATAAACTCGTTACCACACTTTGTGATATCTGTCCTGCATCAGGTTTGCAGTTAGCTGAAATGATGAGATGGTCTGATAAGGTGAAGGTGACCAGATGCTGCTGGGCCTATATAAAGCAAGCAGAGCAGACTTCGAAAGACCCACATCAGGTATATGCACCCCCAAAGCCTGTGCCCACCAGAGGAGGGATATCTCCAGGGCATGTGCCCAGGAACCATCGCTGACAGAGATAGAAGTGGTCCAAAGGCTCAGCTGAATTGGCAAAAAGAACTACAAAATTCCAAAGTCAATAGTTTCTCATTGGAATTGACCAGTTTGGGATCCCTTCCTCCTCTCTGTGCATTCTCCAGACAAGCAATTATCTCTTTACTTCATCCCTCACAGCGAGAAGGAAGGCATATCCAAAGCATAAGCACCCCCCTCCCGAAACAAAGGCAGGCAGGGGGAGCTATTGTTGGGAGGGTCTTCAGAACCAGATTTTTTTAAGTCTTTCTCTTACAAATTAACTATGGAATCTCATGGATGGCCAGGAAGCCAAAATAGGTCTAAAAACATGCCATCTCATCCTCTGTGTCCAGTATCAGTGCCCCCCTCCCCCACTCTGTGAAGCTTTGCTGTGAGGATTACGCCATCACAGACCCAGGGTAGGACAAGGGACCAGAAGGCTCCACAACCATCCCAGGGCCTCTGCTTCAGGGTTTCAAGAAAAAGAATCCTTATTTTAACCAGCCTCACAGAAGTTAAGATGACTGAATACCAGGTTAATGACACAGATCTAACCATGCCATTTACTCAAGGGACCAAAGAAAACACAGAAAGAGATGAAAACTCCCTAACTGCCCCACGGGAAAGCTAAGACTGAAGGACACCTAATGGCAAAAATGAAACCAAAATAAAAACACAAAACCACCACAAAATTCCAAAGGCAAACGGAGCTGGACAAAGAGTAACCTATCTGTGCTTGAACAAACGACTCTCAGAACTGCCCCCTCCACATTCCCTGACTCAGATACCCTGGACATGCCCTAATCAGATTTTCAGGCATCCAACTGTCTTCCTGACAGACGCTGGTCAGTGAGGCAGTGGGAATGCCAGTCAGCTCTATTTCTCTTTCAAAAGAAAAAGTATAAGGACAGAGACATGAAAACGATGAGAAAGAATAGGATAGCTCTGGGAGACCAAGACCAGAAAGACAGCATATAAATAATCAGCACTCACATATCAGAAAACATTTTTGAACTCAGAAAGAGACCTGTGTAAATAAATTCTAAGGATTTACTATATTCCACAGGGAAAAGTCCGTAAAGAGAAAAAGCCTACAATTATATGTTTCCTGGCACTTTTCTGAAATACAAGGATAAGGGGGGAAATGCACAAATATCTATCAAAAAAAAATGTTGGTTGCCTACAAAGAAACAAAAAATCCCACTGCTTCAGATTTCTCTGCTATTTTCTCTGCAGAGAAAAAAGAAAAAAATAAACAGAGATCATATATAAATATGAAGAAAAAAATAAACAGAGGTCATAATATCATCAAAGTAGAAATCAGGGAAAGCCATATTCCTTTGGAATATTCATCCTTGGGCAGCGAGAAGGTGGGCAGGGCAAACGCATACGTTCCTCCCCCCCACCCCAGACAAAGCCAAGCAGCAGGAGCCATGGTTGGGTGGGCCACTGTGAAGGTCATTTTACATGAATTAAACATATAATCCATCATGTAGCTATAGCTATAAAAAAAATTTGAATTACATTTCATCAAGATACAAAGCAAAAGCTACCAGAAATGTGAAGAGAAATAAACACTAATTAAACATACAGTGGAAGACAACATGACTCTCATTTTTTACAAAATAAAAAAAAAATGAAGATACAGATTAAATGCTATGCCCTGGAGATAGAGCCTAGACCTGTATATCATTTAAAAATGATATTATTAGGCCACAGAGAAGATCTCAATAAATCCCCAACATAGACATTAAATAGGCCACATTTTCCAAATACAATGCAACCAAACTAGACGTTATCAACAAACCCCTAGAACAATATGAATTCAACCACTTGGAAATGAGAAAATACAGTCTCAGATAGTTCTTAGAATAAAAATAAAATCAAAACAGCAACTGCAAACTATCGAGAAATTAACAATAAAGGAAATATTGTGTAAAAATGCGTGGGATAAGATGAAACTTATGCACAGAAAAAAATCCATAGCCTAAAATGTCTTTATTATCAAATTAAATATGAAAATAAAGCATCCATTTTATTCTACTCTATAAAACATAAAAATAACAAAATAAACCAAGGAAAAATTATGAAAAATAATTCGTGAATAGAAAAACAAAATCAATGAATTGGGAAACTAGAAAATTAGCAGCTAATATAGGAATCCAAGAACTAGCTTATGTGAGAATATCTATGAATAAACCAACATCGGGATTGGCCATGAAAGGGTGAATACACAACACCAGGAATGAGAACAAAATGTCTTCTCATTCACAGCAGAAAGTTTAAGTGATAGAAATAATATTGTAAATAACTCTAATAATTTTGAAAATCTTCATGAAATAAATTATTTATTTAAAACATAGGATCAGGGTGCCTGGGTGGCTCAGTTGGTTAAGCGACTGCCTTCGGCTCAGGTCATGATCCCGGAGACCCGGAATCGAGTCCCACATCGGGCTCCCTGCTCGGCGGGAAGCCTGTTTCTCCCTCTCTCACTCCCCCTGCTTGTGTTCCCTCTCTGGCTGTGTTTCTCTCTGTCAAATAAATAAAATCTTTTAAAAAAAAAAAAAATAGGATCAAAATTTACTCAAGAAGCAGCAAAAATTTTTTTAAAACCCTAGATGAAACTGAGAAAAATAATGCTTTAAAAAATGTTCCAGATCTGGATGGCTTTACAAGTGAGTGATAAACCTCCAAGGAAGAGACTTCCTATCATATTTAAATTCCATCAGGACAAAGAGAAGGATGGGAATCACTTTGATTTATCTTATGAAATTATAGCCTTAAAACCAATACTAAATGAAGACTGCCCAAAAAGTGAATTTCTGACCACTGTCATGTATGAATATGCAAATCCTGAATAAAATTCTAGCAAATCAAATCTGTGAGAGTATTTTCAAAAGAATGCATCAAGAGAAGGAATGATTGATTTTAGGAAAGAAAAGAGAGTTCAATGTTCAGAAACCTAATAATATAATTCATCACATCAATAGTTCAAAGAAAGAGAAATCAATAAATGCCCAAAATGCATTTTATTTTATTTTTTTAAGATTTTATTTATTTATTTGATAGAGAGAAAGACAGCTAGAGAGGGAACCCAAGCAGAGAGAGTGAGAGAGGGAGAAGCAGGCTTCCCGCCAAGCAGGGAGCCCAATGAGGGGCTCTATCCTGGGACTCCGGGATCATGACCTGAGCCGAAGGCAGATGCTTAATGACTGAGCGCCCTAGGAGCCCCCCAAAATGCATTTTATAAAAATCCATCCATTTCTGAGAAGAACCCATACTGAACTAGAATAAAAAGATACTTCCTCAATGTGATAATGAACTCAAACTCTTGTGATAAAGGATTTCTATTAAAGTCAGAAACAAGACAAGGATGATTACTCTCTAATCTATTATTAAATATTGTTCTGAGGGTTCTAATGGATGCAGTGAGAAAACTGGAAAAAGAAACCAAGGGTAAATGTTGGAATGAAGGATTCAAAATGATCACTATTTGCAGGTTTTGTGATTTTTCTATATAAAAAACCCAAGAGAATTAACTGAGAAGCTATTAGAATTTAGGAGTTTAATAAGAAGCTACTTTCCCTGGATGATAGGGAACCAGAAAAAAAATTAAATGGAGAAAAAATCATTTAAAATAACAAAGTTATATAAAATTTCCAGGACAAACTTAAAAAGAAATTAGTAGGGACTATGAGAAAAGAACTGCTAACCTTCTCTAATGGAATTTTAAAAAGCAAATAGAAGACATATATCATTTCTGAACAGACCTAAAACTCATTTGTGCAAATATTTTTAAAATACCTACTCTGTGCCCACTACTTTTCTAAGTCCAAGACAGTATTCTAGGATACAGCAGTGAATAAAACATACAAATATTTTTCCCCATGAAGCTTATATTCTAATATAAAATTTTAAATTTATAAATTCTCCACCATATTAATTTATTTAATATAATTCCAATCAAAATTTCAAAAGGGAATTTTTGAAGTATGGGGTGGGGGGGAGACTTGGCAGAATAACCCTTAAGTTATTTTTAAAAATAATTAAGGGTATTTGTCCCATGCGATGAGAAAACATGGGGAAGGTGTTTCTGAGTGGGCTATCAAAATAAGAACACACAAAGGAAAGTAAGAATGGATTCAGCTGCGTGGAAATTAAAGAGTTCTGCAAGACAAAAACATCATGAACAAAGAAGGCAAAGGAGAAACTGTAAAAAAAAAAAAAAACTGCAATATATTTGACAGATAATAGGGAAATAGCCCCACTTGATAAAGATTTGAAAATTTCTAAGAAAAGAATACATGAGTAGGAAAATTGGCAACGAATGAATGTGATAGGCAATTTACTACAAAAAGAAAATCATCCCAACATGTATATGAAAATATATCCAATGTCATTAGTGATCAAATAAATGCATATAAAAACACAAATAAAGTACTATTTATCACCTATCAAATCAGGAGGATGAAATGAATGGTATAATACATATGACAGATCAAGGTGGAGGAGAAGGGCACTACGTTGCACTGCTGGTCGGAATGTAAATTAGTTCCATCTTTCCTGAGGGTAATGTGGCATTATGCATTAATGTCTTTAAAACATGCAAATACTTTAATGCAGCAATTCTACTTCCAGTAATTTGTCTTTAGAAAATAGTCATAGAATAAATGAAAGGATTTATGGCACTGTTGTTCATAAGAGCAAAAAGTTGCAAACAACTTAAAAGTCTAAAGATGGGAAACAGTGTAAAAATAAACTATGGCATAGTCAGTCATACCATAAAATAGCATACTCTCACCAAACATTATATTACAGAATCATGTTTTATTAAGTGAAACATTAGTCAAGGTATGTTAAAGCTATCAAACTTGCATGTATAACATGATTCCATCTTTGTTTTCCTAATTTATATATGTTAAGAGAGAAAGGCTGGGAGAATATACACTAAAATATTGAAAATAGTCATTTTGTAGTTGTAAGAACACAGGACACTGATTTTTAATTTCCCCTTCTTGATTACTTTCCGAATTTTTCATCATAATCCTGTATTTATGTTGTTGAGGGCAAGTGTTCTTTGATGTTTGTTTCTTCAAGGCTGTGGGCAGAACTTCCAAACCCAGGAAGAGGGTTTCATGCCCGGCCCTGGAGGTTTGTGTCCTTCTATGTGGAATCAGGTTGACCTGTCCCGTGGGGCACCAAGATACTGGCCTCAACGGCCTCCTCCCATCCCTACCACTCCATCTGCAAGGAAGTAACTCCACGGGGTTGAGAAAAGAGCAGCCTGCATCAGGGGCTGCTCCCAGCTCACGAGGACTTTTCCTTTAGTTCTGTATCCACAGCTAGAATAACAGGAGAATCCACACTCTCCACTCCTGGGTCCTCAAGCAGAGACCATGTAAGGGACTTGGAGTTGCAAAGCTCCTCCCTTCATGCTAACCGGCTTATGAAGGGGAATGGAGGAGTCACATAGAGGCCGCCCTCTCAGAGCAATGACACCATGTCAAACTGTTTCCTCCCCAACAGAATCAGAAAGAGGTTTTCCCATAAGTCACCATCCCCCTTCTATTTCTGGGCACCAGGAAGAATTCTCCTGTGGGTCTTTATATCCAGCAGCCTCAGAAGCAGAGCCAGGTACCTCTCTGGCTGCTCCCCCAGGTCGGCTAACTCAGCTGCACCACTCACTCCGTAGCCTGGCAACCAACCCTCTCTTCCCCACTTCACTTCCTCCACCTCTGCTCCTGGCAGCTCCCCAGCTCCCCACGTACTCATGGAAGATGTTGGGAAGACTGCGTGGGAGGTACTGGCCATGAAGTCCGCGATCTGCCGCAGGGCCCAGATGTTGGAGGAGTTGTTCCCCTTCTTCATCTGCTCCTGGATGAGGCCTTCCAGCTCCTCCCTGAAAGACTGAAGCAGGCCCCAAGGTGCTGGTCCCCCCAGTGAGTCTCATGGGGGAGACTGAGTACCCCTCCTCCTGGAGCGCACCCCATCCCCTGGGTCAACTAGGTCAGGGCCACACATGGGATCCCTGGGACTCAGAGGACATTGGGAATTCTACTGGGACCTCAGAAGTCTCCTCAAACTGCTCTTTGAGAAGCAAAAAGATGTCCCTTGTTGTGTTCCCTCTGTCCTGTGGGCAGTAATCCAGATTCCAGGTCCTTCCTGGGTCTAGGTGATATTCAAGATGTCCCTCCCACTGCCCCCCTCCCATCCCAGGCTATCAGACATGGCAGGGCTTCACTTTAGTAATTAAGAGACACTTTAAAAAGCAGAACTGGATGAAAAAGTGTGCCATTTACCCTGTCTATCAGCCATGCTTATGGCTCTTCTGGGCCTCAGTTTCCTCAGATACTGAAGGATTTGCTGTCCTCCCTGTCCCTTCCACTTCTGAAGTCCTACTACTCTAAGCTTGGCTTTTCAGACCATAAATAAGGCATGCCTGTCCACCAGATGGCAGCAGGGAGCACTCTGGAGGAAACAGGGAACCCCTCCAGTGTTGGTCATTCTATAAAAGGACAGAAGAAACATGAACTCCTTTTGTCCCATTTCTTGCCTGAGAATAAGAGTCCTATCCATTCAGGTCTCGAAACTTGGGTTGGTACTAACTCTGCCACTTCTCCTATCACGCTTGTCATCTCTCCTAGCCCCACACTGAAGTTTATGCATCATCCCAAAGCTTTTAGTACCTGTCATATTCCTCCAGGCTCCTTACATAGGGTCACCTGTCACCAAGACCTCAGGCCCATTACCTCAGTGCTCCTCTGTGAAGCCTGAGCATTCACTGCGTGCTCTCAAACAGGGTCACACATGGCTCACCAATGGGTCCTCTCTCCAAAGCCCAGTGGGGACTGAGGCAGAACCCATCTTGGCAGGCACCTGAAGATGCCAGCTCCATCCTGGGCTTCCCAGCCCCTAGGATCATACACTATTTCCTGAGGAACCCTCAGCTCTACTAGCCTCACACCCCCATTGCCTCCTTCCACAGTGCTCTTCCTCTACTCACCCAGGGCCTACAGCACCCTCCCACTTCAGCGGTCCATGAGGCCTACGCTTTGCTCTTCTCGAGGCACCATTTCAAGGCTTCGAGGATGAGCTCTGTCTCCATACCATGCAGGTACCAACCGACCTCAAGTCTGGGGCCATGGTAGGGTGATCATGCCTTGTCCTCCCTTCCCTGGCCCACAGCCACCTGAATCCTTCACTCTCGTCAGGTCCTTGGGCTTCCAGACCCTCTTCACCTCTGCCCCATGAGTGTCAACCTTATTGCCCCAACAGTGGGTTCTTTGTGGTGTTCAAAAATGGGGCCCCAAGCCTTCCCCATGGCACTCCTTGCTGCCCTCCAGTTTACAGAAATATCCCTGTTAGTTCATTGTTGCAATTTTGGGAAAGCCTGGAAACTGAGGCAGGGCTCCTGTCTCTCAGACCCACTCCCTCCCAGTACCAAGCCAAATCGCCTGCACGTAGACCAGGTTTTTGCCATTGAGTGCCCAAAGAGAGAGTGAAACCCCCACAGGGCCCGGCCCCTCTTGCTCAGCGGGCTTAAAATTGCTCCACTGAGCAAATGGAAGAGGAGTTGTTTATCTTTCAGGCTCAGCCTGACGGATCCCGCGCGCCGCCCGCTCCCCGCCCTCCCTCCTCCTCGTCCTCTCCCGCCCGCCTGGGGCGGACCCCACTCACGGGGCTCTCCAGGATCATGGTGACGCGCTTCTTCTGCTCCATCAGGTTGAAGTCTTGCCGCAGGTCCGCCGCGCGGCTGCGAAGACGCAGGTACTCAGGCTCGTCCTCAGAAAAGCGGTCCAGATACTGCTGCCCCTGCGGGGGCGGCGGGGACGCGGCGTCGGTGACAGTCTCTTCACTCATTGTCCTGGTCGGCTGATAATCCGCTCCTGGAAGCCTACAGAGGAGGCAAGAGGGAACTCCCAGTCCCAGGACACTTTCCTAAAGCAGAGCCCCTGCATTCGTTGGGTTCAGGCGGGACGCGTGTAAGCAGAGCCGCGGTTTGGAGGGCAGGGGGCCGGCAGCTGACCATCGATAGGGGGCGCTAACACATCATCGCACCTAGAGAAAATCTGGTCCCACAGGTCCACTACCCTTCCCTGACCAACCCACCACACTTAAACTGCCACCCCGGGGTGGAAGTGGGCAGCTCCTCCCGTGCAAGCAGGACCTACATACCTTTTGGATAATTTCTGTGATGCACACCTACGTAATGTAAAGCTGGGTATTGGGAATTACTACTTACTGCTGTACTAGGTCTAGACCTGATCCCTGGAATGAGGACTAGGGCAGCCTTTGGAGAGTTGGGCTGGAACCCCTACTTTTTCTACTCGAGCATGCTTTTTCCCCCAAGGAAGACCTGATGGTGAATGAAGGAATGTCTTCCCTTACTATCTCGGAGCCCTCCTGAAGCAGGCTGCAGCTCCAGCCTCTACCTCCCAGCTGTGGGGCTTTGGCCACATCAGTCTTCCTTTGTGTGTCAGCAGCACTAGGCCTTCAAATCTGCACTTTATGCCCCTTCGACACCCAGGGCAGCCTTACAAAGCCCTAGCCCTTCTCCCTGTTGTGTGATCCTCTTCTCCTCAAAGGAAGGCAAGTGCCTTGACTGAACAAGAATTCGTTTTTGAACCCAAGTAGAGAGATGACAACAAAAGAGCACTACAGGGGTTCGGGAGACCTGGCTTTCATCTTTAACCTGCCCTCCCTCACTTTACCTCTGTGAGCTCATATTTGCATTCCACGAGGAGGTGGAACGCTCTCTTGTTCGCTTAGAACACTCCTGCCTCCTCATCCTCATCTGTTCTTCCCCCTTGGCCCATTCTGTTAGCCCAAACCTTGACCTTCCTTACAGCCAGCAGTTCATTATACAAGAGGCCTTGCTATGCCAGTAAAGCATACTCTTGTTTTCATTGAGGTGTCTGTGACCTCTTCCTCCATCTTCTGTCGGGATTCTATACCCTCCAACTGACAGTGCCTCTGAGTGAAGCACTAGGTAATGGGAGGAGCGGGAATCTACCCCATCAGCCCAGAACACTCAGGTGATCCTTCTTCCTTTCCCTCTTCTTTCATTTTTCCCTCCTACCTACCTACCTTCCTCCTTCCCTTCCTTTCCCTTCCTTTGCCTTCCCCTCTCTCTTCTCTCTCCCTCTCTTTCCTTCCCTTCTTTCTTCTTTCCTTCCTTCCTGTTTTTCCCCTTTTGGGGAAGAGCTAATAGCAGATGCAAGCAAGGGCACGTGTACTAAGCCCCTCAGCTGATAACCTGAACGCTTGACCTAGAGCAGTGGTTCTTAAACTTGGGTGCATGTTGGAATCCACTGGGGAACTTTACAAAATACTGCTATCAGGGATTTTAATGTTATTAGTCTGGGGTGTGGCCTGGACATCAGGATTTTTAAAAGCTCCCTGGTTGATTCCAATACGCAGCCAGAGTTGAAATACCACTGGCTAGATGTTAATAGTTGTACCGTGTAATGGACGGTATTCATTCCAGATGTCAGCCATTTAGCAAGCCAGGCAAAGATGGCACGAACCTCATCTTCTAACCCAATTACCACTTCCCACAGCTGTCCAGGCCCCATCCTCCAATTCCAGTCATCACCTGCCACCAGACCCTTGACCTGGGACAGCAGGAGTGCTCCAAATGCCACCACAACCTGCTTTTGCAAGTCTGCTAAACCACGACATCTCATCTTAATTCTTTCATTAATTAATCATTTCCTTACGAATGCCCTCACCAGATCTCCCCAACCAGCACACACGCCTGCTGGTTCTATAGATGAAATAGTTCCCTATTAGTGATGATGGAGGAGGCATCTTCTGGAAGTGGCAGCCAAAAAACCTCAAAAGCAAAAAAAAAAAAAAAAAAAATCTCTAAAGAAAGATTTGAAACAGATTTGGCAGGTTGCTAGAATGGTTGAAATTGTGCTTAGCAACACTCAAGCCAGATTCTTCCTCTAAGTGGAGGAAGAGTGATTGAGTCCATCAGGGATATTTCCAATGGAATTAGCTCTGGACTGGAGTCAGTCTGCAGTGTCACCCTCACTCCATCATTCTCTAGCTTCATGAGCTTGGACAAGTAGTAATTTTCCTCTTTGGGTCTCATTTTGTCCTTCTCTAAATGATGAAGTGAACAGAATAGACTCCGGAGCCCCTTCCAGCTCCACACTATATGGAAAGAGACAGATTAGTGTAGAAAATGCAGAAGGATGGGGGATATTGATTTCCTGGAGCAAAAGAGTTTCTTACTGCATCTTTGTCTCCCCATCTCTAGGGCCTCTCCCTCAAGCCAAATGCCAAATGGGCAGCTACAAAGAACACACATGACCTACTGACATTTGCCTTGTAGGTTCCAGTCAATCCCATGTGCATGGAGTGAGTTAAGAACACTTCACCTCCATCATGCTCTCAGATAGCCTCACCCCTGCAATAATAAGCAGTAATAAGGGAGAGCAAGGACAAAGACAGTGGGAGTGCATCAGAGCAGTGCAGGCAAGCAGTCACCACCCGACTCTCCTGGGCAAACAGTGCTGCAGACATTTTTCCAGGGGCACCGGCCCTCCTGTTTTAAGTCTCTATAGCACTTTTGTAGCCCTATCTTTGATGTTCTTTTAAAAACAAAGCAAGCAACCTCCCAGTGGGTATCATGGATATGCACATAGGGATGAACTCCCTGTGTTCCTCATGACTCCAGGTCCCACCAGCTCCAGAGCCCCCTGACCCTCAGCTTCTCTGGGATTTGGATCATTTTTGGCTACCACAGTCCAGTACTGAACCTTCCTAGCCTAAATCTTTTCTATTTAGGTGGAAAAGCCTGACCCTCTTTCCTTCCTCTTGGAATGGCTGCATTCCCAGGAATGGGTCAGTGAAGGCTTGAAGTAGCATTTCCCTCCCTGAAACATAAGGAAAAAAGAAGTGCAGGTCCTGCTGGATAGGAAGCCCATACCGCTGTGTCCCCCAGGCCTGCCTTCACTTCTCGGAGTCCATCCCCAGAAGGTTACTCCAGATGTTCCAATGGGAATGGGGTAGAAAAATGGAAGCCCTAACTCCCTCACCATGACCATGGGGGCCAGAGAAGACAACCGTTTGACTTTATGAACCAGAGGCATCCTTTCATTCTCCTTCCTTCCCTTCTGAAGTGTTGCATAGGTGACCAAAGTTATGTGAAGTGTGGCTTAGTGGTTAAAAGTATGGACTCTGGGACAAGACAATGATGAGGCCCAATCTTAACTATGCCACCTAACTGTGTGATCTTGTTGGGCAAGTTACTAACCTCTTGTGCCTCAGTTTCCCTGTGTATAAAATAGGACTGAACAATTTAACTACCTCTTTAGGCTGTTGTGAAGATTTAGATGAGTTAATGTATGTGAAGTATTTAAAACAGTGCCTGGTGTATATCAAGAGCTATTAAGCATTTGCTCTTATTATGTGTCATTGAGGGGCTAGAATCATCATAGCATTAGGAACTCGAGTAATGAGAGACTCATGATTCAACTGTAAACAGGTGCATACTCAATAACTGTAATTATATGTTGTAGTCCAAAGAATTAATTCAATCGTGAGCTATATTAACAAAAAGAGCATCCAGAAAAAGACTATGAGAATGACTAGTCCTCTGACCAGATACTGGGAACATGCCAACTTGCAGATCACAGCAGAGAGGATAAGCAGAGTGGTGACCACTAGAGGCCACTGCTCGATGGGCCAGGTGTGATATCATAAAGAGTATATCTGGCCTTTGTCCTCAGTGCCCAGCACAGAACTTCAAAGAGGCGTGGGATTTCTAAAAAACATTAGGAAGGTCTTTTGTTATTCACAATGAGCTCATTTCATGGAGCCTGAATCTATGCTAACAAGGTGACTTATGGTGGGCCCTTAGATGTTTCAAGGGAGGGACTGGCCACCAAGAAAGACCAAACACATGACTAGAGGGTTGGAACTTCAGCTCCACCCCAACCCCACCAAACTATGGAGGACACGGTGGGGAGGGGCTGGAGACTGAGTTCAATCAAGTGGCAGATGGTTGAAACCATTATGCCTAATAGTAATAAAAGCCCCCATTAAAAATCGCTGGACATCAAGGCTTGGAGAAGCTTCCTGATTGGTATGCTGGGATGATGTTGCACCCAGATTCTACAAAGAAGGGGGCCAGAGGCTCTACACTAATCCCTCACCCTCTCCACACCCTGCCCTGTGCGTTGTTTCCATTTGGCTGTTCTTGAGTTGAATCCTTTCTACTAAACTGTAATCACAATTCTGGTGCCTTCAGTGAGTTCTGTGAGTTGTTGTAGTGAATTAGAGACTAAAGGGCAGCATTGGATCCCTCAAAATTATTGCCAAGTGAGTCACAAGTTCAGTGGCCTGGGCACCCTACTGTGGCTTCTGAAGTGGGGACAGTTTTTTTGGTGACCTTGCCTTTTAACTTGCAGTAGTAACCTGTGTGCCCTTTAACTGGAGTAAGGTCAGAATTGAGCTGAAATGTAGGACACCCATTTGCATCAGAGAACTGGTGACAGAGCAGTACTAGGCAACTTCTATTCATGATTTATTTTCATTCCCAGGACCACTTCATAGGCCAGTGTTATTGTTGCTGTTTTACAGATAAACTTCCCTGCAGCTCTTGCCCAAGATCACACAGGTAACAATGGAGTCTGGATCTCAACCAAGACTACCTTTGGTTCCAGATCCTGCACTCCCTGACTCCACTTGTGCCCACACGTCTGCTGGGCTGCCATGTGGAAGAGGGGCTAAGCTGACTCCTAAGAGCTTCCAGAGCCCGCACGAGGTGGGCAGGTTTCAGCTGAAGGTGCAATGGGCAGGTCTGCACCAGCAGGAGCTGCTCAGGGACAAGGAGGAGAGGACAGGCAGCCTCCATAGGTGGTGCACTCTCGCCCCAGAGTAAGTAACTCCCCCAATCCTGCTGGTGACTGGAAGCTCATCCTGGTGAGATGAACCCAACCAAAAAGTGTGCCTCACCGCCCATCACCACCAAAAACTGCCAACAAATTACCGGGAGGCTGGACCAGCCTTGTCCCAGGCTGCTGCTTCTCAGTGCTCGGCCCGTGCACCCCGCTTCGCTCTCAGGGACGCCGACTGCATCTACAGGATTTCAAGCATCTGGATGGAAGCTGAGAAACACAAGCAACAAACATCAGGGTCTTGGGTGCACCACCAGGACTCCTCACCCTGTTTTTGCAGTACCTTTAGGTGCTGATTTATTTTTAGGACTGCTGAGAAATTCTTAAAAATGAACCAGAAATGAAATTTTATTTTAAAAGCAAATTATGTCTATGAAAGTTGCAGGAAGCTTCATTATCTTTAAGGGTGGGACCAAAATTATTTTCAAAGGGAGGAACTGGAAAATCTCTTCACTGAGTGCTGGCTGGCTTCGAGGACCAGAGGAGAGAAGCTGCTCTCCACGGTGGAGGAAACAGGATGTGGAATTCCTGCTCGAGCCCAGAGGGGTCCTGGCTGCCAGGCTGGAAGGCATTATGACCCCTTCCTGATATCACCCCCCAATTCTTCATTAATACTACTCAGCTCATAGACATTGAGATGAGAGAGTTTTTGGATGCAGCTGAAGAAGCAGAAGCTGCCTGAAGAATATCACACCCCAGGGCAGCAGAAGGGTTTTCGAAGTGCACAGGCCATCAGTTGGATTCAAGATAATTTCACCAAGTAGTAGTATCTTACAAACAAGGATGAATCACTACTCGAAAAATGCTGAGATCAAGTTCTTCAAAGCGTTAATCATTAAAATGTTTAAACAAACAAGCAAAACCCACAAGAGATGGTTTTCCATTTGGGGTATTGTATTGCTCAGAGTAAGGAGGCTTGCCCCCCCAGGGCTGGCAGCATCCCCGACACCAACTCCTATTGCCACATGGCTCTGAGGCCAGTCCCCTCCTGTCCTTCCTCGCTGTCCGGTTCAGCTCCATCCCTGACCCAGCACTGCCCACAGCAGAGCATCTGGGAAGACTTGACTTCCCACTGAGGTGCAAAGAGAATCCATCTTGGTAGATATGGTGTGGCTGAGGGAGGCCAGGGTACTGCACGCCCACTAAGACACAGCTTCCTTCTCAGCCAGGGTAGCCTGAGCCCAGTACTGATTCTCATGGGCTCTGTTCAGGGACCTGGCAGCTGCTTCCATAAGCTATTCTCTATGCTCCTCACATCCAGCTGCCAGCTGGGGTTCTCCTCCCATTAGTCTTATTTTTAGCTAGAACAGGGTCATAGGCACCACATTATGCTGCTTCTGTCCAGTGCCTCCCAACAGGAAAGGGAGCCCTCCTTTCCAGGCCTGGCCAGCTCCAGTGCAGGGCTTACTGACATATCTCTGGAGGCTGTTCTTTTGAGGGGTGACCACTGATGTCCCCTAAGGACTAATCCTGCAGCCTCATGTAAGTTGTCTTAGTGAAGTATAAGCTTCTTCCCCTTCCCCAGAAGCATGTGCTGCAGAAGAGAAGTAGGAGGTTCTCTTGTGGTCATAACCTGCTAAGATTTGGATTTTCAGAGTCTGGAGCTATTTCTTGTGTCCAGTGAAAGAACTAATTTCTTGCCCCCAGAGAAGTGTCCTATGCCATTTATGTAAGAAAACAGGCATCTGTCCCCCAGATAAGTATACAGTGAACTCAATAATTTCCATCCCAATCTCTGCTGGTGTTGAAATTCCACTGTTAGAGTTTCATTCCTTGGGTTTTAGTATTATCCCCTGATCAAATGAAAACACATTTTAATGTATTTCTAAGAGGTATCATAGGCAAATGTTGCAAAACATTTCCCTGTTGTACCAAAACTATCAGATCTCTGATTGTAAAGTCAGGCTAAGCAGGACCAGGACAGGCACCAGATCAGCGAGCCTTAATGAGAAAGAGGCATGATGCCAGGGCCCCTCCGAAGGGCCTAGCAACTGGGGTAGAGCTTCCACCCTGGGTGGACCTCAGGGGACCCCCTGTGCCTGCTGCAGTGTCAAACCTGGCATCACCGTCTGTTCGGCCTTGGTTTCCCCAGCAACCACTCACAGCCCTGGGGCAGAGCTAGGAGCAAGGGTTACTCCATATCAGAACGACAGCACCTACCCCCGGGGTGCCTGACACCTTCTGGGAGGCAGAACATCTCAGGGCCACCTGTTCCTTGTCTCCATGTCCAGTCAAGCTGGGCTGCAAGGTGGCAAGAGTTCGGACATAGGATCCCAGCCCCAGATGGCCACCCACTAGACTGTGAATGTGGACAAGTCACAGACACTCAAGGACCTTTCTCACTCACATGTCCCAGAACCAGGCTGCCCTGCACCAACCACCAGAGCCTCCCTCCCCCAGCCAGCCCCCTGTCTCTGGCACTAAGCAGGCCAGCCATTCCACCAAGCCTTGCAGAATGTAGCCTGACTCCTCCCTTTCTTGCCCCATGCACATACTCTGTCACCAAGTTTTCTGGTTTTCTGTCCACTAAATATCTCCCTGCCCAGAACACAAGGCCCTGAATCATGTCCGCCATCTCTCTGTCCCTGTCATGGTCTCTGTACAGTCTTTGCTCACTTGTATCCACCATCCAATCAGTGACCAGGACCGTTATTCTAAAAGTGCAAAGCTGGCCCATCCCCATCACCGTCCTGCTAAAAGCCCACCTGGGGCTCCCATCACCTGGGGAGTATCCCTTCACTTTTTCCCTCTAACCTGTGCTCCTCTAGCCAAAATTCAGTCAAATTTAGATGGCGACAGGTGTCCTTTTTACATTTATTAAATATAAAGTTTTAATTCTGAATTCGCTTTTTCAAACCAAACACATGCTCCAGGCTGGAAACTCAAACCCATCCATCCCCAGTCAGAGAATGGGGGCAGGGAGGGGGTACCTTGTTTTTCTCTTTGCCCACCTCCTTCCTCTTGAGGATTGCCACCCCGCAGAATGAGATCCAGACTCCTAGCCAGCACACAAAGCCCCATGAGTATGGCAGTGCCTGCCCCCACCCTCCCTGCCTCTATGTGTGTATTCTGGGGCTTTTTGCAGTACCTGGAAGGCACCAGGCTCGTTCCTACCTCGGTGCCTTTGTCCATGCTGATCTTTGCTCGGAGAGCCCTTTCTTCTTTTCCTTCTCCCTTCCATTCAGGTTGTCCTCTCCTCCTGGAAGCCTCTCACCTGCACTCCTGTGCCTTTGGCTCTCACATCACCTTCACTCACCTCCTTTGTTCCACTTACTATCTGATAGCAACAGACTATTACCATGAACTCCTGTGTCTTTGCCACTCCTCCGTTCCCCATGCTCTGTCATAAGACCTGGTGCCAGGTAGATGCTGAATGAATGGTAGTTGAACTGAAACTCAACTAACAGTGCCTTGCAAGGTGGGCCAGTTCCGCAGAGCAGTGGTATCTAGGTCCTAGGGTCCCAGAGGGGAGAGAGGCCCCAGGGGCATTCGTAGTGCTGCGTGGAGAGATAGTTCCTAGTAAGGTGCCGGGTGTTAATGGAGGTGTGCGTGGCAGGTTCCCGAGTGCCCAAATCTCCTTTTTTAAAAACAAAATGTCCTGTTGTTGTACAAGCCTCAGATGGCTGGGCCCTCTCTGGCAGCCATTCTTCTTGTCTATTTGGAAGCAGAATTCCAGCAATTGACTACAACTCTTAAACTAACAAATCCAACTTCACAATATAACGCTGATTATGGGGAGACAGAGGAGAAAACAATAGATACCACATGCCTGCCATCAGCTGCATCTCCTTTGGCCCTCCAAAATTCAGCTCTGCCCCCTTATCTGTCTTTCTCACCTCCTCCCTCCAGCAGCCCCTCCTCTACCCCTGCCCCTGCCCTAAGACCCTCAGCTCTTTGCTGGGAGGAGCCCTGTGGCTCCCCCTCAGTATCTCCAGTTTGCATCCTCACACTCTTGACCTCGACTCAGGAAATACTCTAGCTGGGATTCACCCTCCTAAGAGAGCAGCTGGGGATTACAAATCATGTAAGATGTACTTGATCACAAGTCATTTTCTTCCCTGTCCCACTGAAGACCAGGTATATGTAATCACTGGAGTATAAAATCATATTTCTATGGGTCATTCCTAGAAGCTAAAAAAGGAATAGAATGTCTAGAAGGAGAGTAACAGATGCCCACATTGTGTGACTTTTTGTTAGAAGCTGTTTAAGCTCCGTGTGCACCTAAGAGAGGCAGGTGCCTATCTCCTGCCCCTTCAGTGGGAGGTGTTCACACAGGAACGTACAGTCTGAGCACCCTCAGCCCCAAATGGGAAGATGCTGCAAGCAGTTGCCCCGGGCTCCCCCCCCCACTGCCATGGGCACGGCCTCCCCTGGGGTGGTGCCCACTCTGGAAAGCCCCAGGCCCCCGGCCCCTCAGCACAGCATCTGCTCCAAGCCTTAGACTTGAAGTCAGAACCCAAGCTCACCGATCCCTGAGACTTCCAGAAGGGAGGGAGGAGACAGTTATGGCCTTGCTGTTATTCTGTGGAGAAATGGAGACTGCCGAACCTGGGGTTGGACCACACCCGCCTGCTGTATTCAGATAAAGAGGAAGCTTGCGCCTGGGCAGGGTGGGATTCTGGGGAAAGCCTATCACGAGCTTCTTCACAAGTTTCTGAACTTTCCAAGTTCTACACTAGGTATCAACTGCTGTGACTATTTAGGACAAAAATAATTTAGAACAAGAAAGGGAGAAGAAGGAAGGAGAGAAAGGATAAAGTCTCTCTCTGTCCATCTCTGGAACCCCCTAGGCAGGAAGAACCCTTGGCTGCTGCAGGTCTAGAGTGTTCATTTCTGAGCACCCCTGAGGCAGCCTTTCCTAGAAACTCTGGTGAATTTTAAAAGGCCTCTACTAGAGGGCCCCAGACCTAATGGTTAGTAGGTACTTTTCCCCCATTCTTTTATTATCCAGAAATTGCACAGCTATGGAATGAATGGACCCAGCATTTTCTCTGACCATTTAAAATCAGTCCCGTTGCCTCTCACCGGACAAGCACAATTATTTGGTGAGTACCTATTGGTGTCCAAGAGTAAGCAATTACTGGAACTGGGCATGAGTTGAAATATTTCCAAAAGAAATGAGATTTGGTCCCCATGGGCTTGAGGCCCACGTCATGTTAAGGTGAAAAATAGGAATACAAACAAAACTCTGTGTGTTTGAGTGTGTGTGTGTGTGTGTGTGTGTGTGTGTACAATAAGCATTGAACACTTTCATCTCAGACCACCTCTGAAATGACAGTGTATATCTGTACATCTGTCTCTCGATATTTTTTTTAGTTTCCTGTATATATATTTATATATCTATTGAATGCATACATTTATTATCAGTTTCCTGTATATATATGTGTGTATATCTGATATATACATATATATGTTTATGAGTATTCCTGTATAATCATACACACACACACACACACACTCAAACACACAGAGTTTTGAAAACAGGAAATTGAAAATACATGTATTATTCAATGTTTTTGGAACAGGAGAATGGAAACCCTGGGTCCACATTTATTTTTTTATTTAAATTCAATTAGCTGACATCTAGCACATCATTAGTTTCAGATGTAGAGTTCAGTTAGTCATCAGTTGCCTATAACACCTAGTGCTCATCACATGCATGCCCTCCTTGATGCCCGTCTCCCGGTTACCCCATCCCCCCTACACCAGGGTCCACATTTATGAGTACCAAAGTCCTGAGTTAGATCTTGAAGGAAGACATTATTCAATCAACAAAATTCGGGCTGTTCAAACCAAATAGGAAGGGGTGTGCTGGGCCCTTCTCATCAGCACTATGGTGCAGCACTCACCATGCTGGCTTTCAGGTGGGGAACTTGAGGCTCCGGGAAATGGAGTAACCTGCTTGGGGCTACAGAGCTATTCAAGGGCAGAGCCTAGTTTGAACCCATCTGGTTCCAGAGCCTGGTCTCGCTCTTCACTTCACCATGCATTCCTCCCCTCCATCACATGAAGGTGAGCAATGCGAAGGGCCTGGCAGGAAGTTGGGGAATGGAAATCAGCAAAGAGCTAAAGCCCGAGGTCCAGGCTTCGTATTCTTTGAAAAAAAATGAGATTAAGCCAGCTACTTGCAGGATAATTCTTGTTCCTATTTCTGGCATGGGGACACCAAAGAGTCTAATTCACAATCTCTGTTCTCGAAAGGCCCAAGATGGAGCTGAGGCAGGGGGAGGCTCATAGAGAGATCACTAAAGCACTGGGGGCACAGTGTTCTAGTAAAGGCTCATGAACCATGAGGTTCCAGGGAGGCCCCAACCTTGAGTCTCCAGCATTAAGCTTTAATCCACTTGTCAGCTATCTCTGCCACCAATCACAAAACCATGCCTTCAATGAAGGGGAAAGAAAGGGGGATTCAGGAAACCCTGGTGATGTAGAAACAATGCTGAGCTAGCAGGAAGGCTGGGTTCAGCCTTCAAATACTCAGTCCCTTCAGTGAAAAGGTCAGCCAAACTTGCACATTCTGTGAATAAAAGCTCATCAAAAAGACTGTCTAATTGAACTGACATGTCCTCTGATTCACTGTTCCACACCTCAGGCTGTCCTAGAATCCAGTCACAGATACTTCTAAGCAGTCATCTTGTCTACCTTTTACTTCTGGCAAGACTGTACCTAAGACCAGTGGCACTGTATTTTGAAAAACTTCACCTCAGTCAAGTTCAAACATAAAACAATTGGTTCTGCTTTTTGACCTAATCTGAAAGCATTTCGTCTTCAGTAGGAGAGTGAAATGTAACCCAGTGAACCATGTGGAGTGGGGGGAAGAAGACTTCATAGGCCCAGGAAGAAGGGATGGTAAGGAAATGTGTTAAATGGTGGGAGGGTCTAAAGGTTCACGTGGGAATCTCTACTGGCCTCTGCCATGTGGCAGGACTATCCTTGATCCCCAGTCCCACCTCCAGCCAAGAAATCCAGGAAACAGCTACTGATGACATGTCCTTCTATGTCTAATAGAATAAAGTGCATCCTAGGCCGCAGAGGTGAAAACAAATGCTCTTTTAGCACATTCAGGTCAGAACTGTTTTGTTGGCAGGGTTTCCCTCACTAAGCGGGAAAAAGAGAAAATTATAAGAACACCTTGCATCTAGAACTAGAAGGGAATCTGACACTATCCCTCCCCTCTCCAGACTAAAGAAGCTATAAAAGTTTATAACCCCAGTGACACTCAGGCCTTGCTGAGTTGGGGAGTGAGGAAGAAGACTTCATAGGCAGGAAGAATGATGGTAAGGAAATGTGTTAAAGCGTGGGAGGGTCTAAAGTTTCACATGGGAATCTCTACTGGCCTCTGGATATCCATGCAGATATCCCAAAGCCTAAGAAGGGGGGGTTCAGGCTGTCACTGAGTGTCTGTACAAAGATGGAAAAAAAATAGGAGGCATGCTGTTTGACCTTCTCCTCCTCTTTGTGATCCTCTCTATGATTCTATATGGCTTGGACTTTATTGTGAAGATATTAAGGGAGGAACGATTTCAACTATTCTACATATCTGTGTGTGTGTTTGCATCAGGAACAATGCCATGTGCTCACCAAACCCACTGCTCTTCTTCCTGGGTGCCCAATTTCCCATCCCCACCCCTTCCTTCTAGCAAGGGCCAAATGGAATATAAGTCAATGGGTTATAAGCAGAAGTGATGTGCATCACCTGTGACCCAGGCAAGTAAGAGCAGAAGTGCCTGCTTGCCTCTCTGTTGCATGCAGAGGATCCAGTAGAAATTCTGGGGCCCCTGGGGATAATGCAGCCACCAAATGGAAGGAGCCATGGTATCCCTGAAGGCAGCCCATGGAGCATCTGATTGGAGATGCTGAGGTTGTTGTTACAGCACACAGCCTACCCTGAACAACAGAGGCATATCTTTTTTTTTTTTTAACCTCAAGATAGTCTTTATTAACTTAATCCTGGTATTTCCTTCAGGATCACCAGTTACTCATATGCTGAATCTCTGTTCTCTAAATTTTTCATTTTTCCTCTCATTATTGACACTTTCCTTGCATTGTGACAGTTCGTCATTATTTCCCACTTCACCAGTGTTAATTCAGTAGACTAGTGTGCTTTCCACGATAGCATGGAACATATTATCTGTGTCATACTTTCCTTTACCTCCAGTTTTGCCTCAGCCCCTACATGCTAGGCTGTTCGCTCCTGTGGTTGTCCTCTCCTATTTCTTAGAAGCCATGTCTTTTTGTACTGTACAGAGGAAACCAAGTCATGGTCTGACATTTTCCTTGTGATTCCTATAGCAGATTATTACAAGAAGCAATGCTTCTTTCGAGTCTTCCAGATCATCTGTATTCCTCTGAAGTGTCTCTTCTCAAGATACTTCTAATTGCTTCCTCCCCTTTATTCTCCAATAAGATGAAATCAAGTCCTCTAAGATACAAAACACAGGGAAAATAGTTTCTAGCAAAAGGTGATCAGGAAACTACATTTTGTGGAAATAGATATGGTGTACACACAATTAACGGTGACTTTTAATACCATGTGGCAATTTCTGTACTAGCTGACCATAGCAATCACTTTATTTTTTTTTAATATTTTATTTATTTGACAGAGAGAAGCACAGGCAGAGAGGGGACACAAGCAGGGGGAGTGAGAGAGGGAGAAGCAGGCTTCCCGCTGAGCAGGCAGCCCGATGTGGGACTCGACCCCAGGTCTCCGGGATCATGACCTGAGCTGAAGGCAATCACTCAACCAACTGAGCCACCCAGGCGCCCCAGCAATCACTTTAATAGCCCACAAAGATCAAAGTTATAAAAGGATGATTACCAAGGAAAACAGCCCAATCTCGCATCCAGGTTATAAAATAGGTACTCCTTCAATTGAACTCATTTCTAGGCAACGGGTCTATTAACACTAGACTTGACTAGACTTGAGGACATAAGGACATCCACTTAGGTGAATCCACAAATCTTAAAGTAAGACCTCCCACCTCATAATTCCCTGAGATCCCATAAAACTACTGATAAGATTTAGGGAGAAGGAAATGAAAGAGAAGCATCATGGCAACAATTTGAGGGTTATCAGATACTGGAGACTCGGTCAGCCTCACTCCCAGGACATCTCCTGCTTGAAGAAATGACATGGGTGGCTAGTCCCACAGGCGAGCGCAAGGGAGACTTTTGATTCAGGCCTCAAGTGAAGGCAGAAAGATTCAAGCCCAGGTATTGACTTGACAGTAAGGGGTGAAAATAAACATTGGCATCACTGTATTTCTTCAAATCTAAGACATCACTGACTGACACACTATTATTTTAAGTATTACTAGAAGAGGAAAACCACCACCAGTTGGATTAGAAGGCATATCCCGATTTCAGAAATGTTGGCACGTGGAGAAAATGTGTTCCTTAGAATTAAGGAAGTATGGAAACCCACAGCTTAGATGTTAGGTCACCAACTTTGGGACTGCTCTTCACATATGGGTGGTAGGTCATCCACCAGGTCAGGAAGCCAAGATATGAGACAGGAGAAAGAGGCCATGGGGCTTTAGGAGAGTCCCCTGAGCGTTGACTCGGGGTTGATTGGCAGTGAGTTTGTTGGCTGCCAGTCCTGCTTCCACCAGGCAGTGATGCTCTATCAGTGACGGCAAGGCAGACTTATGTGCCCAACTGCCAAACATGCTGCACTCCGTGCACATCCGTGTCCTTCTGAGGAAGCAATCTTCCTCCTTCATGAAACAGGATGATCATGTCCTACTGCTAGACCAGACTAGGATAAGAAGACCAAAGCTTAAAAGACAAGAGGAGACAAAGATGGACCCATCACCTGGATTTCTGATTCGCGGAGTGGATGAAAACCACCCCGGCTGGACGTGTTCTCCAGAAGACCTAGCGCATACTGGGTGTTCAACAAATCCTAGATCCCATCTCCTATAGCCTTCCCTTCAGAACCCTCCCAGATCTGCCACTGATATCTGCCTTGCATTTTCTCAATATTGGGAATAGACAGATTTGAGGGAAAATTAACAACTATTGAGGGGGTAGGGGGTGAGGTAAATAACTCAGCAGAAGCCCAGAACTGTCTCACTATACCCAGGGAGTTGGCTCCACCATATTGCCTTGTGGCTAAAAACCCAGGTACTGGAAAGCATTAAGGGTCCAGGATCAAATCCGAGCTCTGCATCTATCTAACTGTGTGTAGTTGGGCAAATTAATTAATTTCTCTAAACCTCAGTTCTATACGATGGAGAGAGGAATAGAATCTCCTCAAAGGATTATATGAAATAAGATACAAAAGCACAAAGCCTAGTAAATAATATGCGCTCAATAAATATTAGGTGCTACTATTAAATCCTTCTTCCTGTGGCCTACTGACACTGTAACAATTGAATTTTTAAAACTACAATCTGGTTCCATCCTGCCAACAAGCATATATCTGGGCTCACTGCCCCATCAAATGTTCTCATGGGAATGCCAATGCATCTGTGAAACTCAGTTTAATAAAATTAGGCAGATTATATTTGCTACTGAGTTTCTGTACTAAAGACACAGGTAGATTTTTGGTTCAGGGGCAGTTTTAAATGGCAAGTTCCACTTCTCCATTCAGCAGGTAAATCTAGAGATTCCAGTGATGTTACAATACTCCTTGCATCACTGATGAGAATGCTTGGACTGGTTACAGGTCTTTCCAGCTAATTCCCTGACCCCCTTGACCTGGCTATTTATTATAGGCACAGAAAGCTGTGCCCAGCCATCTGACATGCTTGTGCCTTGGGAAGGAAGGACTTCTGGCACTTCCTGGCAACTGAGCTTAGAATTCAAAAGAAAGGGGTGAGGTTTTCAGTTTGGGAAAAATAAAAGTAGTAAAGGATTGGAAACCAAGGCAGAAAATCATGGAGGGTATAAAGAGAGCAAATAAAGGGAGAGATCCCATTCCTCATCACTCAAACAAAGGCATTTAAAGGAAATGAAATAAAGTTTCACATGTGGTTAGTAAACAAATAGAATGTACGAGCCCAAGACATGATCCATACTGAGACTATAGGAAGCCATACTAAACATCCTCCTAAAGACATCTCTGATAATAAACATCCATAAGGCATTTAGGCAGGACGCAGCTATAGAACATTAAGTGAAAAAGACTTTGGGGTGGAATAAATAATAGCTGGGGCTCCCCCACCCTCCATCTTTGCCTTCTTTGTGCCCAGCCTCTCTGGGAAGTGGGACAAAGTGCCCTGATGCCATCTCTCTCCTACACCTTTGAACCCTCTATAATTTCAGAAACATATTACATAATTTCAGAAGCATGATAATATGGCAAGGCATGCCCATTCTGGCTAAGACTACCTGATTTGTATCCTAGGTTCACCTCTGCTAGCTGTGAGATTGTAGGCGAGTTACTGTACCACCCTGTGCCTCAGTTTCCTCGTCTGTAAAGGGCTGTTGCAATCAAATGGATTTATCCATGAGAAACACACAGAACAATGTCTGTCATAGAAGACACATTCAATCATGTGTTATTTGGTGGCAGTCAGCAGTGTGAGTGAATTCAAACATCAAGCTGGACCCGCTGAGAAGGGTGAGCACCGGCACGCATCTTGCAAGCATGGGTATGTTCCAAGGGGGTCTGTAGTAGGTTGAACAGGGGCACCGCCAAAAAATATGTTCACGTCTTAACTCCCAGAACCTGAGAATGTGACCTTATTTGGAAAATGGATTTTGAACAATGAAATTAAGAATCCCAAGATGAAATCATCCTTTCATTGTCCTTTCATCGTGGGCACCAAATCCTATCACTTCTCCCTTATGAGACACACAGGCAGATGGCCACGTGAAGACAGGCAGATATGAGAATAATGCAGCCACAAATCAAAGAAGACCAGAAGCTGCCAGAAGCTTGGAGGAAGCAAGGAAGGAGTCTCTCTTAGAGCCTTTGGAGGGAGCACAGCCCTGCTGACACCTTGATTTTGCACTTCTGACCTCCAGAAGTGTCTCAGGGCCATTCCAACCTTAATATGCACAAGGATCTTGCTAATCTACAGGTTCTGATTCAGCAGGTGTGGGGTGAGGCCCGAGATTCTGCATTTCTCAAATTTTCCTAAGTGATGGCATTGCTGATGGTCCACAGACCACGCTTTGAGTAGTGAGGGTTTAAGAGCATATTGTCATCGGCAGCAGCATGAAGACAAAGGGGATGCCTGGAACAAAGGGACAGAAGTTGTAGAGCCAATCAGCTACCACACCGGGCCACTGAGACAGTAGAGGAGCCGCCCTTTCAGCTGGAGGATAAAGAGCAGATGCAAGTCACCGAGCTCTTGGTGGCAGGTCTCCCTAGGCTCAGTCGATGCTTCTGAATTGAACAGCAGCTCACTGGGGCAGTACTAATGGGTTCTGACCGCTCCTGTTCATCACTCTCTAACAGGGTCAACCAAGAAGTGGTCTCCTCCTCTTGGATGACAAAAACAAAATAAGATTTCCTCATCCCTGGCTTATGGAGGGCCCAGAATAATTCCTAGGAGAATGGAAATTTTGGAGATAGAATCCCAGTTTCCTAATTTTAATGAACTTGGTGACTTATATATCAGTACTTTTGCCCTATTTTTTTTTTAAGATTTTGTTTATGTATTTATTTGCAAAAGAGAGAGAGTTGGGGGAGCAGAGGAGAGAGACAAGTAGACGGCATGCTGAGCACGGAGCCCAACAGAGCCCAGCCCCTGCGAGCATGGCCTGAGGTGAAATCAAGAGTCACTTAGCTGACTGAGCCACCCAGGCACTGCTGCCCTATTGTTTTTTATGGAGTGGAAAATGCATCGTCCGAAAAGGGGATGAGAACTTGCCACAAATGTAGCCTGGGCTCATGTGTGAGTAGATATTGAGAAGCTCAGGTTGGTCAACAAGAGAGGAGAGGCCTCCGGTATGTCCAGGACGAGTGGAGTAGCTTATTCACTAAAAAAGCCTGGATTTAAATAAAATTAAAAAAAAAAAAAAAAAAAAAGGCTGGTCTGCCAAGTTCAATGTAGGAATGGGCAGAAGATATAGATGTCCCTTGGGCTTGTGTTTTTGAAAGTCATTTTGAAAAGAAAAACAAGCCCAACAGAGTAACTTCGCTAGGCCAACTCACCAACCAGGGCTTACTACCTGATCTAACTGCGGTTTCAACCTCCCCAGAGAAATGTTATCTTAACTGTCTAGTCGGGAATTTTCTGGTCAGCACCAGTGATGTAATCTGTCACAGGGGCCCTCTCCAGGTCCCAAGGGAAGATGAGGTCATCCACCTAACCAGACCCCCAGCTCTGGCCCCTAAGGGAATGTGACCATGCCTGAAACAATCCTTCCTATTCTTTTGCTAATTGTCCCGCCCCTTTTCCACCTGTAACACCCTTCCGTTTTGTACAGCTTCTCCAAACTGCTTTCTCTTTGTTAAATGGGAATTTGCCTGATTCGTCAATCACTGAATAAAGCCGATTTGATCTTTAAATTTACTCAGATGAATTTTGTTTTTTAACTGTCTGAATTCTCACTACTTTAATTTCCCATGGATCTGTATCTCCAGCACCCCTCCTGCAATCCAATCTACATACACAGTTTTACCTCTAAAATGCTTCAAAAATCACCCAAGGCTCCCCACTGTCTGTATCACAAAACCCCCCAAGACTCCCCACTGTCCGTAGCCAAGATAGCCAGAAGGCTTTCGAGTACTTACCAACTCCAATGGATTGGTGGCACTGACTTAAAAAAGCTTGAGCCCTCCTCTGCATTCAGTCTGAAAGGAGGAGATTGATTTCTAGGGTCAGCCCTGGGCTCCCGGCCGGGGGAGCGGCACCATGCCATTTCTTCCCCAACAACAGGATAAAGTCATCTTGGCTCTCAAACTCCTCAAGTCAGCACTTCCCCGGTCTTCCTCTGCATGAAATGGCCACCCAGACAGAGAGAACCACCCTCCGCCCCACATTAGCCCCCAGCTCTCCTCTTCCCCAGGTCAAGGTCTTCCCGTTCTCCAGCACGTAATTCTCTTCCTCTTCTGCCAAACTGACATCTTTTCCTGCCATTATTCATCTCTGTCTATGAGTCAGGACAAAAATGATTAATGCATGAGTGTTCCCCGCTTCTCCCCTCCCCGCAGCCTCTTCTTCCTAAACTCCAAGAAGAGCTCACCTTGCCTCATCGGCTCTTTTGGGCTTCATGAGGTAGAATCAACAGGGAAGGGAGCAGGAGAGAATGAGAGGAGGGACCTTCAAGGAAGCTGGTGGGTTTTTAAGGTCTTGTGTTGAGAGAGGCGCAGCAATATGAGATGAGAAGGCAGCAGGCCTCAGAGAAAGGTGGATTTACAGGAGTTGCTGTGGTCTACACACCCCTCATTTCACAATAAAGAAATGCAAAACCATGACTTATCACAAAGGGCTTCTGATTATTTATATCCGTCCTTGAGGGCATAGTGGTGCACTCAGGCTGAACCTCACGGGACATGGCTGTGTAAGTATCCCATTTATACCTCCCCGTGCCCTTTCCCCATAAGGCTTGAGGGGCCAGTCCTGCACCTGTCTTACAGGGTTTCGGGCAAATCCCAGAGTGGCCGAGTCTGGCAGGCCCTAAATGCTCCCCAACCCCCCCACTTCACAGATACAGAGGATGAAGCCCAAAGAAAGGGGGTCTTCAAATTCCACCGCAGCTAAGATGCCTGCGTGAGTAGTCTGTTCTGCACTGAAGGCGCAGCGTGACCGCCACCACCCCTCCCTTCCTTCCTTCTTCAGGAGGAGGCACTGTAGGTGAGGCGACAGCAAACCAATCCAGTCTGACAGGTTTTGATTGAAGATACACTAAAAAGTGCCTTGTATGAAAATACATTAAGCATTCTAGAGAAGCCTGCCAGGGACACTGACCTGTTGTGAATTACGTTATAATGGGAAGCATAACTTTGCACAGATCGTAATCATCCCTGATCATGGGTAAGACTCTGACCTCTCTGCCTTTGGGTTTAGCTCTCCACTCACAGGTATGACCCCTCTCCTATTTCCTGTTTCTCATCTTCTCCTACCCTTGTACCTGATCCCTTGCCTCACCACCACCCCCCTGCATAGAGGCAAGTCCAGTGCAGAACATGCCAGGGGCACCTTGGGAATGTTTGCTTCTGACTGTGGGAGTAGGGGAGTCTCATTAAAGACCACTCTACTTACTGGGCTGCCGTGCCCATTGGCAAACCCTCAAGAGCACCTTTAACGCCTGGCTCTCACTGAATGTCAGCATTAAGGACTCTTTGAAGGCAACGTGGCCTGGGTTGCTCCCAGGAAATAATTCCTCCGCTTCCCTGTTGACCATGGCAGGCTCCGTGTAAACTGGCTTCCTGCTGAGTTGGGGGCAATAGGAGGCACCAACACAAGATGGAGGGAAGATGCCAGGGCATTTCTGCCCTTCCTCTCTGCTTCACACAGCATCTCCTCCAGGGCCCCAGTTCCCACCTGAGAAGCCCACCATGTTCCAGCTTCCACAGAGTGAGTGATCCTGGCCCCAGGGCTGGGATAACATCACTTCCCCACCTTTTCCCTCCAGCCTCCTTTCTGGCAGAAGTGAATTCCTGCTGGGGCTGTCTCTGGGCTACCTCTCCATGATCAGTTTCACTTCCTCCATTACCTGTAAATGTCCTGCTTTAAATGCCCTCTGCTGAGATAGTTAGAGAAGTGTCTATTGTCCTTATTAGAGCCTCACTGATACACAGCCCAACTCCCTACCTTCTTTCATCAAACCTGTTAGAAAACTGAGGTCAAGGAAGTGTGATTTGTCTTAAGAAGGACTCAGTGAGGGGCGCCTGGGTGGCTCAGTTGGTTGGGCGACTGCCTTCGGCTCAGGTCATGATCCCAGAGACCCAGGATCAAGTCCCACATCGGGCTCCCTACTGGGCGGGAGGCCTGCTTCTCCCTCTCTCACTCCCCCTGCTCGTGTCCCCTCTCTGGCTGTGTTTCTCTCTGTCAAATAAATAAAATCTTAAAAAAAAAAAAAAAAAAAAAAAAAAGGACTCAGTGATACTTTGTGGTCAGTGCCTGGCCTGGCCTTCCTGCCTCTGCCCTCCTCGTGTCTGCAGAAAATGTCAGGGAATGCCTGATTTTCACATTGAAGCCAAACGAGTTGCAAATCATTGAGATCAACAAGTTCTCAATATGTGACTTCTAAGGCATAACCATAGTCCTTTCACACATCCTCTGGACATGAGGAGCAATTAATACCTCTGCTCTGAGAGATAGAGGCACATCAATTAGAGTAGCCAGGTAGTAACCAGAGCCAGTCACCATAGGTTTCTGTGCCTCAGTTTCTACATCTAAGGAAAAAAATTAACACAAAATTATCCTTTCCAGAAGCATTTATTTTTTTTAAGATTTTTATTTATTTATTTGACAGAGAGAAACACAGCTAGAGAGGGAACACAGGCAGGGGGAGTGAAAGAGGGAGAAGCAGGCTTCACACCAAGCAGGGAGCCCGATGAGGGGCTCGATCCCGGGACTCCAGGATCATGACCTGAGCTGAAGGCAGTCACTTAACCGACTAAGCCACCCAGGCGCCCCTTCCAGAAGCATTTAAATAGTTCTCGTAATTTTTGCAGCAAAATTCAACTCCTTAGATTTTGGACCAGATGGACTCTCAACTCTGCAAAGTAGGTTTAATTTAATAGTTATTTAAATATGCCACATATTTTAAACACACAGTGCTTCTGCTAATTAACACTTCATAATTTCTCAAGAGTCCCATAGGCAATTGCTACTATTTGTAACTGGTGAAAGATGTGTCAAGAAAATGAATCTTATTTCCTCCTTGAATTGCAGGCCTAGGATAGTGTATGTGAAGAATCTTGTCTCTTTCACCTCATGTCAATGAAGTGGTAGGAGAAGATGAGGGTGACTCCCCTGGGGTTGAATGATGGGGACACATGTGCAGAGCACCATCTTGGGTGGTGATGTTAAGCATGATGTTCTTCAAAAGGGCCAGTGAGCCCAGGTTGGTTACACAGACACACATACACTAAATAGTTTTCTAATAAGAAGACATGGACATATGCACACATACATATACACACACACAGCACCTTGTAAGGGAAGTCAGTCAGCAGGGCAAGATGCCCCCCAGCTGCATGAATCTGACAGGCAAGGCACAGGTGCAGAGTGGGGGGCTTGTGGCGTTCAGCCTCCAGATCTCACCAGACTGCCTAAACATCTTCACCTACTCATCTGTGCCTGAAATTCAATCAGCTAGAGGTGTACTAGACTAATGTCTCCTGCCTTTAAAGGCCAGCACTCCTAGAAGAGTTGGCCAAATACTTGTGGATCCCTCCTACATCAGTGTGACCTGAGGAGACAGCTGTTTTCCTGGAGCTTTGCAGACATCAGGCGCTGATGGGTCAGGGAACCCGAAAGGAACATGCAGTACTTTAGGGGGATGTAGTGGGAAGATGGAGGCTGCCTTACTGTATTGTAACAGGGTCCTCAGGCACCTGAGGAGTCAAGGAAAGGCATTTTTAAAGGTTGATGGGCCCTCAATGAGGAAGGGAGAAGGGAACGTCTACTTACCAGGGTTCTGCCTACGACAACCCTTTCCTGCACCTGCTCCCACTCTTTACACCCACTACAACCTCAGGATTGCTTCTTCTTTGAGGGAAGGAGGAGACATGAACGAAAGGTTGACAATGAGGCAGAAGAGACTGAGTGTGACTGTGGAAAAGCTCATCGTATGGAACCTATTTTCTGGAAATTCTAAAAATAACAAAGAAGTACAACGGGCTTTCACTTTTCACTAAACTGGATGCTCTAAGAGGGAAGGGCTCTGTCTGATTTTGCTCATTGCTGTATCCCCAGCATCTAGAATAGTGTCTGAATGATAGGAGCGGCTCAGTAGGAACTGGCTGAATGAATGAGGTGGTACAGACCAACATGCAATGAGGACACCCCCAGGCCCTTTCAGTGGCCTTTCTGATGGGCCACTGACCACTCTGGCTGCATGGTCTCTTGCTGGAGTTATGGATGGGCCTCTGGGTGAAAAGGAAATCCCTCTGCAGTCTGCTACAGCTATGGGTGCTGGCTCTGCAGGCTTTCTGCTATTCCCTTGGGGTCACTGCCTTCATTAGGCAGCATCTGCTGGATGGCCAGCCCATGTGTCGTATCAAACAACTGCGGCATGGTCCCTGCTGATGCCCACCAAAGGAGGTGGATGCTGCACCAACCAACCTTAAATTTCTCTCAAACAAACCTTTCTGCCCTTCAATAGGTGGCAGGCTTCACACCTAAAGAGACTGAAGGGAAACTCTTTGAGGTACTTTCTGCCCTTAATTTTGGAGACACCACAGGCAAAATGAAACTGCTGATATTCTGTTGGAACCAATGTCCCAAGGTGATGTTTATGGCCCTCTTTTTACTCTTCCCTCCCCCTCCCTGCCATGAGGTTTAGAGGATTAAGTGCCAAAGGTAGCTGGGGTGCCTGGGTGGCTCAGGTGGTTGGGCGACTGCCTTCAGCTCAGGTCATGATCCCAGAGACCCGGGATCGAGCCCCGCATCCTGCCCCGCATCGAGCCCCTCATCGGGCTACCTGCTCGGCGGGAAGCCTGCTTCTCCCTCTCTCATTCCCCCTGCTTGTGTTCCCTCTCTCGCTGTGTTTCTCCCTGAAAAATAAATAAATAAAATCTTTAAAAAAAAAAAAGTGCTAAAGGTAGCAGATAAGAATCTAGCCATGATCGTGATCCCAGGATCCTGGGATGAGTCTCACATCGGGCTCCCTGCTCAGCAGGAAGCCTGCTTCTCCCTCTCCCACTCCCCCTGCTTGTGTTCCCTCTCTCACTGTCTCTCATTCTGTCAAATAAATAAATAAAATCTTTAAAAAATAATAATCTAGCCATGATTTTGTAGAAAGATAGAACAAAGTCATTTCTAAGCAAACTGTGAAGTGGTACAAAAATATACAGTATGAGACTTACAGATCTTTATAATTTGCAAACTCATTTGTCAACAAATCAAAACCAGCAGTGGGTTCAGCCAGTGATACTCCTACCAAAACAGATCTACAAAAATCCAGCTTCACATGAAATCTCCTTGCATAATTCTAGGTTCACAGTAAGTCTTCAAATTCTATATGATTGAGAAACATTTGAATGCAATATATATTGGGTCCAATTGAGGTCATATATGTATTAAAAAAAAAAAAAAAAAAGCTTTCCTGATCCATACACCATACTGAGAAACCACAGCCCTAAGTGAGCACTCCAGGAGCTGCTGTGTCCCAGGAAAGAGCCCTAGACAGACTCAAGAGCCAGAGGTCTGGCCCTAGATCTCTAACTTGCTGTGTGATCAAAGCAAGACTGTACACATCTCTGGGCTTCTGGGCATCTGTAAAAGAGAGTGTGGGATAAAACAGCCTCTGAAGTTCCTTCCAGTACAGAGATGCTCTTTTACTGAGAGTCTGTGATTTGACTGGCTCCAGTGGTGCCTCTGCCTGGTCCTGCTGGGGAAAGACTGAGGTGGGCTCTCCCTCTCCCAGGTCATCTTCACCTGGCCCTCAGAGATGGAGGAAGTGTGGATGGAGAAGAGGATCTGGTGGCATCGACAGAGCAGCAAGGTCCCAGGGGCAGGGAGGTTGCCTCTAAACAAAGAACTCAGCCTAGGAATTCTCCTGCAAGGGGAGCCTTTGCCTGGGGGAGAAGAAAGGAATAAAGGAACTTGTAGAGGGCTTTCAACACCCCAGCTCATCCCTCAGTTACTGGGAGAGGGGGACGTGCAAGAGCTAAGTTTGAGCCAGAGTGCTTTGAATTTCACAAGAAGAAAGAGTCACAAAACGTCTCATGAAAAAGGTGCAGGTCCTGGCCCCAGCTGTCTGTTCGTGCCTCTGTCAGAATCATCCTTCCTCTGCTAATTAATTCCCATCTCATCAGTCACTCTTGGCACATAAGCCCTGCTCAGAATTTCCCATTTAAATTACCTAGCACTCAAGAATACTGTACCCTGATACAGACACACAAAAAGTAAGGCATATTTGGACAAATTAGCTGCTTTTTTATAAGCTCAGGGTCCAAGAGCCTTCTTTATCAAATCTACCACAGGCTACAATTTTGCAGATCTTTTTCCTGAGTTTTCTGGCAGCAGATGTTGCTTCTTGCAGGAGACATGAAATCACTGCTGGCATGCCTTCTCCCCTGTGATCTGCAGTCTGCTTTTTAAGGAGGCTTTAATAATGCATGGGAAGGGAAGGGTAGTGCACGAATTCAACACCAAAATGCTACCAAGACAAGGTGCCTTGATCAGGTCTGGTGGGCAAAGCAAATGGATTACGTTTTTGTTTTTTGGTTTTTTTTTAAGTTAAATTAGCCAACATCTAGTACATCATTAATTTCAGATGTAGCATTCAGTCATTTATCAGTTGCATATTATATCCAGTGCTCATCACATCAGTGCCCGGTACCCTCATCATGCCCATCGCCCAGTTACCCCCTCCCCCCACCCACCTCCCCTCCAGAAACCCTCAGTTGGTTTCCTATAGTTAAGTCTCTTGTGGTGTGTCTCCCTCTCTGATTTCTTCCCTTTCAGTTTCCCCTCACTTCCCCTATGAGCCTCTTTGCTCTTTCTTATATTCCACATATGAGTGAAATCATATGATAATCGTCTTTCCCTGATTGACTTATTTCACACAGCATAATACTCCCCAGTTTCATCCACACCAGTGTAAATGGTAGGATTTCATCCTTGCTGATGGCTGGGTAAATATTCAAATGAATCAGCTTTTAGACTGAATCTTCTAGTTTGTATCAGGGAAGGGTTTGGATCCCAAAGCTTTTTCTGAGGGTGCCATATGACAAGTGCAGGTTTGAGCCAACCTCAGGTTGTCAAGTGCTGATTTTCATTACCTCCCAGCTGCCTGGCCACACAAATCACTTCTAGCTAAAGAAGGAAAAAATGCTTTTCATTTAGCTGTCAAGAATGCTAGGGCTAAGTACATATTTGACTGACGTCTTAAAAGATGTTATCAAAAAGATGTTGCAGGTCTGGTAAAATATGTCAAGAATCAGAAGCAATGCCGTGGAAAGGAAGGAAAGAGTCTGTTTGGATTGCCAATGTGTAGATTACATAACTGATGTCACTGTGCCACCTGGGAAGTTTATAATATTTTAAAAATACAGTGAGATTCGGCGAGTTTTCAGAAATGGGTTGCTGCACTGATAAAGAAAGGATCTCCTTTCTTGTCCCCAAGTCCCAGTGCTTTCCACAGACACACAAAGCCCACCCCCAGGAGCAGACGAGCAGACTTCATCTCTGTTGTCAAGGAAACCAGTCTGTTCTTAGCTCTAGAATTAGAAAGCCAGGGCCTGGCCTCGGCAGTGCCTTCTGCTTACTTCCCAACACAGCCCGCCATCTCTTCCCCACTGGGGACACTGAAGACCATGTCACAAAATCACTAGCCCTGGCCTAGCCGGTGGAGTGGGGGCTCCTTCCAAAGCCCAAACCAATCCAGCCCACATTTAACAAATCCATAGTGCCGGGGGCAGGGGGGGTGGGATGCATTCATCCACACAGAAAGGGAGAGGACAATTGACAAGAGATAAGCAATTGACCCGTGTTACTGGGATTGGCTTAGGGAAGGAGGATTGA
Organism: Spilogale gracilis; assembly: GCA_004023965.1. NCBI lineage: Eukaryota > Metazoa > Chordata > Mammalia > Carnivora > Mephitidae > Spilogale > Spilogale gracilis. The sequence goes on along the minus strand of PITA01000273.1, from coordinate 84,719 downwards.
CCATCCAATGTCACCCAGCATTTTTTCCTCCAAAAAACCCTTCCCCACATCTCTCCAAGTGGGCATCCGCCAGTGGTTCAAACCTGACGTTCTACCTGAAGTAGGGAGTAGGCCCCAGGGAAGCCTTTTGGGGTGAAGGGTCTGGATAAAGTTTCCCCTGTTTGGGAAGCGGTATTGGAGAGTCAGGGGTGGGACAAGGGTCTGGGTAGAAGGATAAAGGAGAATCCCAATATTATTACCACCAGGGAAGTGGGAGTCTGGGATGGAACAGAAACAGGGAAGGACAGAGTGACCTACCTACTGGCAGGAAAGGGAATACGATGACTGGTACCTTCAGGAATAGGCTCTGTGGTGAATAAATTAAAGGGGCTCTAAGGGTGGACACATCAAGGAGAGTCTTGCCTGGAAAACAAACCCATGCGCTTGATCCTCTGAACTCCCTGAGCCAACATTGTCAGGACCCTTTCCAGAAGGGAGCACCCTTTACCTTGCATCCTACTATCTGGATACATGCTTTATCCGTCCTTTTAAACAAGACTCCTGCAGATCCAATTCTGACCCATCTCTCTAACCTCCACAGGTCTGGAAGGACCACTTGTGCATACGAGGCCTGATACAGTTCTGCTGAGTTTTCATGAAGAATGAATTCCTACTCTAGACACTGTGAAATCACTTACAGAAAGTGCTCACAATTTTGAAGTGATTATGAGAAAGAAGCTTAAGATTCTGAACTCTCAATTTCCAAGAGTATTGGTTAGGTTTTCACTTCCTGCCATGCTTTGTCCAACTCTCCCAATTATTGCAACTGCCTTGTAATAACTAGGAAGCCCCCCGATGATGATGGTGATGGTCCCCGTCAGCACAGGGAAGCTACAGTGAGACACCTGAACAGAGAAATGGGGAATTAAACGTGTTCTCTGAATTAAACCCTAGGAGTGGACACAGTGCTGGGGGCAGACGGGCGTCATGATTAACTGAAAGAGGAACCCAGTCCTTGTCCAGTAGGACTGGAGTTTAATCTGACAGTGTCATCTTACCCCCACATCTGTCCTGGAGGGATGGCACAGTCCCGAGGACATGGTTCATGCAACACAGAGTTTTAAAATCTCTCGAATCCTTTGCTTAGATTTCTCAAGCACCAGGAAGAATAGAGTCTCCAGCAGTACTTTTTAAAAATCTCCCTTTTCCTCTTCAATTCAGTCCACTCACATACACAGTCACCAAAGGTTTTTTCCCCCAAGTCTCAACCTCCCCACTGCCTAAAGCTCCTCTTCTGCCCTAGCCAGTTCTGCCTTAGTCCTACTTCAGGCCCCCATTTTCCCTCACTCTTTCCCTGACAGCGTCAACTTTATTATGCAAATTAAACCTCCTTAGATTTGTCCTTCCTTTCTCCTACCCTACCCACCTTTCCTTCCAAGTCTCTCTTCCCCCACCTTCCACTCCAGAAGCCAGGAGAACAGGCTTAATTAGGCAGACCCTAAGGAGGGTCCATCAGGGAAGGAAAGAAGCTATGTACACAAACCAAAGTCTTCTTCAACTGTCTAGGGAGCAGAGATTCTGAGAACAATCAAATAGATGGTAATGACTTGGGCCCCATCCCGAAAGAAAGGAAGGAGAACTAGGCAAGCACAAAAGCACAATGGAGGGTCACAGAGCAGCAGGTGGATGCTGGATTAAAGGGTGGGCCAGCTGGGCAGGAGCTTGGAGCACTAGTCATCAAGCGCACTAGAACATCCTTGGCACAACTTAACACTGGTTATATAGAAATACAGTGTCAGTTAACCACGTGTTCATAGAAACAATACACACTAAATGAGGTTTCTCTTCCAGACTCCTCACATTAATAGTGAAATTTAAACTGGTTTACTCCCATCGAGTAGACAGAAAACTTATGACAGCTCCTTGATCACGCTGACCTACAATTCTCAAGTATTTTTGCAAAATGCCCCTCTAGGCTTCGTGATATAAACATAACAGTTCCCTGAGGTCTGTCACCAGATTCAGCTGAAAGTTCTAAACAAATAAGACAAGATAGAGTGCTACGTATTGAGATAAGTTATTCAGCTTATTATGTAACACCTAGAACTCTTCATATGCCTTTCAAGCTGCCTAGTTCAGAAAATCTTATTAAGACTTTCTTTACTTTGGCATGTAAATATCTATTTCTCCCCACCCTTATTTTAAAAAAAAATTTTTTTTTGGAATGACATACTACAATAATATCAGGGGCACCTGGGTGGCTTAGTCCGTTAAATGTCTGCCTTTGGCTCAGGTCTTGATTCCAGGGTCCTGGTATGAAGCCCCATGTCAGGCTCCCTGCTCAGCAGGGGTCTCTTCTCCCTCTGCTCCTTTCCTTGCTCATGCTCTCTCTCTCTCTCAAATAAATAAAACATGTTTAAAAAATACTTAAATAATATCAGCCGGAGAAAGGCAGAATCATTTAGCCCGCCTAGTATGCTCATAAAGGCACAATTCAGGAGAGAAAGACCATCCTTATTACAAAAAGGATACTTCAGGCTTGATACTATTTTGAGACATTTAATTCATCCAAGCTATGCTCTGGTTCTAGCTCCCTGAAAATTCTTCTGTGAATTCTCACATCCATGTGAGGCCAAAAGAGAGCAAGTTCTGGCCAACATACCATAGATTGCCTCCGATCTTCATTCCACTCTTTAGAGTGAAAATTATTATCCCACTTTACAGGAAAGGAAACTGAGGCCCAGAACACTTAAGTTTCTCAGAAACACACAGCTAGTAAGTGGCTGAGCTAACACTAGCGCTGGATTCATCCGATTCCAAAGCCCAGAGTACCAAGAGGCATGCAATTGTTTCTACAGCTTCTTTATTTAAAGAAAATCAAACACTACTTGAAAGACTAATTCATAAATGAAAACAAAAATCTGGTCATGGGTGACCAGAAATGTTTTAAATAATTACAAATATTTTAAGAAATTCCAGTTGAGGATGGTGTCTACCCAGTGCTCCATTACTCGCTCTCCCTCAACTTTTCACAAAAACCCCATGTTGACTCACACACTAAATCAGATCATAAGTCATAAAGACTCCAGAAACAAAGACAGACAATTAGACTTGAACCAGAACAACAGACGAGCATTTAATCAACATCAGACCCATGTGATTGAAAGGAGAGGCACAGAGGTGCCTGGGTGGCTCAGTTGGTTGAGCAACTGCCTTCAGCTCAGGTCATGATCCTGGAGACCTGGGATCGAGCCCCACATCGGGCTCCCTGCTCAGTGGGAAGCCTGCTTCTCCCTCTCTCACTCCCTCTATTTGTGTTCCCTCTCTGTATTTCTCTCTGTCAAATAAATAAATAAAATCTCTTTAAAAAAAAAGTTTTGAAAGAAGAGGCACAAATAGGGACTGACACAGGCACCTATCTTTGTCATTTGGAGGACAGAAAGCTCATCAGATAGAAGGTGACACCTTATTCATCCCCAGTGCCTGCTTCCTGGCTCTGTAGCAACCTTCACACCATGTTGCGGAAGGTGTTCCTTGAGTGGCCAGAGACATTTCACATATATCATCACCGTGAGTGTCTCTCATGCTCCATCCGCATCAGGACTGCAGTGTTAGGCAAGCAACATGGCCAGGGACAAACATGGATTCCAATACTATGTTAAAACCAGGGATCTGAAGACACAGACAAGAAGAGACTGTAATAGGATATGTGTGGGAGTCAGACAAAATCCACCTCCAGGCCACTTATAAAAAAATATATATGTATGTCATTCGCCATGATTAATAATTATTAGCTATCCAGGAAAAAAATAAATGTAAACAAACAATAGGTTACAACATTTTTATCAAAGACAACAAAATTCAAGGTAAAAACCTCTAGAGAAAGCAAAGATTTTATATACGAAGAGAGAAATTTCCACAGTGAAGATATCATATTGAACAATAGATGTTATGCATCAAATAACATAGTATTGGACTATATATATTGTATTTTATACATATCTATATACATATATACATGTTATATACACATGTACATAAACATTAAGAATTGGTGAGAAAATACCAAGGTCCAAATGATGATGGATGACATTAATACACTTTTCAGTTCATCACAAATTAAAGAGGTTAAAAAAGAGGGGTGGAGGGTACAAAAGCCAAATAGGTTGACTGAGCCTGTGGAACTGAGCCCTTAACGTGTTGTATCAGATGCTAACTCCAGGTAGGTAGTGTCAGAATTGAATTGAATTATTCTGGGATTATGAAATTGGTCATTATATATATATACAACTATATATTTCATGTCAGAAATGTGGGTAAAGGAAACAAGTTCCTTTTATTTATCAGCCTTGATGTGGAAGAAGATGGGGAAACAAAGGGATATATTGCCTTGCACAAAGAGTAACAAAAATATCAGAAGTGGGGAGTGCCTAGTGGCTCAGCTGTTAAACATCTGCCTTTGGCTCAGGTCATGATCCTGGGGTCCTGGGATTGAGCCCCACATCAAGCTTCCAGCTCAGCAGGGAGTCTGCTTCTCCCTCTGCGCCTCTCTCTCTGCTCGTGCACTCTCTTTCTCTCTCCCAAATAAATAAATAAAACCTTAAAAATTTCAGAAGTGGTGCACCAACAGCAAATGGGGAAAGATGGGAGAGGCAAATATAGACAGGTGCACTGGGACAAGAACCTAGCAAAGAACAGGGGCCTATGGAAAGAAACAATGAAAAATTCCCTGTGATGAAGAAGAGCCAATAAATTTTAAAAATCACTGATGCTGAATTAAATTTAAAAGTTGTTTCCAGCCCTAATCTATAAATATCTTCTGTGTGCCTAATCCTTTGGTTAAAAGTCTGACATGCAGAAGAGCCTTGTGTTAGTGGTGCTCTGGGAGAAGAAAGGAGAAAGGAGAAAGGACGGTGTTTAGTGAGGGCAAATGTATTAACAAAGAGGGCAGCTCCTCTGGGAGGCCAGCTGTCAAGTATGAGGACACTTCTGTTTACCAGGATGTGTTTCCTCTCTACTTTCAGGGGTAGAAAAGGAAGATAATTTCCCACCCGCTTCCAGCTTGGCACTGCCTATGTCTTCTTGGGATCAACGAAATACGAACAGACGCTCGTCTGGGAAGAAGCATTTTAGAATCCGTCCTCCTGCTGCAGCCACCAGCAATTTCCAGGTGGTGACAACTCCATCAGCTTAAGTCTCTAAGTAAGGGAGCCATAGGACAGGTCCTCCCACCCCTCTGGAAAAAAACAACAGCTCCATAGACATGCAGCAGAAACAAGAAATAAATCTGTCTTGTGTTGGGCCACTGAGGTCAGGAAGGGGCTTGATACCACAGCTTAACAGGTCTGTCGTAACAAAGGGTCTGAAAAGGTCATGGTCTAAACCACCAGACTTAGTCTTACAGACTAAGAGGTGGACCAAGAAATGCAAGTTCCTCCACCCAAAATGTCTTGGGGAATCTGAGAAAGGTGTGGACCTTCCCACAGGTTGTAGAATAGAAGTTTGAACCATTTTGATTACATATTAAAAGAAAAGTAAATTGTATATAAAAAATGGGCTGGAGGTCTTAGAGACGTTTGGATTACACATTGATGGAACATTTATAACAATTTATTATAAATCAGGACAGAGGGGCACCTGGGTGGCTCAGTCGTTAAGCATCTGCCTTTGGCTCAGGACATGATCTCGGAGTCCTGGGATCGAGCCCCACATCGGGCTCCCTGCTCAGTGGGAGGCCTGCTTCTCCCTCTCTCACTTCCCCTGCTTGTGTTCCTTCTCTAGCTGTTTCTGTCAAATAAATAAAATCTTTAAAAAAAAAATCAGGACACAAAGCAATCTCCAATAAATCCTAAATTGAGAAAAACACATTCTCTGAGCACAAAACATTAAAACTAGGTAACACATTTCTAACAACAAAAAAAAATCACCTAGAAATCTTAAAGCTCTCCCCTAAATAACATTTATTCACAAAGGAAATCTAAACTGCAACTGCATATAATTTGGAAAATGACAAGAAGAACACTGTATATCAACAGTGACTGAAGCCAGAACCACATTTAGAAAGAAACTTAAAGCCTTTAATGTGTTTATTAGCAAGAATAAACATAAAATATCTAAGCATTCAACTTTCAAAGTGAAAGAGAAGGGGGTGTGTGGGTGGCTCAGTCAGTTAAGCATCTGCTTTAGCTCAGGTCATGATCCCAGGGTCCAGGGATAGAGCCCAGTATTGAATTGGGCTCCCTGCTCAGTCAAGAGTCTGCTTCTCCCTCTGCCCCTCCCCGTTGGTACGCTTGCTCTCTTTCTCTCTCTCTCACTTTCTCTTTCTCAAATAAAATATTTTTTCTAACAAGTTAGAAAGACAGAATAAGTTTAAGGAAAGGAGAAGGGAATTAGAATAATAAAAATGAATGAAACAATTAACTAATCCAAGACCTTGTTACAAATAGACATATTCTTAGCAACTTAATAAAGAAATAGCTAATAGACGAAACTGGGAATGGGATGGGGAACATATCAGTTTATAAAGAGAAAAAAACCTGTGAGGACAGGAGCAAAGCCAGCCCAGCCAGTGGGGCTAGGGGAGGTACTGAGGGGAGGGAGGAATATGTGATATTACTCAGCAATGACCTTGTTTTGGAAAATGGCTGCCTGTTTGGGTTCAGTGCTAGCATTTAATCTGGCAACTTCCAGGGAGAGCCATATTGTCAACAAGCACTATGCATAATGAGCCTAAAAGAAGCATGATTCTCAACATAGAGAACAATCCAATTCTGCTTTGCAGTTGTTGGGAGGGAAGGAACAGATAGATCTCCATGACTGGTTCATGGTGCATTATCGCATATCATCCTGCCCGGATCTGGATGGTTGCCTCAGCCTGGTACTGGCTCAGAAAGTACCACTAGTTATTGGAGAGGGGGCAGGGAGTCACAGTCCACCAGGGGAACAACTTGCCCCCAGGATGTGCTACAAGAGGTACATGTTAAACTTCTGTAGGTGGTGATGATCAAGGCCTTCCCTCTCCTTTCAGGTCCAGGTCAAGCCCCACCTCCAGCTTGAGCCCTTTCTTAAAATCTGACTGGCAAGGATGAGCCCTAATGTAAACTATGGACTTTGGGTGATTGATGTGTCTGTGTCCATTCATCGATTGTAACACATGCACCATTCTTGTAAAGGATGTTCATAGTGGGGGAGGCTAAGCAGGTGTGGGGACAGAGAGTATATGGAAAACCTCTGTACCTTCAGCTCAGTTTTGCTGTGAACCTAAAAAATGCTTTCAAAAAGTTCTGTTACAAAAATTAACTATCATTTGCAGCTCTGACTAGGCAACCACCCCTTAGTGCCCTCCTTCAGCATTTACTGGCTTTCTCTCTCTCTCTTTTCTTTTTCTCTTCTCCTTCTTCTCTTACTGCAGACCAGTCTGACCACCCTGGTGTGAGGATGCCAGAATCGGAATCTTAGCTCCCCCACCACATGCGAACCCAGCTATGGATCTGCAGGCAAATCAATGAACCCATTTTGACAACTCTCCAATTAACAATAAAATGAGGACACTGGTCTGTATTGTAAGTTTTCAAACTGTCCTGAGAATGCTCAAGGTTCTAAAGAAATGCATCAAGCATTCTATAAGCATTTAATTCCATCTGTTCTATTTGAAAGACTATAATAAGCCATGCCTTTAATATCCCTAATATAAATATGCCTGGGACTACCAATACCTTGTGCTAATTCTTCTTTTCCATAACTTCTTTTCCTTCCGCAGATTGGAGAACTGCCTAAAACATATCCTAGGACAGGAAAGTTCTATTTCTGAGCTGGTAATTTTTTTTTCAAGAGTAAAGCCTTTTTGTGTCTGCTCACATGAAAATGCATCATCCAGTACATCACCAGAGAATATGTGCACTGGGCCCAGCAGTTCAGCCCCACCCGGGCTTGGAGCCAGCTCCTGATGTGGAAAACCTAAGCTTTGGGTGTTCCTATCTAACTTTATTTATACACACTGTTTCACTTAAGGGAAATGAAATAGTTGAACTGTTAAAAAGAGAAATGGAGGGCACCTGGGTGGCTCAGTGGGTTAAAGCCTCTGCCTTTGGCTCAGGTCATGATCTCAGGGTCCTGGGATGGAGGCCACATTGGGTTCTCTGCTCAGCAGGGAGCCTGCTTCCTCCTCTCTCTCTGCCTGCCTCTCTGCCTGCTTGTGATCTCTCTCCCTCTGTCAAATAAATAAATAAAATTTTTAAAAAGAGAGAGAGAGAGAGAAGTGGGTTGCTGGTTGAAGAGAGAATTTTATTTTTTAAAGATTTAATTTATTTATTTGACCGACAACTCACAAGCAGGGGGAGCAGAAGAGGGAGAAGCTGGCTCCCCGCCGAGCAGGGAACCTGATGTGGCGCTCCATCCCAGGACCCTGGGATCATGACCTGAGCCAAAAACACATACTTAACCGACTGAGCCACCCAGGCTTCCCAAAGAGAGAATTTTAAAAGAAAATATGATGATGCCTGTGACCAAAGTGATCAAGTTCAAGGTGAAACATTCAGCCAGACTCAACTAGTACCTACTAATCCTTTAACTCTTTTTGGCTACAGAACAATAGTGAATGAAATAGGAGGAAGACCACAAAAGCTCAAAGACAAGAAAATGCAGTGGCTGTTACCTGTCTTCAGAGCTCACCTTTCAGGACAAGATCCATTCAAGCTTTTGGTATGCTTTGTAGCAAACTGACAAAATAGCTTTAGGGTCTCTGCAACAGAACATGTATCTAATGAGCCTGAAAATGAGGTTCTTGGCTACACTCAGTATAAAATAAACATTTTAATGTGCTTTTTTAAGTTATATAATATTTATGTTTGACCATGCGTGTTTAACATGAGGGAAAAACACATGTTCTCTTGTAAAAGCTTATTAAATTTTATGTTATGGACCTTGTTACATATGTGTTAAGTGAAAAGCCTACTTCAAAAATATTTTACTGCTGTCAGCAGTCCCCCCAAGAATCCAGGACTGTGCATTTAATGACTAAGTAAGTAGGTCAAAATTATCACCACAAAGTAACCTCTTATGATGAATTAGGTTCTAAAGTCTATTAAAAAGGACAAAATTGGTTACAGTCAAAATTATCCTTGAACACCTTAATGGCCAGGAAGAATAGAGCAATAGAGAATGAATTTTCTATGTATTATCCCATACAGTAATGTGCATGTGATAATTACTTGTAATGTTGACTCCCAAAAGAATACATGCAAAATAAAATCTGGTCATATTTTTTTAAAGATTTTATTTATTTATTTGGTAGAGAGAAACACAGCCAGAGAGGGAACACAAGCAGGGGGAGTGAGAGAGGGAGAAGCAGACCTCCCACCGAGCAGGGAGCCGATATGGGGCTCGATCCCAGGTCTCTGGGATCATGACCCGAGCCGAAGGCAGTTGCTCAACCAACTGAGCCACCCAGGCACCCCAAATCTGGTCATATTTTTTACTGTTTCTCTGGGAGTTGGATTACTATGAGATACATGTGAGCATAAGGAACTTCTGCTCTACAGGAAATGTTCAGTTTCACTGAAAAGGTGGAAAATTGTGAGTCTCTCTATGCTGCTTCTTGGACATCACAATCACTCAGGTGATTTATAAAGGAGAATACATGCTTTGACACACTTAACATCAATACAACAAGGGAAGAAAATGTTTTGTAAAATCTCAAATACATTTGTAAAATCTGGAAAATCTTGTCAGGTTTATTTTTAAATAAACTTGGTTTCTGATATCTTGCCATTTGCAATGGATAGAGCTAGAGGGTAATATGCTAAGCCAGATAAGTCAATCAGAGAAAGACAACAATCCCATGATTTCACTCTTATGTGGAATTTAAGAAACAAAAGAGAGGAGCATTGAGGAAGGGAGGGAAAAAGAAAACAAGACATAATTAGAGAGGGAAACAAACCATGAGAGACTCTTAATCATAGGAAACAAACTGAGGGTCACTGCAGGGGATGGGAGTGAGGGAATGGGATAACTGGGTGATGAGCATTAAAGAAGACATGTGATACAATGAGCACTGGGTGTTGATGAGTCACTGAATTCTACCTCTGAAACTAATGACACACTATATATTAATTAATTGAATTTAAAATTTAAAACTGATAAAAATAAAATCTGGTTTTATTTTAAGATTTAATTATTTATTTGAGAGAGACAGTGCAAGAGAGAATGAGTGGGAGCAGCAGAGGGAGAGGAAGAGAGAATCTCCAGCAGACTCTGCCGCACTCAGTGCAGAGCCCCACATGGAGTTCGATCTTTTGACCCTGAGATCACGACCTGAGCCAAAACCAAGTGTCTGATGCATAACCAACTGCACTACCCAGGAACCCCTTAAATAAACCGAGTTTTAAAAACGCAGGAGCAGAGGGCACCTGTGTGGCTCAGTTAAGCCACTGCCTTCAGCTCAGGTCAGGATCCTGGAGTCCTGGGATCGAGTCCCACATCAGGCTCCCAGCTCCGCAGGGAGTCTGCTTCTCCCTCTGAGCTTCTCCCCTCTCATGCTCTCTTTCACTCACTCTCTCTCTCAAAGAAATAAATAAAATCTTTAAAAAAAAATCAAAAAAACAAAAAACAAACCAGGAATAGAGAAGAGATGTCCCAAAAGTGTGGTTGTAGCTTATTTAAAGCTATCCTTGTGCACAAGCTGTTAAAAGGAGGCAAAAGCCTTTCAAATCAAGGTTTTAATGTGCCAAGCAAATAAGACGTTGTCTTTAAACACTCTCATCTCAGAAGTCCTTGTAATATTTTGGAGAGAGAATTCCAGAATATTAGCTTCTCATTATAAACTTTATTGCCTGTTCTAAGGCAAGGCGCTGGTATAAATATTTTAAATGAAGCAAGAAATTATTCTGAATTTATTTTTCTGACAAGAAACTTACTAGATACCTCTGAAACTTAACAAGAATACCCTAGCTTGCATATCTTGTTGACATTTTTATTTTTAATAAATCAAATCAACTCAATTTGGCAATTTAGGGTCACAATATTATTTGCTCAAATATCATTCAGCATTGAAAAATGAAAGCATTTGGACTTAACATTCCAAACAAGATGTATTTGACTATCTTAAAACTCTGAGTAAATATTTGATGGAATAACTAAAGAAAAATTTAATAGCCTTGTTGGACATTTGGTAGTAGTAAAAGTGCACTGAGAAGAATTTTCTACCAAACACTAAAGATTTCAATTGGCTAAGGGGCTTGTTCAACCTACTCCATCCACACCGAACACTTTGAGAAAAGAAATGAACACTGTTGCTGGAAGTTGTCAGTGATTCAGTTGAGGAAAAAAGCATTCAGCATATGCTATGCAGAAGGTAGGCTGGTGAGCAAAGCAGGCAACACCCTAGCAAATATGGAAAATACAGTTTGGTGCAAGAAAGAGGCATGAACAGACACTTCTCCATAGAAGATATGCAAATGGCTAACAGACACATGAAAAAATGTCCATCATCATTAGCTATCAGGGAAATTCAAGTCAAAACCAGATTAAGATACCACTTTACATCAGTTAGAATGGCCAAAATTAACAGAACAGGAAACAACAAGTGTTGGAGGCACTGTGGAGAAAGGGGAACCCTCTTACACCATTGGTGGGAATGCAAGTTGGTGCAACCGCTTTGGAAAACAGTGTGGAGGTTCCTTAAAACATTAAAACTAGAGCTACCCTATGACCCTGCAATTGCACTATTGGGTATTTACCCCAAAGATACAGATGTAGTGGAAAAAAGGGCCATATGTACCCCAATGTTCATAACAGCAATGGCCACAATCGCCAAACTGTGGAAAGAACCAACGTGCCCTTCAACGGATGAATGGATAAAGAATATATGGTCCATATATACAATGGAATATTACACCTCCATCAGAAAGGATGAATACCCAACTTTTGTAGCAACATGGACCGGATTGGAGGAGATTATGCTGAGTGAAATACACCAAGTAGAGAAAGTCAAGTATCATACAGTTTCACTTACTTGTGGAGCATAAGGAGTAACATGGAGGACAGTGGGAGAAGGAAAGTAAATGTGAACTGGAGTAAATCAGAGAGGGAGATGAAACATGAGAGACTTTGGACTCTGAGAAACAAACTGAGGGTTTTGGAAGATGGGGGTGGGGGGATGGGCAAGCCTGGTGGTGAGTATTGAGGGCACGAATTCCATGGAGCACTGGGTGAGGGGCATAAACAATGAATCTTGAAACACTGAAGAAATAAAGTATTGAAAAAAAAAAAAAAGGAAAGAGGCATTGA
>PITA01000273.1:0-72355 GCA_004023965.1 Spilogale gracilis | reverse complement strand
AAGAGTAAACAATGAAGCAAGAACAGTGTGAACAACAGATCCTAGAGGCAGGGCACAAGTGGGGATGGGAGACTAGTTAGAGGTCACTGCAGATGTCCAGATCAGGTGATGGGGATGATGAGGGTTGGACACAGGGCAAGGGAAGATGGCGAAAAGTGCATGGATTTGGGAATGTTTAGGAGACAACAACAACAACAAAAATCAAACAGGACTTGGTGGTGACCTGGATGTGCCCTCTGGTTCTCTTAAGTTTTGGATCAGTTCATGGAATTGAACCTAAGATTTCAAGGGGAACTATTAAAATGCCCCACCCTACCCTTGCTACAGGTTTGGATTTTGTTTTGCTTTGTTTTACTTCTTATTCCCACACCCCTTTTCCAGACAGTGCCACAAAATACAGAACAAGAGACTGAACAAATACGTGCTGTGAGGAGAAGTTCTTCAGATTATGGAAAGAGATGCTTAGATGTAACAGGGGCTGGTCTCCTCCTGAGGCACAGGTCACATCCCTGAGGGTAGTACAGCATTTCTAACATCCCGGCACAAAGCAGGGAAATGCCATGTGCTGAGGGCCGGATCCCCATCCACTGCCAGACTATGGTCTCAGAACATCCCCCCAGGAAGAGCAGCTGTCTCTGCTGACTGGGAGACTGCCTGACCCTCCTTCTTGAGAAAAACAGCAGATGCTTTTTATATAATGTCCAATTACTCCAAGGAATGTCATCATTTTTATGATTAATCAGTTGCGTGTACTCAGGGACATATGTGAAATGGATATTCAAGGACAACAAAAGACCCTGCAGAGAGGAGATAAATTGAGTCCAGCATCTGTAGCCAATACCTAGAGAAACAAATTAACTGTATATATTGCATAAATATCCATCCATGTAGATTACTGCCAAAACAAGGACAAACTTAATGTAAATTCATTGTGAAGCAAATCTATTTCTTAAATCTACAGGTCATGCAAATGGCGGGGAAACGTTGTGAGTAATAAATGTCCCCTGGACAGAACACAGATAATAATGAGCCTGAAACTGCAATGATCACTTATAACATAGCACCCAATAAACAGAGTTTTTGTGCTTCAGAGGACTCTTCTAAGAAGGAATCAAATGAAGCGGGAATATTCCAACTTGCTTTGTAAGGCTCAGCTCAAATGTCAGCCCCTTTGTGAAGTTTTCTCTGATTTCCTGAGCAGAATTAACAGGCCTCTCCTCCAAGCCCTTACGACACTTGTCAGCAGCTAGTGGAATTATTTATCATGGGGAGTCTCTCGGGTGGTTCTCTTCAATTTCAGTACCTAGCATACAACTCAGCTTTCTTCTTATTCTGGGGCCTTAAAGAAGATGCAAATATGAAAAGCACTGCTACCAGCAGGGCTGGCAGATGCTAACACTAAGGACCAGTTCCGGGGACCAGGCACGAACCTCAGGCAAGCATTCCTTTTATCCTCACCATGGCCCTAATGAAGTAGGTCCCACCAAGATGAGTAAACCCAGCAACAGAGGTGAAAAGATGTGTCCTCAGTCACACAACTAGTAAGTGAGAACAATCAGGTTTCCAAGTCAGGCAATCCCACTCTTCTACCCTGTGGACTGGGGTGAGAAGAGAAAGCACTGGCCTGGGAGTCCAGATCTTGGGACCAAGGTCCTTTTCTGGTAGTTTACTAGCTGTGTCATCCTAGGATTCTCACTGAGCTCCCCAGCTGTGAGATTTCCCTGCAAGCCCAGAGTTCGAGGTCTTATCCACGAGCACCTCCAAGACAGCAACTTTCCCCTTAGGGGCCTGGCTTCCCACCACTAAGTACAGCCTATAGCTACTGGATTAGCACCTGAGCCAAAACTTTTTGCTGAGACAAATGTTTTTGGATGGATTTACCGGACACCCTTCCTTTCCTGTGCCCTTACTCATCTCACAGCTTTTGGGCTAAGTGCTGGGAGACAGCAAAAATTCAGCAAGTAGGCTTTGCTTGCAGAGGTGCAGTTACCTCCTACTTGGCATTACAGCCACCCTCAGACCTATGCCAAAGCCCAGGACTGTCAAAAAGAGAGCTAAGAAGTTCATCTGGCACCAGTTAGACTGATATGTCAAAATTAAGCTCAATTGGCAGAAACCCCAAGGTGTTGACAATAGCATGCACGGAAGATTCAAGAGTCAGATCTTGATGCCCAACATCAGTTATGGGAGCAACAAGAAAACAAAGCACAGGCTGCTCAGTGGCTTCTGGAAGTTCCTAACCCACAATGTCAAGGAGCTTGATATGGAACAAATCTCAGTGTATGGAGACTGCTGACAATGTCTTATCCAAGAAACACAAAACTACTGTGGAAAGAGCAGCCGAGCTGGCCATCAGAGTTGCCAATCCCAGTGCCATGCTATGTGCACATTGTACTTGTGTTAATAAAACCAGAAAACTACCAAAACAAGCAAACAAGCAAACAAACAAACATTTAGCAAATGGTTCCTGTACTCCAGAATGAGGAGTCCAACAATGGATTCAAACAAGGAAGCCAAACCTTGAGATTACAATCCCAAGACTCAGGACACGTGCTCATCCACCATGCCCCAACACAGTCACTCAGACCAGAGAAACTCATCCTGGCTTCTGCTACATTACCCTTCTCCTTATACCTTCTATACACATTTTGTATTCTGCGGACAGTATCTATGGGTCAGTGGTTTGGGAACTGCTTACAGTTTTCAGAGGGACCTTCCTGAGACATTATTCAGAGGCACCTTCCTGAGACATTATTCTGTGATAAACAAAGCGTTTCCTTTGCACTCAGGGGGATTACAAATTGAAAAAGTTTTTTTCTGAATAGTATGTCAACTACCCAAATAGTACAAGGACATTTGTTCCTTTCAGCCATTGCCTTTGGATAGAAGGCCAGTATAACCTGTGTTTTTTTAGAAATGTATAATGGCATAAAGTTTTAATGGTTTTTTAAGAAATCTTGACATGTTTTTTTTCCTGAAAGGAAAAACAGGTGTTTTGGGGTGCCTGGGTGGCTCAGTTGGTTAAGCAACTGCCTTTGGCTCAGGTCATGAATCTGGAGACCTAGGATCGAGGCCCGAATCAGGCTCCCCGCTCGGCAGGAGGCCTGCTTCTTTCTCTCTCACTCCCCCTGCTTGCGTTCCCTCTCTGGCTGTGTTTCTCTCTGTCAAATAAATAAATAAAATCTTTAAAAACAAAACAAAACAGGTGTTTTGATATCCCAGTTTGGTTACCTGTGCCAAATATGAAGGAAAGATCTCATATATGTAGCAGAGAATGGAAAATGACCCGATCTTCATTGATTGTTCCCCTCAGGCCACTAGGCCCTCACTTGTATAGAACATTCCCGTTCTCAGGTTCGATGACCTGATTGCCTTAACCCTATGGGTCCTTTCCTCCTCCTCACCTAACTCCAGAGGTAAGATTAGAAATACCACATATTCAAACAGAGATCAAAAGGAAGCCATTTTTAGAATCTGTTGTCTGTCATTGTATCTTTCTCTTTGACATTCTGGTCTGCTGTATTCTGCAGGCTAAGCTATGTTTGCTGCACTAACCAGCTTCCTTTCTCCTAGCCTATGTGTTCTCCCTGACCACACAAAGTAAAAGGGGGAGAACGAAAAAGAGAAGGAGACCCTTTTGGCTCCTCCTGCAGTAGGCTTCACATTGCAGGTCCTACCTGGGAACAGAGGCATGTGCTTTGGAGTCCCTGGTGATTAGAGTAAGTGACTGCAACAGTGATCATTGAGAGCACTGGCACTGACAAAGTCTCCTAAGTCACAAGGCAGCATCCATTGTCTCTGAGAGGGTAGAAGTTTGTCTTTTCATTGCTCTAAATGTTGGACAGAAGAAATGGTGATGCTTCTACAATGCATTCCAAATGTATTAAACAGAGCAGCTATATATTTAAGGGATTTGGGGTCATAGAGAGGGAAACTCCAAATTCCATTAGAGCACATTAAAGAAAATGAAATTAGCTTAGGAGTGCAAGCACACATCAAGCCATTAAATAATTTAAAAGGCACTTAGGGTAGCATGGAGCCATACAAGTATGGGCACTTTAAACTTCCTGAGTTGCACTGAGCTAAAATGTTTGGTAGGATTACATTTGGAGGCTCGTGCGAAACATCTAGCACTTTATAGGAAACACTCTCTTGTGAGGGACAATGTAGACACACCTTTAACCAGTGTGATCTCTTGGTCACTAATGCCATGGTAAATTATGTGTGTGGCCTTCACAGTCAGCTGCCTAGGCAATATCACATCCCTTTCTGCCTTCCTAATAGAACCTCAATTTTGTCCAAAGTACAATGTACCCACCAAAAAGCCTGCACTTCTGAGCCTTCCCTAAAGCTAGAAGCAACTATATAATACAGTCCTGGTAAATCATATGCAAGGGGAAATTTGCTGGGAATTTCTGGGAAAGTTGGGTTTCCTGAGAGAAATGCTACCCCTTCTCCCTCACCACTTCCTCCTCCTCTCTGACTAGGAGGTATCTGGGAAATTAGAAATGGAGTACCTGGTTTGCAAACTTTCAAGAGAAAGAATTCACTTGCTGATCATGGCACAGCAGAGAGACAGAAGAAACCTGATATATGGGTACCATAATGAGCCACTGTGTCAATCCCAGACTCTGACCTCCAAACTTTCTAGATGAGAGAAAGAAATCCCTATTGGACTAAGTTACTGTGGTTGCCGTTCTTGTTCATGAGGTGGAGGCAACCCTTAGTCAATATAAAGACACAGACAAAAGTGCTCCCTGTCCAAGAAACTTTGGAATTGGTAGCATACACACAGGTCCTTGTTACAGGATTCTTCTCAACCTTTTATATCCTAGATACATCATGATGCTTCAAGCAGAGGGCAGAATACAGTGTCTCCCAAAGTTTCTTGACCATTGAAACTTTTATTTCATGTTACATTTCTTGAGAATAGTGCTCTACCAGATACACGATGGAAAGCAATGCTTCAGGTGCATTTCTCTCTCTGGACTAAAAGAAACCCATGACTTTCTAGAGTATACAAATATAAGTTCTTAGCAAAAGTTAAAACACAAAATCACCGTAGCTCTGCATACTGGATTAAATGGCATCTCCCCCAAATTCATTTCTAACTAGAAGCTCTGAATGTGATCTTATTTAGAAATAGGATGTTTGTAGAAAATTAAGAAGCCATAGTGGATCAAGATGGGCCCTGAATCCACTGAGGGGGATCCTTATAAGGAGAGAGTGATTTGGAAATAAAGAGATACAGAGGACACACAAGCATACAGAAGAAGCCTATGTGATGATGGGGGCAGAGATTAGAGGGATATGACTGCAAGCCAAGGACCCCCAGCATTGCTGGTAGCCACCAGAAGGTAAGAACAGGGAAGGAAGGATTCTTCCCTTAGAGCTTCCAGAAGGAGCATGGCCTTGCAATACCTTGATTCCAGAAGTCTACCTGGCAGAACTATGAACAAATAAATCTGTTGTGCGAACTAACCGGTTTATAGTATTTTGTTAAAGCAGCCCTAGGAAACTGATATACTTTATGACATTGCAATAAACTTTAAATCACTGTAATATTTTTTCCCCATGTCCAGGATGAGGGGTAAGGATCATCATGGATGGAGGCTTGGCTCTGTCACCTCTACTATATTTAAGATTCTTGCAAGGAACTTATATTCTTCCTGTCTCTTTTCCTTGAAACCAAATAGCATCTTGAAAACTCTCACATTAAAAAGGGGGGAAATTGACATTTAGAAAGAAAGGTCCTGAAGAATAGCTTTTCAAGAACCCTGGATTTTCCAATAATTATGGCCTCACCTTGGGTCAGTGCCTTGTCTTCTCTTGGCTTTACCTGTCTACTCTCTATAACTCAGGGGTGGACTGGAAGGTCTGCATGGCCCCTTCTGCTTTGACATGTTGGAATTCCAGTGAGCATTTCACATATAGGACATCTGACACGTGTTCCCCAGAAACATAAAGAATGTGAGGCCCTTGCTAATGGTGGGGGCTCCCTTTGAGCTTTTCTGAGTTCATTTATTTGTAAGAATCTTATTCCAAGGATATTTTAACTGAGCTAGAGAAAGGACTGTACTATTTGGTGTAATGTCTGCCTTGGCATATTAGAAGTTCTAAAAGAAAGGAATGGTCCTTTAGAGAAAGGTGTAATAGAAATCACTAAGATAATGATGAATGTGTGACTCCCTTTCCCACCCTTAAGAGAATCTCACACTTATAAAGCCAGGTAAACTATTCATGTTACAAAAGATGTCTTTACGGGGCTCCTGGGTGGCTCAGTTGGTTAAGCATCCAACTCTTGGTTTTGGCTCAAGTCATGATCTTAGGGTGGTGGGATAAAGCCTAGTGTCAGGTTTCATACTCAGCAGGGAGTCTCCTTGAAGATTCTCTCCCTCTGCTCATCTCCCCACTTCCTCCCGCCCCCCATAAAATAAATAAATCTTTAAAAAAGAGATATCTTGGGCACCTGGGTGGCTTAGTGGGTTAAAGTCTCTGCCTTCGGCTCAGGCCATGATCTCAGGGTCCTGGGATCCAGGCCTGCATCGGGCTATCTGCTTAGCAGGGAGCCTGCTTCCTCCTCTCTCTCTGCCTGCCTCTCTGCCTACTTGTGATCTCTCTCTGTCAAATAAATAAATAAAATCTTTTTTTAAAAGAGAGAGATATCTTTATGTCTTTATTTTATCAACAAGTTTGCTAAAGATTTCCTTTAAAAGGAACAGTATAACAAAGTAGTGGCTCAACCTGTTCTCCAATCTAAACAACCCCAAATCCTTGAGATTTTTCTTCATATGGACTACTTTCCCTCTAGTAGATCATGTAGGTTGTTTTTTTCCTGAACTCCAGCTACTTTCCATAATAGGTTGTAAGTGTGATAACCAATACAGAGCACCATACTCTTGAAATCAATCAGTGCAAACGAAGCTTAGCAAAGGAATCCATCTTGGAGCTTAAAGGTTGTGTGCTCAGTGTACCCTATAGGTTACAGGAAATGCAGGAGTGAAAATAAAAGAAACCCTGCTTTGCACAAGGATACTACAAGGCACAGTGCCTTTCTAAGGTGCATCACAATATTATAATTATCAGACATAAGTATTTTTAATGTTTTAAGTGCATTTAGCCCTTGCCAAAAATGGTTTGAGAAAGCTAAAGAAACTATAAATTCGCATCCTTTGGACATTTGCTTACGGATACTGGCATGTAATTTGTACTTAGCAAGGCCACAGAAAGTTAAGATAGTGTCTCCCTAATTCTCTAAGTATATCGATAGCCCTGTTGACAACAAAGGACACAAATAAACCAAAAGAATGAATTGGGTTTTTAAGTCATAAACTGTTCACTTATATAGCATTATCTAGAAATAAGTTTTCCTCATCTAAAATGAGATTAATAATACCATCCTCCTTATAGGGTTGTTGGGATCATTAGATTTTAAATATATATAAATACAAATGTATAATATTATCTTAGCTCAAGCTGCCATAACAAAATATTACAGACGGGGTAGCTTATAAACAACAGAAACTTATTTCTCACAGTTCTGGAGACTGGGAAGTCCAAGATCAAGGCACCAGTAGATCTTGTGTCTGGTGAGGGCCTGCTTTCCAGTTCACAGGCAGCTGTTTTCTCACTGTCCTCACATAGCAGAAGAGACAAGGGAACTCTCTGAGGTCTCTTTTATAAGGTCATTAATCTCATTGCAGAGCCCTCATGACCTAATCATCTCCTAAGTCCCCCACTTCCAAATACCATCAAATTAGGGATTAGGTTTCAAAATATGCATTCTGGGGAGAAATAAACAGTCTATAGCAAACCATTAACCCAGCCTGATATGTAGCAAGTACTCAGTAAAAGTCAACTAGTACTATTATGATGGAGCCAAGTGAAATATTTGGGATATGTTTTGGAGGATTAAGCCGATCAAATTTGCTGATAGATGGATGGGAAGTGGCAAAAAGAGAGAAACCAAGGACAGTTGGTGATGATGTAAGATCATGTAAGATGATGTAACACAGAGAAAAGCAGGTTTGAGGAAAGAAAATAAGACTCTACTAGGGTCATATTAGGCTTGGTCTGAATTATCTGTAAGAAATCCATGTAGAAATGTCAAAGAGGCAGTTGGGAATACAAGTCTGCAGCCTCACTGCTCAACACTACTCAAAATAAGATCTCAAGACCAGTAGCTTCAGCATCACCTACGAGCTTGTTGGAAATGCAGGATCTTGGGCCCCACCTCTGAGTAATAGAATCAGAATGTGCATTTTAACAAGATCCCCGGGTGATCCAAATGCACAATAAAGTTTGAGTAGCACTAAGCTAGAGTTGTGGAGAAAAAAGAGACTAGAAGCATCAGCATATAAACAGAGTCTAAAGCTAAGGCCTGGACAAGCTCCCCTGGGAGCAGTGTGTAAGGGAGACTTGTGGCCCAGGGTGGAGCCATCGGACTCTCCCACATTCAGAAGTCTGGTAGAGGTGAACAGAACCTCACAGAGGAAGAAGAGGAACAGCCAGTGAGGCAAAGGAAAACCAGAGAGTGAAAAGTCCCAGAAGGCCAGAGAATAGAATGTTTCAAGAAGAGGTCTATGGTGTTGAAAGCTGCTGATGGGATACAAAGAAGAGACCATTAGATTTAGCAACAAGAAGGTCATTAATGACCTTGACAAGAGCAGTGTCAGTAGCATATTGAGGACAGAAGCCCATGTAGAGGCAATGGGGAAGAGAAAGTGAGACAGTGAGCAAGGCAATTCTTACAAGGAGTTTTGCTAAGAACATAAAGAGAGAAATGGGGTAGTAGCTGAGATGCTTAGGTAGGAAATACTAGAGCATGCCTAAATGCCAATGGAAATGTTGCAGTAGAGACACAGAGAGAGAAAGAGAGAAGCCGATGATGCAGAAAATAGAATGGCCAATTGCTGGAGTGGTAGTTTTGAGAAGGTGAGAGGAACTGGGGCCCAGAGAAAGGATGGTCCCTGATAAAAGCAGGGCCACTCTGTTCATTGCTTCTGTCTCTCAATGAAAATGAGGGCACCCAGCAAGGTCTGTCTGAGTGGACAGAAAGGAGATTAAAAAAAAAAAAAAGAGGAGTGAAATACTCATTTTGGAGAGTGGGAAAGTAAATGCCTCAGGATTGCCATGTAGTGCAGAGTGCTTTTCTAAGATTTTTGGTCGTGCATTTAAGAAACCTCACACTTCCCTTTAACATGCTTCATTCCTCCAAAAATGTCCTATTCTAATGCATGAGCATGAATTTTGAGAAAGTACATCTTCTCCATAAATTTTATTTTTCCTGTCGCAGTTTATTTTGTTAAAGGTTACCATCAGCAGAGCAAGGCCAGACAAGGGAATCATCCCAGAGCCACAGCAAAATAGTGATATGGAAGGACAGAAGCCTTCTGTCGCCTCCATGAGATTTATGGCTGGGAGTAATGCATGAATAATAACACAAAGACAAAAGATGCCTCAAGAGAGGAAGTTTATCTTCTCACAACCCAAAAGAACTGCTAGGAGATCTCTCATGAGACTAGTACTTTTGTAAACAACACCAGATACTGTTAATTGCCTTTAATTGAGTTTTGAACAAGCCCAAAGTCAATAATACCTCCTTGGTTACCCTCCCTCCTGCCAAGAAGCCAATCTCGTGAACAATCCTGTAACTCTTTGCAGGGATTTCTTAAATCTGCTCCATAAAGCCCATTTCTGTGATCCAAAATTAAAAAATCTAAAGCCTTACTCTCCGCTGAGCTCACTGTTCTCTCACAGCCCACATCCCATATACTCGGAACCTTGGCACCATGCAGATACTGTCTATATGCCCTTATCACCACTTAGTCTACTTCCACTGCTTCAAAAACCCCGTTGCCTTGGGAGTCCATGGTTTCCAGCTAGACGGACTTGCCATCAGTCCCCTTGGGGTTATCCTCCACCACTTTCCTGGTCATTCGGCTCACTCACTGATGCCCTTACCATCTTCCCCTCCTTTCTCTTTCCTGATGCTTCAACATTCGCACCTATGCCGTGATCCACTCAATAGTCAGCCTTCACATTTTCTTGGCCTCTCATGCCAATCATGTCTCTTTGTACCCTAGCCTCAGCCACCTACTCCCATAGTCATATACCCTACATTTGCCATCACCAATAAGATTACCATCTCCAACATCTGGATTTCATATCCACCTCCTTGACCATCCCCTTCCAGCCTACCTACTCTGATTCTCCAATGTCTCTGACACCTTCTACTCAGTTTTTCACTATCTTCCCCCAAAGTCCACTCTTCACATCCTTCCTTATCTAGTTTATATTAACTAGTCCAGCTGGGTAACAATCCCCTTGCAAAGTACCTCTAACTCCTCTGTTCCTCTCCTCCGCTGTTCTCAAAGTGCCCCACCTTTGATTAAATATTGTAAGACCTGGCTCCCAGTGTACATCTGAGTAGTTGATCCTTGCACATAGCTGTGCAAACTAGACTTATTTCAAAATTCTCTCCACACCTTTCAAATGAGAGCATGAGAGGGGAGAAGGTCAGAGGGAGAAGCAGACTTCCTGCGGAACTGGGAGCGGGATGTGAGACTCGATCCCAGAACTCCAGGATCATGACCTGAGCTGAAGGCAGTGGCTTAACCAACTGAGCCACCCAGGTGCCCCTCAAATGATTTCTAAACATTACGAAACAATCTTCCTTGGTGTAGACTCTTCAAGAGGATCATTTCCCATCTTCTCATCTCTCCATAAATCCCCATATCCTCCTCTTCTCCTCACTAGGATATGATCTCCTGGTTCACCAAGGCATGCCCAACACCTGGAACAGCAGCTGCACAAAGAGGGTGTTCAGTAAACACCTCTGACGTTCACCTCTGATGTATCACGACTGATATTCATAGTCAAACCATAGCAAAGTTACCTACTATCGTGATAAAGTATTCATTGTTGTTAGCATACCTTAATTACATTAAATTTATTGCTGTAAAATGCACATAGCATAAAATGTATCATCTTAACCATTTGTAAGTGTACCATTCATAATGTGTATAACCATCATCAGCATCCATCTCCAGAACTCTCTCCAACTTGTAAAACTGCAACACTATCCCCATTAAATATTAAACCATTAAACAATTTTCCCCACCCTAGATCTTGGCCACCACCATACTACTTTCTGTCACTATGATTTTGATGCTAAGCACCTCATAGAAATAAAATCATACAGTAGTTTTCTTTCTGTGACTGACTTATTTCACTTAGTGTATGTCCTCAAGGTTCATCCATGTTGTAATATATGTCAGAATTTTCTACCTTTTTTATTTTTAAGATTTTATTCATTTATTTGAGAGAGAGAGAGAGAGAGAGAAAGAGAGGGAGAGGAAACACGAGCAGCAGGGAGGGCCAGAGGGAGGAGAAGTAAGCTCCCTGTTCAGTAGGGACTTAATCCCAGGACCCTGAGATCATGACCTGAGCTGAAGGCAGGTCATTAACTGACTGAGCCACCCAGGCCCCCTGGAATTTTCTTCTTTTCTAAGCCTGAATATTCCATCGTATGTATATACCACACATTTCTTATCCATTCATCCATCAATGGACACCTGAGTTGCTTAGCTATTGTGACTAATGCTGCTATAAACATGAGTATTCAAGTATCTCTTTGAGTCTCCACATTAAATTTAAATATACATTTCTTGAATATTTTGTATTCAAAATATTCCACTCCCTTCCCTTCCACCCAAAAATTAACAGAAGGGGTTATCTGGGCCAAACATCTATTTTAAAAAGATATTTACTGAACTAAGCATTATAAAGACCAGAACTTGCAGTAAGTACATTAAAAAAATGGAATTAATATTACAGCTGTCTTCTTCCATCCCTCCCTTACTTCCTAAGGGAGTAGCTCCTCATAATACAAACTGCAGTATCCTCCAGAGAAGAGCTGCAGAAGCAGCCTGGGTGGGAGGGAAGGATGAGATAACCCAGCTCCTGACTTCACCCCCTCCACCTCTCCCATATTATCTTCCTTTTAGGCAACTCTCCCTACACCCCTCTATAGTGCTCCCCACACCCCTATTATGCCCCACTTGCTCCCCCTTTGCAACTGAGGAAATATCCCCTTCCCCTGTTTGCCTTAGAATGGCAGAAACTTGCAGACATTTAAAAGACTAGAGACAACCAAAAGAGAGATAATGTGGCATTCAAGCTCATGAAAAGATGTTTAGAGTTACTGACATTAAGGAAATGCAAATTAAAACCACAATGAGATACTACTCCACATCTATCTTAATGGCAAAATTGAAAAACAGAAACTAGTAATACCAAGTTTACAGCAACTAGAACTCTAATAATTGCTAGTGGGGATGCAAAATGGGGTACAGTCATTTTGGAAACAGTTTGGCAGTTTCATATAAAGTTAAGAATACACTTACAATACCACAACGCAACTAGGTATTTATTTACCCAAAAGAACTAAACTACAGGGGCGCCTGGGTGGCTCAGTTGGTTAAGTGATGCCTTCGGCTCAGGTCATGATCCTGGAGACCTGGGATCGAGCCCCACATCAGGCTCCCTGCTCGTAGGGAAGCCTGCTTCTCCCTCTCTCACTCCCTCTGCTTGTGTTCTCTCTCTGGCTGTTTTGCTCTCTGTCAAATAAATAAAATCTTAAAAAAAAAAAAACTAAAATACACAAAAATTTGTATGTCAATGTGTACAGTGGCTTTATTCACAATCATCAAAAACTGGAAATAACCCAAATGTCCTTTAATGGGTGGATAGCTAAACAAAGTGGTATGCATCCAAATAAATATTACTCAGCAATCAAAAAGAAATGAACCATTAACATTTGTAGCAACAAAAATTAATCTCAAAACATTATACAAAGTGAAAGAAGTTGGACACAAAAGACTACACTGTATGATCCCATTTATAGGACATTTTGGAAAAGGCAAAACCAGAAGGGTGGTTGTCAGGGACAAATAAATTAAAAAGTGACATTCTTTTGCATAATACAGGGGACACAAGAGTAAATTATACCAGTAACACAAATAGCATCAGAACAAATCATTTTTGAAAAACTGCTCCTGATCCCATAGAAGCAGCACTCTAGCCTTGAATGAGCCCATATAGTACCTTGCCTGGTACCCCCAGGCTCCTTTCAAGGTGCCATTTGGTAGCTGGGCCTTCATCTCAGCCCCTCTCTGAATAGGGCACTAAGAACCTCACTCCAAATCCACAAACACTTGGGCCCTCTAATTGGCAGAAACAAAATGACTGACATCCTGAAAGACAGAGCCCTACCCTTGCTGCCTCATCCACATACATCAGCCATACCACCTTACATGGGCAGAAGCAAAAACTTTACTAAACCATGGGATGACATACCATGGCAATTATAGAGCAAGAATGGCAACCTTCTTTCTCTAAGTCTGACTAACTTTGAAAGACTATTTGAGCAGAGAAAAGGTAATGGAGAACCTCAATAGGAGAGACACTAAGATAATTACAGATCAGCATGTGGACTTGCTCTGCAAATCGAAGCCCTTCTTTCTTGGCTCTGCTCCTCATTTCCCAGGAGACTTGATCTTTCTGGGGGTGCACTCACCCAACCATAAAATCCTGATGAACCCAATCCACAGCAATAAAAACAAGGCCTTTTGCATAACTAAAGCTAGAGATCTGCTTTATAACATGGTTGAGTTAATTTAGTATTGCTTCCTGGGTGTCCCAGTTGCAGGATGTATATATGCCCTGTCCCATTATTATAAGTTAACTTAATAGATTTGTCCTTTAACAATATTCTCTAACTATTTTCATTTTGTGTTTGAAGTTGACTAATGTTTAACATCATGGCTAAGATGAAAGGCTCCAATTTTAACAAAACAGCAGAGTATAAAACAGCAGATGTATTTAATTATGAAAAATTTGCAAATATGCAAAATTAGAGAACACAGTATATAATGAACTCCAAGTACCATCATCTAGCTTCAGAGTAGACTGCAATTTTCCTGAGAGGGTTTGGGTCATGTCTCTTGTTCCAATGTAATTATTAATAACATCTCCTTTCACTTTAAAAAGTATCAGTTTAGATATTATACCCAATTTCAACTTGTAGTCCATCTCAATTCACCTCAACCCCACTCATCCCCCAATAAAAAAAGACAAATCATAGGCACTGATGATTTCATCTATAATAGATTTCGAAAAACAGATTTTAATTCTTTGGTGTCCTTAAACCTGATACATCTTCAGTTCAGAACCAAGTATAACAAGTACAGGCTTCAATGCTGGCAACAGTTTGTACAGCCTGTAACTTTAAGATCTATCAAGCAGGATCGGGTGCCTGGGTGGCTCAGTTGGTAAAGCGACTACCTTCGGATCAGGTCATGATCCTGGAGACCGGGGATTGAGTCCCACATCGGGCTCCCTGCTCAGCGGGAAGCCTGCTTCTCCCTCTCTCACTCCCCCTGCTTGTGTTCTCTCTCTCGCTGTGTTTCTTTCTGTCAAATAAATAAAATCTTTAAAGAAAAAAAAAAGATCTACTAAGCAGGATCCCCAAAACTGTCTTCAGTCTCAGTGATCATTGCTAAGGCTGAAAAATGAAGCTATTATCTCCAAATTAGATGGAAACATAGAGGCAACTGAAACTTCTTATGTACCATAACTCCAGATTTACTTTTTGAACAAAGCACCTTTGGTACCCACAAATCTCTCCTTTTTATGAAGGTAAAAAAAAAAAAAAAAAAAGCCAGCAGCCTCTCTCTGTGAGGACAGAGTGTTAGTTCACTAACTTTCTCCATTAGTTCCTTATTTTCTGTAACCAAATGAAGCACTGGCTGCTCTGACAAATGACCTTCCATAACAACTAGCCAATAACTGCAGCCCAGGTCCGCCAGAGAAGTTTCTGTCTTCTCTTAACCCTCATCTTGTCCTGTTCTCTTTCAGACTATTAGCCAAACTCTTCTAATTTGCCATTTGCACCTTTCTGAAGAGAAAGAGCTATGCCTGTTAGAATTGTATGTAAACTAAAAGTCATTCATCTTAGAAGGGGATGAAAGAATGATTCAGAGTTTCTGCATTAGAGAAAGACTCATTAGAGAAAGACTTAGTTATGAAAATGCCTTAAATATGTATGATACCTACCAATTCAATTCCAACATCTTCTTCCCTCTAGAGGGAAGAACAAACTTCACTAGGGTTTAAATTTAACCCATGGGCATGCCAGTAGCTTATTTTATCACTACTAGGCATGACTTGATTGGAAACTAATGTCCTGGCTTCTAAATCAAGATGGCAGGCCTAATGTCAACCATCCCTATGTTCTTCTCTTTCTCTCTCTCTCCTTAGATTCCATTAAAATTCCACTAAATCCCATAATAACAAAGTAAAAAGCAGGTTGTTATCAGAGGAGAGATTTCAGCAAGTTTTCTATAGGACAAAAAGCAGATGGGGAACTGGTGACTAATGTTTGAAGCAAAAGAAGCTTCAGCCCAAATTTTAGGCAGAGGATGCTGGAGCCCAGGAGGCAGATGATCTGAAGATGGCCCAGACGGTGATACAGCAGGCAAGATGCAGGAAGAACAAAGAGACTGGACACCACAGCACAAACTGCAGGTCTCTGTGGAGCAGTAGAGCCCCACTCACCTTGTCTCCTGTGCCCGTTTACAGGGACCCCCTCTACCCCCCGCCGAGCACTCAGCTATAGTTACCTCCAGTATCTCAAAACACTATGCAGATGCTGCTGTTTCTCAGTTCATCAATTTGATCAGCAGAGGGGTCTTCTTAGAGAAACTTCACACCCTGCAGGGGGTGAACAAGGGCAGCTGTGCTGGTGCTGCTGTCCCCAGGGTCATCCTATGAGCGTTTGCTATCTAGGGCCCAAGGGTTGAGATACGGGAGCCCCTGAGAAGGATAGGAAATCCTAGATTATTACTTGTGAACAATAGCAACACAGATAATAAACAGTTTAAATATTTTCAGCTTTTAGAATTACCATAATTATAGATACATCATAGAAACTAACTATCGCCATGGAAGAGAATGAATGTTTTATCAACTTTGATAACACGAAAGTAAAGGGAAGCTAGAGGGAAGGAGGAAGCAAGGCAAGGAGAGGTGGTGGTAATAGCCTTACCTTACACAGAGTGGAATCAAGTGACCCAATTAACAGTCCATGGAATGAGAAATCTGGAGCCTCAGAGATGACCAGAGAAAGAGAGTGAGGAGATGTAGTAGGCATGATATAAACTACATCTTTAACTGTCATGGCAGAAGGTCACTAGATGAAGTTGATAAATTCAGAAGCAGCGATGTATGCATATTATTTTGAGATACAGAGGCAACTACGGCAGAATGGCAAACAGAGAAAAGCAGTTTACTTGTCTGTGGATAAGGATTTGGGCTAGGGCAGGGACTGTTGCTTTCTGTTGGAAGCCCTTCAATCCTATTTGATTTACTAACTATACACAAGCATTGCCTTAAAATGCATTGCCCATAAAAACGGGGTGGTGGGGGCAGGAGAAAAAGAAAGAAAATAATAATAGGTCTCCTGGAAATGCAAGAAAGAAAGTCTCAAGCACAGTACAGCAAGAACAAGCATGGAATGGGTTAAGCTGGGTACTGCATAACTATGGTAACAGATGTAGCTAATTTGGGACACAAATGAGGGTGTTGGAAGGATCTAAGAGAAATGTGGTGCTAAGAGGGAAGAAGAATCAATTCTAAATAAAGGAATGTTGAGATAATCAGTATGGATGCTCTGCCATCTGACACACTAGAGGAGGAAAGAACTGACTGCACTTTCACTTTTTGACTATCTTTTCACCATTAATTCTTTTAAAGATTTTTATTTATTTATTTTAGAGAGAGAGAGAGACTGCATGAGTGGGAGGAGGGTCAGAAGGAGAGGGGGAGAGAATCTCGAGCAGACTCTAGGCTGAGCATGGAGCCCTGACGTGGGGCTCAATCTCACAACCCCAAGATCATGATCTGAGCTGAAATCAAGAGTTGGATACTCAACTGACTGAGCCACCTAGGTGCTCCTTCACCATCAATTTTTTTAAAAGCAAAAGTCAAGAGATTCTTATATGGGCTCCTTGCTGAGTAAAGAAAATAAATATAATAAAATTCATAAAATAATAAGGGCTGAAAATCATGTCCACTATTGAAATTGTCTTCATAAGTCCCCATGCATTTCAAAGTTTAATAACTTCATTTGCTCTTCAAGAAAAACAATCTGTAAATGACATGCAAGTGTACACATAGAGAATTTCCCTTCGATACAATGATTTGCAATGGAGCATATGCAGTTAAGTACCCCTCTCAAAATTCCACAGAAAATGACCAAAGAAAGAATAAAATAGGAACAAATCTGCATCACTTCTGGTTACCAGGAAGGCTGCCATTGATGTGGCAGAATCTGTGAGGAATCGACATCTTTGCAACATCAACTTTTCCCATCCAGAAACAGGACATTCGATTTCTGAAATATTCATAGTTCACATATTCCGTGAAAATACCCATTTCATCAGGATTTTCACGTATGTTAGCATACAATAATGTGTAGTGTTATGATTTTAAATCTCTTCTCTTTGTTTCACCTTTCATTCCTGTATTGTTTTTATTGTAATCAGGCTTACTAGAAGTTTGTCTATTCAGTTGGCTTTCTACAAGAAGCAACTTGCCAGACAAAAGTGGGGGGATGGCACATAAGGTTGGAAGAAAAAGTTTGAGAAAGTTTTGGAAACTGTGGGGGAGGTTTATAGAGGGGGCATGTCTGGGAAGATGGTGGGTGGAGTGTGACGGAAGAAGATGTAAAGGTCAGGAGTTTGGGTTTTATTCCAAGAGTAGAGGAATGTCAAGATTCAATTTGTTTTAGAAAGATCACTGTAGATTGATGGAAGGAGTTCGAGTTCAATATTGGCAAGAGAAGTGGGAGGCTCTGGAGTAATCCAAGGTTCTAGCCAGGAGCAGTGTGACTGATGAAACACAAGCCCAAGCAAACTAATCCCAGCAGAATGGAAGGCAACCTCATCAACATAGGGACCAAGGTCTAGCTGGGCCTCATGGAAGCCACCAGAATTAGAATCACTTGGCTACCTCAGGAAAACCAAGTGGCTTCTTCTCTAAATTGGCTAGGGGAGGCGGGGGATGACTTACAATCACCCTCATGCCTTTGTTTGTTTTGTTTTAGGTGGTGTTTTTTTTTGGGGGGGGGGTTTGATAGTTTTTGGTTTTTTTGTTTTGTCTCCTCACCCTGACTCCCTTCCCTGTTTGGCCTAATATGGACACCGGCCCTGCGATCCTAAATCCTTACAAGTCCATGCCTAGTCCAATCAGCTATCTATATGGGGGGAGGGCATGGAGCACTGGGTGTCAAAGATCCTTAAAGCTGCCACTCACAGAAGTCAAAGGCATTTTCTCCTTGGCTTGGTAAGTTCTTTCAAGGCTGGGCCCAGGGAAGACTACTCCAGCTATCATATGGAGCACTGATATTTGCTTTCTGACAACCACATCCTAAATTTCCTAGCCTCCAGATCCTGCCCGGGGTTGCTTGTGGGATGAAGTCCTGTGTCAGACCAAGTACATGAAAGATGTTTACAGCTGAGCCAAGTGACATTTACTTATGTACTTACCTTCATTTTTAGCTGCAACTGTTGGGGGTGATCAGAACCGACCTGGTTTGAAGCTGGCTATGTTAAAGCCCCATATTACTGGGGGGTTCCCTCAACACACATCAGGATTGGGGGTCCAGTTACTCAAGGTGGACTGTGCAGATAATGTTCCTAAAGCACCTTCCCCCTGACCACACCATATCCCATCCAGGCCTGGTGCATTGAGCCTGAGTATTTTTCTAGGACTCAACTGGAAGAATATCCCTGCTTCCTCTGGGGAGGGCCCCTTGTTGAATCAAGGGCTGGTTGATGTTGGTTGGCACCATCTCTGCCATATCTTCTAGAGAGTCCTTGAAGAATCTGGGCCCATTGTTCGTCATCTCTCTCTCTCTTGTCTGCAACTAAAATAGATCTGTCTTCCTTTGCCTGACATGTCCTGGTTTTAGCATTAAATGTCCCCCATCCCGGGGCGCCTGGGTGGCCCAGTTGGTTAAGCGACTGCCTTCGGCTCAGGTCATGATCCCGGAGTCCCGAGATCGAGCCCCACATCGAGCTCCCTGCTCAGCGGGAAGCCTGCTTCTCCCTCTCTCACTCCCCCTGCTTGTGTTCCCTCTCGCTGTGTTTCTCTCTGTCAAATAAATAAATAAAATCTTTAAAAAAAAATGTCCCCCATCCCCAAAAAAGCCATCAGTCCTTGGCAACCAGGGTCCTAAGTAACACAGCATCA
Organism: Spilogale gracilis; assembly: GCA_004023965.1. Classification (NCBI taxonomy): domain Eukaryota; kingdom Metazoa; phylum Chordata; class Mammalia; order Carnivora; family Mephitidae; genus Spilogale; species Spilogale gracilis. The sequence goes on along the minus strand of PITA01000273.1, from coordinate 53,041 downwards.
AATAAAACCTGTGTGTAATATAATACAATATAAACGCATAGGTTTATGATAGATATGTATCAAACAGAAAGTTATCCAAAATACAATTATAGTGGGAGACTGGCATATTTTTTTTGTAATCTTTGACAGATTGCTTAAGTACAAAGAAAACTTAAAAATAGATTTGAACAATATAATCAACAAATTCATTTTAATCTATACAACTGAACATTGCAATCCACAGAGAAAAGACTTTCTTTTCACTTCATTCATTAACACGGGCAAATCTCTCAGAGGTAGTTTATCATGAAAGTTAGGTCAGGACAAATCTTTGCTGGAAGCTTGCCATTCCATAGGTGTTCTATAAGTCTGGGGGACTTTGTTATAAGTTGTTGTTACAACTTGTTCTTATAAACAGAGGCAGTTTTTGGTATTATGGTCTTAAAATTCTTTTAAGCTAAAACTATGGTAGCCAAAGTATATAGAGTAAAATATTAGGGCTGTAACTCTCTTCTAGAGATTCAAAATTCAACTTCAGACATCTTGAATGTGTTCTTGTGCACAGTCCAAAATGCTTAAACTATACAGAAATCTCTTTTGAAGAAAATAATTTCTCATGGACTGAAGGTTGACCTAAGTCTCTTTTATTAAAATGTAACTTAAATATGTACTCTCATAAAGACCAGTTACAAACACCCAGGCTTTCATATAACTTAAATGCCAAAATCAGTTTACAAATAAATGTAACTACAAAACTTTAAAATGTCAAACTAATAAAATTAACTTCCTGCAACGGATATTGTTTTGCTGGAATTAAAACACCATTTTGGGTTTAACAACAGAAAGATAAAGGCTTAGGTCTAGTTACTACATATTATCATTACCTGAATTTTGGCTTCAACAACACTGATGCAGACAACTAATAAAGCATGTGTGTAAAACAATATTAATAGTCTCAAAAATGTGCTTGCTACCTTGAAGATAATCAGGTACCATAGTTTAAAGTTCTACTGAAAACCATCCTGAGGGGCGCCTGGGTGGCGCAGTTGGTTAAGCGACTGCCTTCGGCTCAGGTCATGATCCTGGAGACCCGGGATCGAGCCCCACATCGGGCTCCCTGCTCAGCGGGAAGCCTGCTTCTCCCTCTCTCACTCCCTCTGCTTGTGTTCCCTCTCTCACTGTGTTTCTCTCTGTCAAATAAATAAAATCTTAAAAAAAAAAAAAAAGAATGGTTTACTCCCACACATGGCTTTGGTTTAAAAAAAAAAAAAAAAAAGAAAACCATCCTGAGATGCCTACATAAATGAGTGCCATTTCATGCTAATAAAAATAGTAGTACTCACTAACATCTATTGAACTTTATTATATGCTCCAAGTCTTTCTCATGCAGTAACTCTAATCCTTGCAATATCACTATGAAATCAATACCACATATTTATCTCCATATTATCAAAAGAAGAAACTGAGGATCACAGAGGTTGAGTAACTTGTCCACATTTCACAGCTAGTAAGTAGAAAAATAATTTTGAAATCAGACAGTCTGGCTCCACTCAATCATTACACCAAATGACTGGCCTCATTGTTTTGGACACAAGGTATTTACCAGATCTGCATTAAATTTAGATCTAATCCAATTATTGCTGAAACCAGCAACAGCAACTCTGTCATTTTCACTACAATACCTGCTGCTAATAAGTTGCTACAACTCAATGCTTATGAAGGTGCAACTAACAGGAGAGCATCGATCCTTGCCAATATAGTGCTGATCCCAGGAATTGTTCTTTTGAGCCTGACGAGCCTGTGCCCTGTGTGGACTCACCGTTCTCTCCATATACCTCTAATTAAACTCCTCTCTTCCTCATGACCTGAGCCACCAGGCCTGCCCCTGGCTCACATGGGAAGATACAGAGGCAAATACAGGTCCACCACTGGCTTTGGAGTTGCCATCATTAACCCAGAACACATTTTTATTATTAGTTATTTAAGATTACCACTGAAGTAAAACTGGTAATTTTAGAGAAGACACAGACCTCAACATGTATATGTCTCAGAACGCCAGTGGTCTAAGAGACCCATGAGTGATACAAGTTCACAGTGAGGAACACCTTAAAAACAGTGGTATAAATCCCTCCCTGTGCCTGACAAGAACATCATTGAAGCCATCATTCCAAACACAGTCATATTTGCGAAGAGTTCTTTTCTTTTAGAATCAAGAATTGTTGTGCTTCACTTATGTTTTTATTTTGTGTTTTATGTTCAGGACATGTGACATTCTGTGTTTCAAACTTTTTCTGCACAACTCTCAGCACGATCTGGGATTATACATTCATTTACAGGGTTTCCTGATGAATGTCAGCTCCTCATTCATCTCTAAGTGCTGTCGGGACAGAGACCATGTCTGTCCCTACACCCTTCACAGAGCCCCGCATGTCATAGGTCCTCACTGAGTGTTTGTTAAATGAACAAATGGGTGTATGAGTCAATAAATAAATAAAACACATGAGTCATTCGTTGGTCAGTTCTCCTTGTTCAATGACATGCTGGAAAGTTCAGAGCTGGATTTGTTTACCTTTATACCAAGTATAGAGGGTCTTATGCTTGTATTTTTGTATTAGCTTCATTCTTAATGCCATTTTATACCTCTACCCTTAGTCTTTTTTCTTTCTCATTTACTTCTAAATTAGTCTCCCTTGCTAAGTTTTATGAAAACCGATAAACTGTCTTAAATTGCTTGTAGAATAAGGTAGGTAATAAATACATTTATCAAAGTCTTTTCAACATACATTTAAAACTTTAACACTAAATTCTATCCCAACAAACATATTTGATCACCTGTGAACTCTTAAATAGCTGTGATGTGCTAATTCTAGCACCATCCTAACATTTAAAGCCAATTCAACCCAAACCCAGAAACCACATGTGGTGTGTCATTTCAGACAGTGTTATATATTTTGTATGTAACAAGCAGATTTCTAATAAGGTTGGGCAACTGGACAAGAAAGAATACATGGCTTCCCACAAAAATGTATGGATTTGGGATCAAAGAACGATTTATCTTTAGTGGTTCTCCAAAATACACTGAAATTACAATAATAATAAAAGGTTTGCTATTGGGGATGGGGAGATGAAAGGTGGACAGCGGTGGGAGAAGAGGCAGGGCTGGGCCAGATACTGGTCCATATGCACTGACAAAAGTCTGATCAATTTACAGAATGAAGGTAGAACACTAATAAAGCAAAAATATTAAATCTTCTAAATCCCGCTGTAAAATCTCTAACATACACTGTTCATACGCTAGTGGCCTGAGTGACTTGCAAGTCTGAAACTTCAGTTATCGGCTCTTATTCATTTAAAACTTCAAATGTTTACCAATTCTCTCTTAAAATGAAACCCTATATTTAAATCCCTTTAACGAGGACAGCCCTACAAGTTAAACATGCATCTCATGTACCTTAACTAGACCCACACACTAAATGTGAAAGGAGGTGGGTCTACCCTCTGCAATCACTTGCTCCTGCCAGGGTGTCATATCAACCTCTCCTTTGGGCTTAGTCAGAAAGCACAAAATGTCCATTTAGCAAACTGAGATTTGATTTCTATTATTAATAAGGCTCGTTTAAGTCAGTTGAACCTTAGACAACAAACTGCAAGAGGCAAGAGTGGGTGTAAAGAAACAGATGGGTAATAATCATGTGTCACTGATAAATGACAATTTAAAAAAGAATTTGATAGGGTGTGGGCTGGGTTTTTTTTTCCCCCTTCCCTTCTCTCTTTCTCTCTCCTCCTCCCTCCCTCTCCTCCTCCCTCCCTCTCCCGGGGCTTTCGGTCGGTTTTTCTTCCTCCCTCTCTTCGGCAAGGGGTGGAGACTACAGAAGAAAAGGTGGGGAGGGGGGGGGAGAAAAGGCTAGACAATAGGCTAGACAGAGCGCCTGATCGGCATCCTAAAGCAGTCTGCCCCGCCCCCACGCCCCCCTTCCACCCAACACCTGGTAGCTCAGTGGTAGTGATTTCAAAAGTGGCAGACACTGCCCGCCCCCCACCCCACCCGTCCTCCCAGACCAAGGGTGGCCTCCAACCCTGGGGCAGGAGGGGAGAGGAGGCAGGAAAAGAGAGGGGAGGGAGGCTGAAAGCTAAGAGGAACAGACTGGCAAAGACCTCGTGGGAACAGTGGTCTTTTTTCCCTCCAAAGTGGTGGAGTGGCATAAAAATCCAGATCCACTGGGGCCCGCTCACGTGCCAGCTCCCCAGCTACAAATGCAGTCAGCTGCCGATGCCACACCTGCTGCCCCGCAGCTGCAGCAGAGCGCCGCGCCTCGAGCCTTGACGACGGCGGGGGGATGCGCCCAGCCTGTCGAGTACCCCCAGCACCGCTCCCCTGGAGGGCGGCGGCCGAGGAGGAAGGGAAAGGAGGGGCGGCCCCCGTGAGGCAACGCTTGCCAGCCGCCAGCCGTGACCGAGAAGAAAAGCCCCACCTGTCAGGCGTGGCGCTCGGAGTGAGCGCGTCCAAGCATCCCCACGCAGAGGCCAGCCCTACTCTGCCCCGCTTTCCTAAGAACCTCAAATGTTGCATCATCAACAGAAACCTTTAGGCACAAAACACACAGCCGTGGGGAAGGGCAACCTCACAGACACACACACTAGCAGACACTCGCCAATCAGGACCAACCAGCTCGCGCACAGTGGAGGGATGCTGTCGGGGTCTCAAATTCCGTTAAAAGAAACAAAACCAAGGTAAACCACGACACCCATTCCCAAGACGGGCTTACCTCCTGCGAAGCATCTTATCCATCCCTGGTCTTCCACTGTGGGTTGTTGTTTTGCTTCGTTGTTTTTTCCTTTGGGTGTCTGCTTAATAAATGCACCCGGCTAATCTGCAGAGCAATGTTTTCTTCCCATCCTGCAGCCCCACACTTGTCAGAGCTGCCTGCAATTTCACGGGCAATGCAGCTTCTCCGCGTCAGCGGTAATTACAGACAACAGAGGCTGCTACTCCTTGACAAAAGGCTGTAGTTCCCGCCCGTCCCTTAGAGCCCTGCGGTCAGAATTAAATCCATTTCCCGCACGAGGCTGGGAGGAAATGAGAGCTCTCTTGGCCATGCGCGCTGACAAAAGGACGCTTGGCGGCGCCCACAGCGCCCCCTCTAGCGGGCCGCTGCCCGGCTGCCCCAGGGCCGCGGTGCTGCAGTGCCCCCACCCGCAGTGCCCGCCGCCCGCGCTGCCGCAGTCCTGCCGCCCGGCCTCTGCCCACGTCCACTCCGGCACTACCAACTGCCTGCAAGAGCCAAGAGCTAATATGAGGATCGTTATTAGGAAGGATATCTGAAACGTGAACTTCCTTAAACGATATATCCTCCCTGGGATTAAAAAAAGAAGGGAAAAAAACAAAACAAAAAAAAAAAAAACCTTAAGCTGGAATATTTATTGCCTGGGAAGGACATCTGCCTTTAGAAAATTAACTATTAGGGATCTTAGTAGCAATTGTTGACCATTTGAATTCTGAGCCCAAATGATCCCTATCCTAATTCTGACTCCATATTCTACTAGAGCAAAATTGTGCTGTGATCTGGGACTTGTGAGCCCAGCTCCCTTCAATTCTCATTACTTCCTCCTCTCAACCCTCTCCTCATCTCAAAGGGAACAAGTGCTTAGTGAATAGGGAACAGGGTGGAGAACCAGAATACTTAATTATAGTCTCAGACCTGCCATTAACTAGCTGTGTGATTTTGATGAAGTCGCTTAACCTTTCTGGGCATTATTGTCTTAGTCTGTAAAATGACAGTGTACCTAAAGCATCTTCCATTTCTACTTTCTGACAGTTTCTCTCAATATGCCGTGAGAGTAGGAAGGTCACATGGTAGCTTAGGACTTCAGACTCCCATAAGCTCCACCAGCATCCCCAAATCAGCATTCACTCTACGTTTGTTTTTTGCTTGTTTTTAATATTGACTGCAGGGTTTAAGTATGGCTTTCAGAAAAGCCCCTGGTAGGGGCACCTGGGTGGCTCAGTTGGTTAAGCAATTGCGTTCGGCTCAGGTCAGAGATCCCAGAGATCCAGGATCAAGCCCCATATCGAGCCCCACATCGAGCCCTACATTGGGCTCCCTGCTCTGCAGGTAGCCTGCTTCTCCCTCTCTCACTCCCCCTGCTTGTGTTTCCTCTCTTGCTGTGTTTCTGTCAAATACATAAATAAAATCTTAAAAAAAAAAAAAAAAAAGCCCCTGGTCATTTCCCCCAACCAGATCATGGCTCTTCTGCTCCTTCTAGGTTCTGGGTCTCCACCACCTTTAGATACTCCCATAGAAATTACCAGACCCTACCACAGTGCTGCTGCAGAAACAGAATCTCTGGAGGTGGGCCTAGGAAAATTTTTATTTTTTAACAGGTATCTCTAGTAATTCCTTTGCACTCTGACATTTAAGAAATGCCATTCTATGTGAGCTACTACTGATGTGGAATAAGAGAAATGTCCACCACAACCATCCAAGAACTGGCAAATATTCCATCTCAGACACCAGAGTAAATTGTGTCTTTCTGCTCTAGCTCTTCCAAACCCCTCCATCCCCCAGTCTCTATCCCCTCCTTTCCTACCCAGAGCTTCTCATTCACTCCCATTTCACTTTCAGAATTGCTGAGTCCACAAGCCTATCCCCATTCTCCTGTCAAAACTTGTTAGAATTACAAGCAGCTGAGCCACAAGGACCCAAGTTCCATTTGGCCAGAACCAGGAAGTCATGTGTTTATTGAGACACTTCAGGTGGCTATGCATTATTGGTGCTGAGTGATGATATCTAGGGAGTCAGGAGCATCTTCTCCAGAGCCCTGAAATCATAATTATGGTGGGCCCTTTTCTGAAATGGAATCCAAAAAGGGAATGGAGAATTTTTGTTTAGTCCATAAATAGCAGGCTTCATGAATCCCCTTAGTCATCTCCATCACTCAAAAAGTTCTCTTCCTGATGTACTATTTAGCTTTCTCAAACTAGTAATTGCAAACTCTTGTTGGCTCCTGCCAATGTTCTGAAGACTTTACATCCATTTTTATTCATTTAATCCTCACAAGAACTCCATAAGGACAGTACTATTATTACCCCCATTTTACAGTTGAAGTGATTGACACACAGAGAGTTTAGGTAACTTGCCCAAGGTCACACAACTATGGGTGGTTGAGCAAAGATTCAAACGTATACAATATGGCTCCAGAGCTTATAAGCCCTAACCATTACCCTGCACATGGCTTCTGGGAGGAGACAAAAAAAAAATTTAACTTTGAAATGCAGAACTAGTATAAGACACCAATAAAGTTGATAAGACTGATATATTCTTCCCCCCCCCAAAAAGTGATTCTGCTCTTCTTGTCATCACAGTCTTAAAACAAAACAAAACAAAACAAAAATACCTCCAGCTTCTCTTACATGCCATTTGCATTTGACAAGTGCTGGAAAGATTAACACCATCCTGTGGCTTTAGGAACTAGTCAACTATCAGATAGGAAGCAAAACTTCAATATATAAATTTCCATATTAATAGCCTATTTGGAATTTTAGTTGAAGTTCCTGAAGTTCTCACTCAATTCCAAATCACCTTGAAATCCTACAAAATGAACAAGAACTGCTGTTGGCTCCATAGGCTATTCTGGGAAGATCACAAGAATTCAGAGTCCCTGCCACAGAAAACCCAAGATGCCTAGCCCTAAACTAGGGCCAGAAAAGCATAGAAGACCCCATGTCAGGCCCAGAAAAATCACATCTGACTAGCCCCCAATGACCAGATAGTTTAAAATTAGAATTTCTGACTGATATGCAATAAAATTATTTCTTATATCCCAATGTCTCTTGACAAAAAATGATTCTGGTCAGCAATAACAGAGTGAGCAAATGGCAGTGTAACAGACTGTAGTGCCTCCACCTCCTGGTATTCATGTCCTTGTGTAATCCCCTCCTGCTTAGGTGTGGCAGGACCTGTGACTTGTTCCTAACCACAGAATACAGCAAAGGGGATGAGATGTCCCCTCTGTGATTGCCTTACATAAGATTCTTCATCTTGCTGACTTTGATTTCCTTCTTGATTTGTATGCTTTGATGAATGAAGTAGAAATGCTAGAAAGACCTACACAGCAAGGAACTAAAGGTGACACCTGGCCAACATCCAGCTACAAACTGAGGTCATCAGTCCATAAGGCCTAGAGGAAATGAACTTGGAAGCAGATCCTTCCCCAGTCAAGCCTTCAGCTGAGACCCCAGCCAGACTAACACCTTGATTTCTGCCTTGAGAGTGAGCTTAAAACAGAGGACCCAGCTAAGCCATGCCTAGGTGTGACTCTTGATCCACTGAAATGGTGATATAATGAATGTGTGAAGTTGTTATGTTTGTGGTAATCTGTTACACAGCAATAGATAACTAAGAAACTCCCCCAGCACCCTCCAGACACAGGTATCATTATCAATGGCCTTCTCTAGGGCATGTCAGAGGTGCTGGAGGGATTGACACCCCACAGGATCAGCTCTCAAACAATGACCACCAGGAGTTGGTGAACAGCTGGGCTCCCTCATTCCTAAGTGCTGGAAGGACACCTCCGAAGCATGTTGTACATAGTCTCCCAGAGTGCCTCAGCAGAACTGAGCCTCACAGGCCCACAGCAGTAACCTGCTCAGGCATGCTGGCTTTTCTTCCCTATATTACTTCCCTACTCCCCTATTGGTGGTTCCTAGACTTGTCTCCCAAATAAACTATAAATCATGGCCTACTTTGAGGAAAATCAAATTTAAGACAAGAGAGAGGTGGGAAAGACAGTGATTTCAAAGCAGGACCAATGATAAATTCTAAGTCTAGGTTTCCTGAAGATGCCCCCTCTCCAAACAAACAAAGGTATAGCCAACCCTGTGGCTGAGGCCTGCTGTGGAAAGAAAATGAACTGGGAGTCCAGGGCCTGGGGCCCCAGTCTCAGTCCTAGTGACTGTATGGACTGAGGAAGAACTGACCTCGGGTTTCACTTCCCAGCTGCAAAGTAAGGGTACAGCCCTTGCCCTCTGCTGTGGGCTGAATTGTGCTCCCCCTGTCTCCAATTGCTATGTTGAAGTCCTAACTTCCAGAACCTCAGAATGTGAATGTATTTGGAGATGAAGTCTTCAAAGAGATAACTGAGTTAAATCAATGAGATGCATAAAACATTAAAAAATAAGGTGATGTGGATAGGTCCTAATCCAATTGGACAGGTATATTTATAAGAGGAAATGTGGACACAACTGGCACAGAGGGAAAACCATGTGAAGGCAAAGGGAGAAGTCAACCACCAGAAGCCAAGGAGAGGAAAATCAATTCTGCTGACATCGATTTCTTAATCTCTGGTAAACTTCTGTTGTTCAAGCCACTCAGTCTCTGCTTCTTTGTTATGGCAACCAAAGAAAAGTACTCTTCTACTACCCTGGGTTGTTTTGCAGACAAAAAAAGATACCAAGTGTAAGTATTCGCAGTCTTATTATTTATCAGAATGAGACAATCTGCAGCCATAACCCAGGGGAAGAGCCACACAGGGTGGAGTGGTAAAGCAGCAGCCACAGCTAGTAGAAAGGCCCCAGACTCCAGAGGAAGGGCAATCTTTACTATAAAGTGGCAGAGAATTTGGCTAAATTGTGTCCTAGTGTTCTGTAGAAGGTAGAACTTACAAATGATAAAATTAGATATTTAACAGAAAATATTTCTAAGCAAAATAGTGAAAGTACAACTAGGGTCCTTCTTACCGCTTATAGTAAAATACAAGAGGAGAGATGGGTTAAAGAAAGAATCATTAAACACAAAGGAACCAGAGCTTGAAAACTGGGAAAATTCTCAGCCCATCCACATTGCAGAAAGTGAAAAACCTTGTTCTGAAGACAGCACTAAGGGTATGGTTGAATAACCATTTGATAAAGAGGTCATGGAGTGTAACTGATGGACCTAATCAGCCATCTTAGCAGAGGCTAGGAATACAGATGGGTTTTTCCAACAAAGACAGTGCTGGTTTGAACTAAAGCAGGACAGAATGAAGGAAGGATGTCAAATTTCTTGGATCCTACAAGATGAGACCACAAAGCTATTCAGTTGCAAATGTGCACCACTCTTCCAGGAAAGGGAAGAATGACACCAAAGGTGATTCAGAGATGTCTGGGGGCTGCTATTTCAACCACAGGCCCAGGGGTCAAGTTGGTTCCTCCTTCCTCCTGGCTTCAGAGGGCAGGGCCACTGCAGAGCTGTGTAGGGGTGATGCTTCCATCACAGTGGCCCTGGAAGGTAGGACACCAAGCCAAAGAGGATATAAGGCTTGAGATATAATGGAATTTGCCTTGCTATGTTTGGGAATTGCCTGGAACCCATCACTCCATTCTTTTTTCTGACTTCTTCCCTTTGGAATGGGAATGTCTTTCCTATGCCTGCTCACCATTGTATTTTGGAAGCACATAACTAATTTGGTTTCACAGACTCATGGCTGGAGGAGAATTTCACCTCATGAATCATACTTCAACTCTCACCCATACATAATTTAGAGGATATTTAGATAAGATTTTGAACTTCAGACTTTAGAACTCATGCCAGAACCAGTTAAGACTTTGGGGGCTTTTGAGATGAAATGAAATGAATGTATTTTGCATGTGTTAAGGGCATGAATTTTGGGGTCAGGGGCCAAAGCCATGGACTGAATTGTGTCCCCCTCCCCCCTGCTTCCCCATCAGATTCATATGTTGAAGCCTAACCCCGCAGTGTGACTGTACTTGGAGACAGGGCTTTTGGGTGGCTGTTAGGGCTGAAGGAGGTCATACGGTTCGGGCCCTTAATCCAATAGGATTGGTGTCCTTCTAAAAGGAAGGGAGACAAGAGTTTGCTCACTAATGCACACACTGCTCATTCTCTCCACCCATCCCCACCCTACCACGTAAGGCCACAGAGAGAAGTCTGCAAACCAGAAAGAACAACCTCCCCAGAAAACAAAACCCATCTGACCTGGATCTTGGACTTCTCATCCTCCAGAACTATTAAACCATTGTTTAAGCCACCCAGTACAGGGTTTATATTATGCCAGCCCAAGGAGATACACACTTTCTGTGGCTTGGTTTCTCCACCTGTACAACAAGGATCATCAGGTCTATCTCATAGGACTAAGAGCATGTATGTAAAGTATGGGAACAGATACAGTATATATTAAGTGCTAGGTCTTTGTGAGCAATGTTATAAAGATGAAGACTGGGGTGCCTTTAACCCTTAATGGGTTAAAGCCTCTGCCTTCGGCTCAGGTCATGATCTCAGGGTCCTGGGATGGAGGCCCGCATTGGGCTCTCTGCTCGGCAGGGAGCCTGCTTCCTCCTTGCTCTCTGCCTACTTATGATCTCTCTTTCTCTGTCAAATAAATAAATAACATATTTTTTAAAAATTAAAAAATAGAGATGAAGATGGTCTCCATGCTCAAGGTTATGGCCTTAGCTGGGTATTTAGATAGCCCTGAAAATTGTCACTGCCAGAGGCCAACGTCTACCACTCCATACTCTTCTAGTTTAAGTCTATGTTCCTGTTAAAGTTTAATTTCCCCAGGAAGGGTAATAGACACTTATTCCTTAAGTGATGAAAATAGACAGAATGAAAGATATTAGATGTAAGCCCTGAAAAGATGAGGAGGGAAGCTGCACAGGGTCTGAGGAATAAGCATGAAGGCTGAAGACCCTGAAGTCTACTTCTTCAAAGCATGAGATTAAGGAAAAAGAGTAGGTATGTGACAAGTTAGGCCATATAAAGGGTAAGTGTTAAACTTTGAATTATCACAATTTTTTTTAAGATTTTATTTATTTGACAGAGAGAAACACAGCCAGAGAGGGAACACAAGTAGGGAGAGTGAGAGAGGGAGAAGTAAGCTTCCCACCAAACAGGGAGCCTGATGTGGGGCTCGATCCCAGGTCTCTGGGATCATGACCTGAGCCGAAGGCAGTCGCTTAACCAACTGAGTCACCCAAGCGCCCCGAATTATCACAATTTTTTAAGAGACTTCAAAACTTTCAAGACTGCATTTATTTGTCTCTAGAAGGTAGCCCTGGGCTGGCCTTTTCACTTTTCATATTTGGGAGAGCCTGTAACAGAGAAGAAAGTCCCTTATAAGTGGCTAAATGATAAAAACAGACAGTTCCCAAAAGAACTATGTAAAAAATGTTTCATTAATAATCAAAGCTGTTTAAATCGAAAGATACCATTTTTTACCCATTAAAACTCTATCATTTTAATAGATCCCACCGTTAGCAAAGATAGAGTGAAACTGGCACTCAGAGTGGCGGTATTATAAGTGGCCTCATGCATCAAGTCATAGATTGTACCTACCTGTGACAGGACTTGCACTTCTAGGAATCTACCCTAGAAAGAAAGAAAGAAAGAAAGAAATAGGTAAACATATCAGGCTATTTGCCATGTTTATGAGAACAAAATACCGAACACAACTTAAGTGTCCAAAAATTAGAAAACCACTCCATTTAATGGATCATTAAAACTTGTAATAAGGACTACATGTCAATGATAGAATAAGAAGAAACAGAGCACACAGTGGTATGTACCTGTGACAATTTTTTAATTCAGTTGTATAAGAAAAAAATTTGGAAGCATTTTAGTTATTTCCATCAGTGGTTTTACTAAGATGGTAAGGTCATTTTGGGTCTTAATATTCTGAAATCTCAACTTGAAGAAAAAAACAAACCTGTGGTGAAAAACAAACTCACTCCAATTGATCAGTGTGAATAATAAAGTACTACAGTCCCATGCTTTAATTCAGGTTATAAAAACACATTTACTTATTTGCTAGTCCAGTCTCAGCTATATTTCTTTTTTTTTAAATATTTTATTTATTTATTTGACAGAGAGATCACAAGTAGGCAGAGAGGCAGGCAGAGAGAGAGGGGGAAGCAGGCTCCCCACTGAGCAGAGAGCCTGATGCAGGCCTCAATCCCAGGACCCTGAGATCATGACCTGAGCCGAAGGCAGAGGCTTAACCCTCTGAGCCACCCAGGCACCCCTCATCTATATTTCAAGGATGAGTTTTGTTAGAAGGAAAGGCAGTAAAGAGTTTAACATTATTACTCATGTGCCCTGTTTCCATCCTTCACCAAACCAGTGGATATTGGGCAAGTTCCTTAACTTCTTTCTAGTTTCCTGATGTGTAAATGGATATAATTATACAGCACAGGCTGGTCATGCAAATTAATTTAATATATATACACCACCAGGAACAGTGCCCAGCACAAAATAAGTATCAATAACTTTTCTGATATTGATCAAGTCTTTCCACTAGATACCTGATTAAGCTAACTCTAAATTCCAATTTAGCTTTAAAAGTTTCATTTTTTAAAAAATTTCACATATCCTGGGTGCCTGGGTGGCTCAGTGGGTTAAAGCCTCTGCCTTCAGCTTAGGTCATGATCTCAGGGTCCTGGGATTGAGGCCCACATCGGGCTTTCTGCTCAGCAGGGAGCCTGCTTCCTCCTCTCTCTCTGTCTGCTTCTCTACCTACTTGTGACCTCTCTCTCTGTCAAATAAATAAATAAAATCTTTAAAATTTTTTTTCACATATCCAGAGTGTGTTAAACCTAAGAGACAAATTCAGGTATTGCTGGGTTTACCTTCAGGTTAAGGATAATTTGATCTTATAGCCTAGAGTCTAGTGTATTACAAATCATGGTCTAGTTTGGTTTTAAGTATTAGAAAATTCCAGGAATGTAATATTTAAGTATCAGAACATGAAGACTTGCTGAAGATTACTGATATTGCTTCTTTCTCACAGATTACTGATATTGCTTTTTTCTCACAATTAAAAAAAAAAAAAAAAAAAAAAGCCTGTTGGCCTCACCTCAATAGTTGAGGGTCTAGGAAGAGGGCGGCCTGAGAAAAAGACTCAGCTTGCTAATCAAACCCTCTGATAAGGCAGGCATGCTACTGTTGTTGGTTGTATAGCTGCCTCGTTCGACATATCATCCAGTGTACTTTTCCCTCCACCCACTGAGCCAAGGCTTGGGGGTGGGAGCAGGGAAAGCCGTAGATAGATACCAACCGGAAGCCCTCGCTTACTTAGCTTCAGATTTCAGTTCCCAGCAACAGTAGTCTGAAAAGCAAGGCTCTCATTTGAAAGAAGTTGACTTTGTTGAAAGGGAGAATAAACATGTGGTTTCTGGTGGGCCAGACCTCAGATGGCAGTTCAGGTGGTCACAAAGCAGGGAGGAAGCAAGATATGACGGGAAGATTTCCTACAACCAAAAATGGAGATGAAAATTGAAACAGCAGGAAGTAGTTATTCAGAGGGGATAGTAATAGTTTGTAGAAGTTGCCTGATCCCTAGGAAGGGGTCCTACACCATGCCATCCTGGGCCTTGACCCAGGGGTTGAGGAAGAGTTACACAAAGGAACAGAACCCAAGGAAGGTAAAGAAGAATTTGAGGAAAGCAAGGTTTGTACCCACTTTGTGGGATGTAGCCTCTCACAGGAGTTTAGTGACCACATGGCTGAGGGACATCATCAAGTATGTGCCTGATGTGCATAGCCCATCTGGGAATGGGAAAGTCAGGGAGACCAGAAGATGCCTGGATTCTAAAGGGAGAAGGCCCAGCAAGCCTGGCTGCCACAGTGGGACCATGGACATCCACAGCAGATGTCAGCTCAATAAGACTGGGGGCCCAAGGATTAACTGGGGAACTACACATGAGCATTCCCATCCCAGCCATATGCTCCTTGCTGTACCTAAAGGAAGACAAGAGGATCTCCTAGGAGAGCTGGCATAAGAGGCAAAAAAGCCCCACAGGGATTCTGAACATTAAACAGATACAGTATTTACTCAAAGAAGCATTTACCCTTAATGGAGTAAACCAATCTTGCCACCACCTGAGCATAGGGTCTTACTGGGTTCTTAAAAGTAGAATTCAATATAGAACATTACATTTCTTCCCCATCTAAATTGTGGGCATAATTTTCAATCCTGCTTTGTCATGTGAAGATCCAGTCAGGACCCTGAGATTAGAACCCGCATTGTGACCATAGCCTTGCCATCTCACAGCTACAGGGAGAGCTGCACAGATGATCTTCCAGCCAATGAGCTCCTTTATTATTAGCAGGCTTTGGCCACTGAGTTCCATATGGTCTGTCTCTTCCCTTGGGGACCTGGCCCAAACTGTATGATGCGGGAAAACTCTCTTAGGTTTCTCTCACCTCAGACCACCCCAATAAGGCAGGTGCCCCAGGCCCATATTCCACACTGGTGCTGCTGGAAGGACATATTTTTGGGGACAAAAGTCTTCCAAAAGGGAAAGGAGTGATCCAAAGAAGAGTAGAAGAGTTCCCCAAGATAATCAAGTTGTATTTATAGCCCCTACCCTCCCACTGGGAGACCTACCTTTAACAGTGTGTCTTTGGAATCCATTTTACTGTTGATCCTGTCTGGATAACTCAGAAATTAGAACAGCAGAGAAGGTGGAGGGTGGGAGGACACAGTGACTTCCCTCAGGGGCTAGCTTATGTGGTCCCAATACTTGATGCCTCTCTGCTAACCCAGTCCATCTCAAGGGAGATAAGTAGCACATCAGAGAAGTCCTGCCTCTATCTTTGAGAGACCCTTCCACTCAATTCTTGCAATTCTCCTCTGTATCTATGCAGACCAATGAGATAGGCCTTTTATAAACCTCAAATAAATAGTCCCTCCAGAAGTCCACTAGAATTAAGACTTATTTCAATTAATTTAACCATCAGACCCATCATAGTTCAGAGAAATAGAAATCATTAGCTTTCTCAAATTATGTTCAGCTCATTGTCAGAGTCAGGAGCACATATCAGGTAGAGAGCTTGTCAAACACACCCAAATTCACACACATACACTATACCCACTTTCATGATTGATTTAATTTTTCTGTAGGGACAGAAGATTGAGAATTGCAATGAAGGAAATCCCCCTCTTAGTTTCCTGAAGAAGTTCATTTTTCCTCTAATATTTTCTTTTCATGCTGATCACATGGAGGCCTCAAGAGTCTTCCTTGCAGGGGCACCTGGGTGGCCCAGTGGGTTAAACCTCTGCCTTCGGCTCAGGTCATGATCTCAGGGTCCTGGGATTGAGGCTGCATTGGGCTCTCTGCTTGGCAGGGAGCCTGCTTCCTCCTCTCTCTCTGCCTGCCTCTCTGCCTACTTGTGATCTCTCTCTCTGTCAAATAAATAAACAAAATATTTTTTTAAAAAAAGGAGTCTTCCTTGGGGGCTGCTTGCACCTCTTCCCAGGTAGCTGCAGCCTGGGACACCCTCCATTGGAGGTGGCATCGTTCCAAGGTTAGAAAGATCCCGTCTTGTATGCTCCAGATCTCCCCCTTCCAAAGTTCCAAGGAGAACCATCAGCATCCATATCATCATGGCACCAATCCCTAAACCCCCAAAGTTTAGAAGACACAGTAGCATCCTGAGCCAACACAAACACTAGGGCAGCCTTCATGCGAAGTCCAAGGGCTGCAAAGTTCAATGCCTAAGCTGGTGATGCAACAAGGAATGGTGGGGCTGACAAACCAGACATCACCCACCCCATCAAAAGGAAGTTCAAGTTTTTAAAATACTTGGTTGGCTAAACCCATCAGAATATGACCCACAGGCCATCAGCAAACACAAGGACAGACAGATGTGGTTCCCAAGGAGAAGCCTAGACCACCACACTGAGGTAGAATTTTTGCTGTCACATACAGCCAGCATCTATGGGAAATGTGAGATGGAAAGCAGGATACAGATGCTTCAAGGCCTTCCCAGGATGCTAATGAATTCATCCCAGCTGACTAGACCATCTCACTTCAGAGTTTAAAATGCTGGTACAAGAAATGTCCCCAGTGATTAATTTCACACAAAGATTGCTACAACCTGCAGACCGGATAGTGGAAATCTACCACCCATAGAGGCCTCCTTCCCTCAGAAACCCTTCCAATGCATACTCCCAGAATAGGCCAAAATTTAGAAATATGTGATGGCAGCACATCCAGGCCCCATAACAGGAACTTATGTTCATCTACATACTCCTTCTCAAAACCGGTCTGACCCCAGCACAACTGGCATCTCACTCCACAACACTGAGGATGGTCTTTATCCAGGGACAAATCTTTATAGGATCACAGCCAACTCTGAACAAAATTCAGAGCCTTGTAGAATATGAAAGGCCCAAGCCATAAACACAGGTGTCAAATAAAGGTAATAAACAATAGTAGGTCAGTGAACATCTGCCATCCAGCCCAATCCCAAAGCAACAAAATCCTATAGCTTGAAAGTCCGATTCTGAACAAGCTTTCCCAGGACCTTGACACTGATCCCTATTCCTACCAAGGCCAGATGCCACGGCTTCACACAGCTCATGGCCCTCTCCATTTGCACACATTACTTGCTGATTCAGTCCCCCAAGTGAACCTGCTCTGGCCCGAGAAGTTAATCTCCATGCCTACCATCAGCAGATTCTTATGTACTTCATTTGGGATTTTTGCTTCTCAGGAATGTTGTTGATCTTGCACAGCCTGTCTGACTGTATCCTTAGATCCTCCAAAATGCCCATCTCTGCCAGCACCAGGATTCCACTCCTCAGATCCTCTCCAAGCTCAGGAAGAAGGGTGCTATGCCTGCAAAGCTCACAGATACTAAGTCCCTTTGTACAAAGCATTGCAGTCCAATGAGTCATATCATCAATACCCAGGTTTCCAGTTAGGGTGTCTGACCAGGACCCTGGAAACCCTATATAATCACCTCTTCAGGTAAACTGCACTGCACCATTATGATAATTGTTGGCAAACAAAGGTCGGGCTGAGCTTTGTTTCCTGGTTCCTCTCACTCCATCTTCATTCTTGATTATAAAATGCAAGTTTTTATGAAGTTATTAAAAGTGATTTTGAGTAATTGCTCAAACCACATGCCAGTATCTCAGAATTAAACCTATTAACAAGGGGAAAACTAACCCGAAAGACAGTCACACAGTAGCAGTTCAAAGAGAAAAAAAAAATCAGCTGCCCCTTCCCATCCTGAACAATTCAGTCTCAATGCTATCAAGCTCACAGTGAGGTAGGGGGATCTCTGGTGGCCCTGAGTGAAGTATTGGAGGGTGAGGGTGAGGATGGCATGCACACATGGAGTGACCATGTCAGAGGATGTCAGAGACCAAGCAGAAAAGGGAAGTGGCTACACAGCAGGGTGGCCCAGTGCAAAGTGGGAAAGTCCAATCAGCAGGAGAGGGGCTTTGGAAGGGCAGCCTGGCATGGAGAGTGAGACCCAAGTCAGGTAAGAAGGGTGCCTAGGCAGAGGGGCAGGATAGCATGGGGATAAGACACCCATGCCATATCCAGCAGGCATGCATGTGGGTAGGTGACCTCACATGTGGTGAGCCAGAGTCCCAGAAGGATGAGGAGACATCCACATGTACAGTGAGGGATGGCTCGAGTAGAATATCAGAGCCAGGGAGAAGGTTCTTATGGCCAGGCAGTTTGTCATGGGTACTGTTAGAGGCTGAATTATGGCCCCTTACAATTCATATATTGAAGTCCTAACCCCCATACCTCAGAATATAGGAGACAGGGCCTTAAAAAGGGCGATTAAGTTAAAATAAAGGCTGGGGGGTTGGGGAGAGATGGGCTAAATGGGTGATGGGTAGTAAACAGGCTACTTGTGATGAATCACTAAATTCTACTCCAGAAACCAGTATCACACTAAATGTATCGCACTAAAATTTAAATTTAAAAAGTAAAATATAATGAAGGGTAGGCATCAATCCAGTATGATTGATGTCCTTATAAGAGAAAATTGGGGCACACACATACACAGAGGAAAGACCATTTGCAAGATAAGAAGACAGAAGAAACCAAATTTGCCAATGTCTTGACCTTAGATTTCCAACCCCCAAAACAGTGAAAAATAAATTTCTGTTGTGTAAACCACTTAATCTGTGTATTTTGTTATGGCAGCCCTAGCAATAAAGGTGCTAAGGCCCAAAAGGGGTAAAGAGAAGAGCCAACACAGGGGAGACAGCACATAGAGTCCCTGATAAAAAATTCATTCCAAGGCTCAGGGTGGGAAAGTATATGATGCTCAAGCTCAGAACATCTGCTGCCAGAAAGGAAGTGGTCAAAAAATGATAGTGACAGGTAAAGCAGAAAGCTAGCCCATTTAAAGGTGCTTTCACTGGCCACAATGAGGACAATTTGAATAACAAAATAAATCATACAGTACTATGATATTATGATGGTAATCTACCGAATTAAATAGAAAACTATTGTCTATAATATAAAAATATAAATGAATATAGAAACAACCAAAATGTTCTTCAATTAAAAAAAATGGATTCATGGGTGGCTCAGTCAGTTAAGCATCCAACTCTTGATTTTGTCCTAGGTCATGATCTCAGGGCCATGAGGTGGAGCCTAGCATCACCTCTGTGCTGGGCATGGAAACTGCTTGGGGTCTTCTCTCTCCCTATGCCTCTTTCTCTCTCCCTCTTCGCTTTAAAAAAAAAAAAAAGATTCTACAATAAGTAAATGATTAAACTGTGGCATATCCATCCCATGAACTAATACTCAACAATGGAAAGAGGAGTAAATTTTCAATACAACCACTGGGATGATTTAAAGGGCACTGGGCTAAGTAAAAAGGCCAGACTCTAAAGAATACATGCGGCATGATTTCATATAGTATAGAACACTCCCCAAATGTTAAAGAGATGGAGAACAGATTAGTGGTTGCCAGGGGGGTAGGAAGAGTGGAGATGTGGGGGCAGTGGGTGGGTAGCAGGCAGGAGACCTTTATGGGGGTGGAATAGTATTGGATCTTCCCAGGAGTGGTGATTCCACAAATCTACACATGTGATAAAATGACAGGAAAGTATACACACATAGTACCAATACTGATTTTCTGATTTTGATATTGTGCTATAGTTATAAAAGATGTAGCCATTAAGGAAAACCAAGTTAAAAACACATGGGACTTCTCTGTACTATCTTTGTAACTTCCTATGGATCTATAATTATTTCAAAATAAAAAAGTTTCACTAATATAGAGTGTTCGATGAAGAATAGAGTATACAGATAGCTTCAAAGCACCTCCACACATGGGGCGCCTGGGTGGCTCAGTTGGTTAAGCAACGGCCTTAGGCTCAGGTCATGATCCCGGACACCCGGGATCGAGTCCCACATCGGGCTCCCTGCTTGGCGGGAAGCCTGCT
Source organism: Spilogale gracilis (assembly GCA_004023965.1). Lineage (NCBI taxonomy): Eukaryota > Metazoa > Chordata > Mammalia > Carnivora > Mephitidae > Spilogale > Spilogale gracilis. The sequence goes on along the minus strand of PITA01000273.1, from coordinate 32,860 downwards.
TCTCCCTCTCTCACTCCCCCTGCTTGTGTTCCCTCTCTCGCTGTGTTTCTCTCTGTCAAATAAATAAATAAAATCTTTAAAAAAAAAAAAAAAAAAGCACCTCCACACAAAACACAGATTACAAAGGGAAAAGCTAACTTTAAAGTAGAGAGGCCTGGCAGTCTCCACATTAAACAAATAATTGAAGTGAATATCCTTAGTAATAGAACAAATCAAAATGTACCCCACCCAGTAGGATGCAATGAGTAGAAAATAACATCACCTCTGTGATATATCCATTCATGTTTGAATCTAATGAGGAGGAAACAGACAAACCCAAATCCAACATTCTACAAAACAACTGGCATATAATCTTCAAATGTGTCAAGGTCATAAAAGTCATGGAAAGACCAACAAAGTGTTCTAGACAGCTAAAGGCTAAAGAGATATGACAACTAAATGCAACTCATGATGCTCAGCTGGTACTTCTGCTAGAAAGGACATTCAGACTATTGGTGAAAACCTGAATGGAGCCCAAGGATTTTGTGGTGGTAACACAACATTGACTTCCTGATTTTGACAGCTACACTGTGATCTACAAGAGAATGTCCCCATTTATAGGAAATACACACTAATTAAGGGTGATGAGGCATCAAGCCGGCAACTTCCTCTAAAATGAGTCAGGAAAAAAGTTATTTGTACCCTACCTGCAACGCTTTTATAAGTTGTTTCAGAATAAATGCTTTTATGTTAACAATAAATGGTTCAGGTGTCAAAGAATGAGAAACCCTTCACAAAACTAATGAAATCCTAGAACATTTCTGCAAAAATGACACTCTACTTTCAGGCCTGGAAAATCACACTTGGTAGAAGGTACGTGCATATCTAAAAAAATCTCAGAAATGTGATTCTTTATTCATTCTAAGAATTAGCACAGTCTTCAACTTAAACTGCATTAGCTAAAAGACTAAAATGTGCCTAACTCTCTTTTTTAAAAGTTCCAGTTAGAACTTTTCTGTGTCTTACTAGAACATGTTAGTGCCAACTTTAAATCTACTTACTGTAAACGGCCTATTTCCAAGGATTCAGTAATCCTTGGAAGACAACGGTATCCTGTACATCCTTACTGTTGGTGTTGCCAAGCACAAGCCTGTCCTCTTTCTGTTCCAGTTTCAGTCCCAGCCCAGGCCCCAAAGGACTGGCAGGAAGGTGCAGCCAGGCAGTTCACCACAAGAAGGACATGGTAATACCTACCTGCTAAGAGTCAGTGAGAGTTAAGTGCAAGTAAAATTCTTGCCTTAATACACAGAACATGTTAAAACTAACATTACTATCATTAACAGAGAGCAGGTTCAAGGTTCAGCTCAGCTCATATCTTCATACTTACTTTTGTACTCAGTCATTCCCTGTCAGCTCATGTAGTAGCCATGGGAATTTTGTCTCCTAAGGGTTTGACGGGCACGGGAAGGTTTGGTTTGTAGGTCAAGTGGACAGACTATGAAAATCTAAAACTGAGCATGTACAAAAGTAGAATCCTTAGAAAAGAATAATCAAGTCAGAAATCAATAAAGAGGCAACCCACAGAATAGAAGATATTTTCCGATGACACTACAGACAAAGGGCTGATATCCAAAATCTATAAAGAACTTCTCAAACTCAACACCCAAAAAACAAATAATCAAGTCAAGAAATGGGCAGAAGACATGAGCAGACACTTCTCCTTAGAAGACATATGAATGGCTAACAGACACATGAAAAAGTGTTCATCATCATTAGTCATCAGGGAAATTCAAATCAAACCACACTGAGATAACACCTTAAACTAGTTAGAATGGCAAAAATCGACAAGGCAAGAAACAACAAATGTTGGAGAAATTGTGGAGAAAGTTGAGTCTTCTTACACTGCTTGTGGGAACACAAGTTGGTGCAGCTATTTTAGAAAGCAGTGTGGAGACTCCTCAAAAAGTTAAAAATAGAACTACCTTATGACCCAGTAATTGCACTACTTGGTATTTACCCCAAAGATACAGATGTAGTGAAAAGAAGGGCCATATGCACCCGAATATTCATAGCAGCAATGTCCACAATAGCCAAACTGTGGAAAGAGCTAAGATGCCCTTCAGCAGATGAATGGATAAAGAAGATATGGTCCATATGTACAATGGAATAATAGCCATCAGAAAAGATGAATACCCAACTTTTGCATCAACATGGAAGGAACTGGAGGAGATTATGCTAACTGAAATAAACCAAAGAAAGTGAATTATCTTATGGTTTCACTTATTTGTGGAACATAAGGAATAGCAAGGAAGACATTAGGAGAAGGGGGAAATGAAGGGGGAGAAATCAGAGTGGGAGATGAACCATGACAGACTATGGACTCTGGAAAACAAACTGAAGATTATAGAAGGCAGTGGGGTGAGGGGATGAGAGAGTCTGGTGATGGGTATTAAGGAATGCATCGATTGCATGGAGCACTGGGTGTTATACACAAACAATGAATCATGGAACACTACATCAAAAACTAATGATGTACTGTATGGTGACTAACATAATAACAATAAAAGAACTATTAAACTAAAATGGTCTAATTTTTAGAACTCATTTATTTTTGGTTTGTAATTTTAGAAATTCCTTATATGTGGGTCCCTAAAATTTTGAAGACATTTTTAAAACAAAGTATTACACTTGATGGTATGCATATTTGACCTAAGACAAAACAAAAGTAAATTTGGTTTAGGTTTATGTAATAAATCAGCCCATTTTTTACGGTATTCTCCTATAATTCATATATGTGAATCATAATCTTGTTTAGTAATTTGGTTTCATTTTTTACTCTGGTTTGAATATTATAGTTTAATGATATCTTCAAATTTTATTTTGTCACCACAAAAATTTTTTTTGACTAAGAGATATGTTAAAAATTATAAATAATGTGAAAGAAAGAAAAGGAAGGAAGGAAGGAAGGAAAGGAGGGAGGGAGGGAGGGAGGGAGGGACAGATGGACAGTAGCCAAGGCCAGCCAGTCAGGAGGAAGCCTGTAAGACCTCAAACTAGAATAGAGCATTATTAAGGGCCAAGTGAATAAACTCAGAGCGCAAACATAGCTGGGATGCCTGTGGCTTATTGTTGATTGCTCACCAATTCAATATTGATTGCCCATGATGTGTCAAGCAGATTTAATAACATATGACCAAGTGAACGCTGACATGCCAAACACTGCAAAAGACAACTCACTGATAGGATTCCACTTGAGCCTCACAATTACCTGCTGTACAAGATAGGTACAATTATCATTTCTATTCCACAGATGGGAAAATTGGGGATTAGAGAGATTCAGTAGCTCAACCAAGGATACACAACTAGCAAGGGGTAAAACCAGCACTTGAACCCCGGTGTTTGGTCCCTAGAACCTGCACTCAACTGCTATTCTAAACTGCCTCCCACCACCACCGACTCCACAGCTCCCACTGCCCCTTACATCACACTAAGCAACTTGCTTATTACAATATGCTTGGTTCCAGTTCTACAAGCCTTTGTTTCTACAGCAGTTGTGCTGTAGAATGGACCAAGGGGTCTCATCAGAGTGACAATGAGACACAGCAAGAGCAAAAAGTCTACTTTGTGGACTTGAAGAAGCAGGCTGCGACTTCTATCTAGCAGATTTATTAGTCTGACAAAGAAATAAGAGCTATTATAATAAACTCTTGTTTTTACTTAGAAAATGCTGCCCTCCTATAGGAAACAATTGAGGGTTTCTGGAGGGGGAGGGGGTGGGGGAATGGGGTAAGTGGGTGATGGGCATTAAGGAGGGAATAGGAAGTAATAAGCACTGGATATTGTATGCAACTCATGAATCACTGAACTCTACTTCTGAAACTAGTAATATACTGTATGTTAATTAATTGAATTTAAATTTTTTAAAAGCATTTTTTAGACATTTTTTAAAGATTTTATTTATTTATTTGACAGAGAGATCACAAGTAGACAGGCAGAGAGAGGAGGAAGCAGGCTCCCCGCTGAGCAGAGAACCTGATGTGGGCCTCCATCCCAGGACCCTGAGATCATGACCTGAGCTGAAAGCAGAGGCTTTAACCCACTGAGCCACCCAGGTGCCCTGAATTTAAATTTTTAAAAAAGAAAATGTTGCCTTCCCTCAAGGCCAACTAAAAACCATGTGTGCATGCTTGCACACACGTGCATAGGTGTGTGGTGTCACCACGGATCTTTATGTATGGCAAGCTACTTCTTTTTCTGGAGACCTCAGAGCTAGAAAAACTTTTAAGATTTCTTTTTTTTTTTTTTTTTTACAGAGAGGAACACAGCTAGAGAGGGGACACAAGCAGGGGGAGTGGGAGAGGGAGAAGCAGGCTTCCCACCGAACAGGAAGCCCGATATGGGGTTGGATCCTGGAACTCTGGGATCATGACCCAAGCCGAAGGCAGATGCTCAACAACTGAGCCACCCAGGAACCGCTAGAAAAACTTTTGATTAATTAATTAGGGTCATAAAGAAGTAAAGTTATGTCTGTACTGGGTACTTCTAGAGCGGTTGCTTTCTCCTTGAGTTGCTTCTCAATTAATTTAGAAACAATGGATTTTCCAAACTAGCAAACGCCATTTTCCCATCTAGGTACTTTCACAAAATTCTCTTATTTCAACCATCTCTCAGCCTGGAAAATTCCACACACCTCAAGGAAAATATTTGGGGTTTTTTGCCATCTATGTGGCTATTTAAAAAGAAACACTTTACCAGACTCCTGTTTGGGGAGGTAAGTCCAGACGTAGACAGCACGCTCTGGTGACAAGTGTATGCTGACTCACCACTGCCACCATCTGCCCAGGGCCTTTCCTCCTCATTCTTTAAGCCCACAGTACTGACGGCACGCTGGGTGACGTTTCTGGATGGATCTCTAGCCAAGGATATAGGTGGCTCAGAAGGATTGTTCCTATAGTTCTGGCGATCCGGATTTTGTCTCTAGAAACCATATTCAGTTTTCAAACAGTATAATGGTACAGTCAGATTTTGAAGATTTAAGCCAATATATTTCAAAATTTTAATCAATGTAGTTTCATTTAAGTGATAAGGGCAATCTTAAGTTATTATGGATGAAAGGAAAATCATTACTCAATAGATTGTATTTGTTTTTTCTACAACCTTAAAATGTCATGCAATTGGCAATTGCATTAATAAGATTATCCCATGGATGGGGCGCCTGGGTGGCTCAGTAGTTAAGCATCTGCCTTTGGCTTAGGCATGATCCTGGAGTTCCGGGATCAAGCCCCACATTGGAGTCCCAGAATCGAACCCCATGTCAGACTCTCTGCTTCGTGGGAAATCTGCTTCTCCCTCCTTCACTCCCCCTGCTTGTGTTCCCTCTCTAGCTGTGTTTCTCTCTGTCAAATAAATAAATAAAATCTTTTTAAAATATATGATTATTTCATGGAGCAGATCCTGTAGTTTAAAATAAATGCAGCACAAAACACTTCTGTCACCCATTCAAGAAAAAACTAAGACAGCCACCTGCTCATGTGCCAACCCTGTGGTCATGCCCCAGCCCAAGCATCCAATTGGCTAACAGGATAATCCATTCCCACCACTGTAGAATGTATCCCCTCAGAAGTCTCCCTAGAACAAGTGGACAAGGAAAAAAAACTGAAAGTACCATTATATACATGGCCATTCCCACCCTAAGTTTCTAGAGTGATTGTGTTTCTCTAGTCTCTAGTATCTGTCCTCTTCTGTCCCGAAACACAATCACATCGCTATACAAAAAAGACTTTCACTGCTCTAACCACCTTTTCCATCCTCTTGATCCTTCTTTCCAGTCTCGGATCTCCAGGTCTAATGGACTTGAAATTTGCCATTGTGCTCTGCCTGGACTTCAGACACTTACATACACCCAACCCCCTATAAGCAGACATCCAGCCCACTCCTATCTGACATCTTACATGCTGGGGCTCTCTATAGCTTCTTGCACTACTTCCTACCCTCAGATTCCCAAGATTCTCCCCTGCCTGACCTTAGGTCCTATTTCTCTTCTCCACCTTCCTGCTACCTTCTCCTCTCTGATGGCTCCTCCTCCGTCACATCAATGGTGTCACTTGGGGTTCATTTCTAAGGCCTTTCTCTCTTCATGTCTTACCTCCGCTGATGATTGATCAACTTACAGGTCCTCAAGGCTTTCCTGACCACACAACCAGCCCATAAAACTAGCCAACATCTTCCACTGCCTAATAGACACCTCTGAGCTATGCACCCAGATAATGGTGCTGACAACTATGTGCTTCACGGTTTGCAAAGCAGGTTCAATTATTTCATCTCACCAAATGGTTGCAAATCCCATGAGACTGGCATCACAACCATTGCTGAGCATTCCACCAGGGTTTTCCCTCTCCAAGGGAAATGCCTCATCCTTTCTGAGTCCATTCCAGTGGAAAACCACCACTACAGAGTGGGTTCATGGAAGCCTCCTCTCCCTCTCTAGCTATTAAGGCTCTATTAAAGATTCAGCAGTTAGGACCTAGGTGCCCCGGACAGTGGCAGGAGGTAAATATATACCTCAATCAGGAACTTGGCTCCAAAGCTCCCACAGATCTAGATTCCATCCCAGTCCTAACATTACTTAGCTATATGGCCTTTCCCTGTATTTTGGTTTCCTCCTCTATAAAATAAAGATGATAAATAACTCCCAGAATTGCTATAAACAATTGGAATGTATAAACTGTCTGGCACATGGGAAAGGCTCAGTAAATGGTTGATATTGCTCTTGATTCTTAAGCCTTTACCTCAGAGTTTTTGGCTCCTTCCAAAACATCACCGAGAACTTGTATGTATTCAGTTGCACCTTTAAGGATATCAACTTTGCTAGGCTTCCTGCTTTGGGGAAGAAATGGCACAAGTGCCTTCAGTTTGGCAAAACCACGGTTGAGATTTTTTATCTGGAAAACAAAAAAAAGCGAAGTGACATATAGATCAGCTAATTTATACAGCTATCCGCCCCCCCCCACCCAGACCACAGAAGAGAGTTTGTGAGGGCTTGTGTGCATAGCTTTTGTCTGGGTGGTGAACCAAAGCAGGCACCCGCCAGAGTCACCTCTCCACCAACAGCACAGTGCCTAGAGTCAGGGAAGGAGTGGCATAAACTCAGCACTCTGGGTGAATGGGCTGGAAGGGACAAGGGCCTGTGTTCTTGCTGAACCCCCACATCTTCCTCTTAGAGCATAGCCACTGTAATGTTCAGGCAGTGGGGTAGTGGCTAAAACTCTTAGTCAAAGCATCGGGATTTAAACCCAGCTCCACCATGGACTAGCTTACAAGAATGTATAGGATACTTCATATCACCTTATCTGAAAGTGGAAAATACCCACCTTATAAGCTTTTTTTGTGGTGATTAACATAATTACACAGACAATGCTTCCTTCCAACCTGGCGCATAGAAAGTCTTCAGTAAGAGGCGCCTGGGTGGCTCAGTTGGTTGGGTGACTGCTTTCAGCTCAGGTCATGATCCCGGAGACCTGTGATCCAGCCCCGCATCAGGCTCCCTGATCAGCAGCAAGCCTGCTTCTCCCTCTCTCACTCCCCCTGCTTGTGTTCCCTCTCTAGCTGTATTTCTCTCTGTCAAATAAATAAATATAATCTTAAAAAAAAAAGTTCTCAGTAAGTGGTACTGATAATGAGTAAAATGTGCAAATACTTGTCTACTCAAACACTATGGCATCAACTCTTTAACCTCTTTCCCAGCCAAACTGTCAAGTGTTAGTCTAGAGAATCTGCATGTTGGTAAGATTTGAAAGAGAGAATCAAGTTATTTTTCTATATGTTTATAATTCTCCAGGGTCTAATCCTTCAGTTCTGAAGGCCTGGAACGCTGATGACCATCCCCCAAAGGGAACTAGCCTTGGAAAAACTGGCTTCCACTATACCTTAAAGCCAATATACTCATATTGATTGAGAGCCCTCTACCACTCCAGATCAAAATGAACAATGGACATAGTCATCCCATTTCGGCAGAATATAAAGACCAATAAAAGTATGAAAATGTGGAATTTTGATTAAAAAAAACTATAAAATAAAATAGAAATTAGATACCATTTTCATATGCAAGATGTTAATATTGTTGTTTTGTTAATCATACCCAGTATTAGAGATGAACAAAAGGAACAGTCTTCTATCCCATAAGAAGGGATTAAAATTAGTAAACTTCCCTAGAAAGCAGTTGGGTAACTGGCATCAAAAGTTGTGAGGCTGTATACATCCTATGTCCCAGTAATTCCATTTCTACAATTTTATTTGAGAGCAATTATCACACAGGCACATAAAGACCAGTAAAAAACTGCAAAAAGCATAAAGATGGGATGAGTTATGGTCCATCTTATGACAAAGCATACAGTAAAAAGCTCTTCTTTCAAAGAATGCTTAAGAATGAGGAAATGCCAAATCAAAACCACAATGAGATACCACCTCACACAGGTCAGAATGGCTAAAGTTAACAAGTCAGGAAATGACAGATGTTGGTGAGGATGCGGAGAAAGGCAAAACCTCCTAACTGGTGGGAATGCAAACTGGTGCAGCCATTCTGGAAAACATTTTGAAGATTCCTCAAAAAGGTGAAAATAGAACCACCCTATTACCCAGCAATTGCACTACTAGGGATTTACCCCAAAGATACAAATGCAGTGATCTGAAAGGTCACCTGCACCCCAGTGTTTATAGCAGTAATGTCCACAATAGCCAACCTATGGAAAGAGTCCAGATGTCCACTAAGAGATGAATGGATAGAGTGCCTGGGTGGCTCAGTGGGTTAAAGCCTCTGCCTTCAGCTCAGGTCATGATCTCAGGGTCCTGGGATCGAGACCTGCATCGGGCTCTCTGCTCGGCAGGGAGCCTGCTTCCTTCTCTCTCTCTGCCTGCCCCTCTGTCTGCATACTTGTGATCTCTCTCTCTGTCAAATAAATAAATAAAATCTTTTTAAAAAAGAGATGAATGGATAAAGAAGATATGGTACATACATACAATGGAATACTACTTGGCCATCAAAAAATGAAATCTTGTCATTTGCAACGATTTGGGTGGAACTAGAGAGTATTATGCTAAGTGAAATAACTCAATCAGTGAAAGACAATTATCATATGATTTTACTCATATGTGGAATTTAAGGAAACAAAATTGAGGGGGTGCCTGGGTGGCTCAGTCAGTTAAGCTCTGCCTTTGGCTCAGGTCATGATCCCAGGGTCCTGGAACCAAGCCCCATGCCAGGATCCCTGCTAGACCAGGAGTCTGCTTCTCTCTCTCCTTCTGCTCCTCTCTCACTCATGCTCTCTTCTGTCTCACTCTCCCTCAAGTAAATAAAATCTTTTTAAAAAGAGAGAGAGAGAGAGAACAGAGGACGATGGGGAAGGGAAGGAAAAATAAAACAAGATGAAATCAGAGAGGGCAGAGAGGGAGAGAAACCATAAGAGACTCTTAATCATAGGAAACAAACTGAAGGTTGCTGGGGTATAGGGGGGTAAAGGATAGGGTAACTGGGTGATAGACATTAAGGAGGAGGAGGGCATAGGATGTAATGAGCAGGGTGTTATATAAGACTGGTGAATCACTGAACTCTACCTCTGAAACTAATAATACACTATATGTTAACTAAATTTAAAAAAATAGGAAATTCTTTTGATAATGGTAAGTGAAAAAAATAGAAAACTATGTATCATCTCACAATTTTACAATGTATATATACATGCACATAACTAGAAAAAAAGACTGGGAGGATATATACAAGAATGTTAGTTCATGGTAGTTATATCTGTGTTATGGGTGTTTCTGTACCCTAGTCATTTCTCTATTCTTCAGGAACATTAATTTTGTCCTTGTAAAGAAGAATGAAGGTCATTAGCTTTAAAATAGAGGATAAAACCAAGACAAATTCTCTGAAGAAAGCGATTGCTTGCTGACAGAAAGAGCCATATAAAATGCAGAATCTTATTTAAGACGTCAGCGACACATTCGATGACAGACTTAGTTTCACAAGGGCGCTAATGCCTGCTCAATCCATGCTCTCCCACTCTTGCAGCTTCTCCAACTTCCCCTGGTCTTCTACTCTCATTTGGTCCTTTCTCCTTCTGCCCTTTCCCAAATTTATTGGATTCATCCGGACTACACTTCCATAGGGGCCTGGCATGCAAAAACATCCCCAGCAGAACCTCCCCCTCAAGTCCCCGGCTTGAAGGCGCGCCCTCGGTCCCCCAGACCCCAGCTCCCTCTCTAGGACCGCCTGAGCTGCCGCCAAACCCCAGGTTTGCAAAGAGCAGACGGGAGATCAGACTGGACACACTGGGGGCCCCGGTTCACTTAAAAACACTAAAAACCACCAGTAGATGTCGCTCGGCCTACGGTCTACGTTGTCATTCACCGCGTCCCCGCCTCACCGGGAAATGAGACACAGGCTGGAGTGGGAGTCCGGCGCACAGCCGGTCACCGTGTTTCCTTACTCCAAAAACAGAAAAGAATAACCTGCACTGGGCCCCCTCATCCCACATTTGCTTCCAGGCAGAGATGCAGAGGGAAGGGAATGGGGCGGCGGGAGACCTTTGCGCCCCAAGCGCTCACCCTGCGCGGGCGGCTGGGAGATTGAGGGGCAACTCCCGGGCGCTAAGCTCTTTGAAAGCACCTGCCGAGGGGAGACATTTTTGACGTCGTCACGGGCCTCGCATCCCCTCACGGCATCCCAGACCCCTTGGCAGGCGGTTAGCAGGTGAGGAGGCCATCCCACGGTCAAAGAACGAGCAGCCGGACCAAGGACGAGGGTAACAGATCGACTACGGTTCTCCCAAGCTAGAGACCCGAGCCGGACCCCAGGGGTTCCAGTCGCCTCGGAGTCCCGCGGGTGGGCGGTGAGTGGGTGCACCGGCTACTGGCCAGGTGTTTGGTGGGGAGCTGCGTGTGGTGGGGCGGCCGAGCGCGGGTGGCCCTGAGGACCCGCACGGGGCAGGGCGCTCACCCGCTCGCGCTCCTTGGCGTTGGCCACGCGGCGCCGCTCCAGCACCAACTGGAGGTCCTCGGTCGAGGAGTAGCCTCCCGAGGGCAGCCGCTTGAGCCGGCAGACGGCGGCCAGCTGGGGCAGTGGCCCGAACTGCTCCCGCAGCACGTCCTCCAGCACCTCAGCGGGCGGGACGCCCAGGAGAGCCGGCGCGGGCGCTTCGTCCATGGCGGAGGACGGAGGGCAGGGGGCCGCGCGGCCTTTCATCGCCGGCACCTGGGGCCTCTCGAGGCACGGGGGCGGGGCCTGGACCACCCGTGGCTGTTCTCCCGCCCCGCCTCATGCCTCATGCCTCTTGCCAGTGGGCTCCTGCGCTCCGGAAGACTGGCCCTTGGGGGTCTGGGTTTCAGCAGCTCCGCAGGTGATTTTGGTGAACACTGGTTACTGACAACAGTTTCTCAAATCTGGCTGCACACTGGAATCACCTGGGGAGTTGGGTTTTTCTTAATCTGCCCACCTGTGTACCAATCCCCAGAATTCTAATTTGGTTAACCCAGGTTGAGGACTGCGCTGCTGGATACATGTATATACATGTATGCAAATATATGTCTGTATGTGTATACATTTACCAGAAAAACTTGATGGCTACACACAAAACTTAAAAGTTCATTTTGAAATAAATAAAAGTTGTGACAACAGTAAGAGGTCCTGTAGTCCCTTCACCTAGATTCTCCACTGGTTACCTTTTTTCACATTTACTCCATTGCCCTCTTCGTCTCTATGTATATTCCGTTTTCATTATTCTTTAAAGGGTTTCCTAAGTCTGGCCCTATCTTCACGACCTTGACAGTTTCAGAGAGAAGTCTTTCATTCTGAAGGCCGTCTGCGCAATGTTCCCTCATGCCCAGATGTAGGCCTTCCCTTCTTGGCTGGGACTCCACAGAAAAGATGCTGGACTGTCTCCCTACATCCTTTCAGGTTATCCCTGATGCTGACTTGTCCCACCACTGGTGAACTTAACCTTGATCACCTACTCAAGGTGGTATCTGCCAGGTTCCTTCACCATAAATAGACTAATTTGTTCTTTTGCTTGTTAACTATTTTGTAAAGAAATCACCAATATCCTCTAGCATCCATTGCTAACTCCTGCCTGAATTAACCACCATTTTGTGGCCAAGTGGTTGACATCCTATTGTGGGGAAGAGATTTTCTTTCTCCCCCATTTATTTATTCATCTTGTATTTATGTGAGCATGAACTCATGACTTTTGTTACAGGGTGCACTCGGTGAATCATCACCAACACCATTAAGGGTTAAACAATGAGAGGTTTATTATAACTGGCCAGTGACCACTTGCTAGAGTCCAGTCTCTGTGAGGTCTCCGACCCTAGGGTGATCTGGGTTTTTAAAGAAACGAAACATGTCCTGGTGGGCATGTCTACAAAGAAATGAAACAAACCCAGATGGGTATGTCTCTAAAGAAACAAAACATATCCTGGTGGGTATGTCTCCAAAGGAACAGAACCTATCCAGGTGGACATGTCTCCATTCAATAGCAAAGCAACAGCAGTAAGCTTATTCTTTTACAGAAGCGGGAGTAGCTGGTTATGCACGATAGCACAGTGGGGTGATTTCTTATAGCTTTGTAATGGGCCAGGGCTGGCTAGGTGATTTCCAGCTCCAAGTTCTGGGAAATGTTTATATTGTTGGGCTCACCTAGGATCAGATGTCCCCTAGTTAGCCTCACAACCACCGTTTTGAGTATCTGGTGCCCACTTAACACTTTTTGTTTTATTTAATAAGATGTAATTTATTCATTTCATTATTTTAATGCTCAAATGACCCAGAGATTTGGCCTGGAGGAGCCCCATCATGCTGGCTTCTCTGTTCTTTTGACATGACACCATCACTCTTTGTGTGCTTTCTTACTTGTCCCAAAAAGGCTCATCTTTAATTGTCCCAGCCCAGACATGGAATCAGTCAATTCTTTTAGTGGAAAATGAAATTTAGAAACAAAGATTTGGGGAAGCACCTGGGTGGCTTGCTTGGTTAATCATCTGCTTTCCACTCAGGTCATGATCTCGGGGTCCTGCAATCAAGTCCCATGTTGGGGCTTCTCCCTCTCCTCTGTGCCTCCCCCCCCACTCATGCTTTATCTATCTATCTACCTATTTATCTAAAGTAAATAAGCGAAATCTTTTTAAAAAAAGAAAGATTCGAGGGGCACCTGGGTGGCTCAGTTGGTTGAGCGACTGCCTTCGGCTCAGGTCATGATCCCGGAGATCCGGGATCGAGCCCCACATCGGGCTCCCTACTCAACAGGAAGCCTGCTTCTCCCTCTCTCACTCCCCCTGCTTGTGTTCCCTCTCTGGCTGTGTTTCTCTCTGTCAAATAAATGAAATCTTTAAAAAAAAAAAAAAAAAGATTCGAATGCTTGATTATTCATTCTTTTTGAGATGCAATCTTTCTAAACCCTCTTAGCAGATAGGAAATACACATATGTATACACACACACAACTATATATATATTTCTGCATAGAGATTTAAAAAGCATGAGTTCACACTAATACCTCCAATTTTAATCCAAAAGCTAAGATTTCTCGTGTTTCTTCTTAATTTGTAACTCCTTTCTCCAACAGTGAGAAACCTGACTCCCATTATCCTTAATGGATTTACTTATTTATCCACTTAACTCCACAGCCAGTTCCTAGTCACATCAGCCACCTCTTCAGGCCCATCTTGTACTCAGTTTCCCCCCATGGCACTGCCTACAAGGAAATAGCAAGAGAGGAGAAGAGGACATACTAAACATTTAACTGGGGTTCCTGAAGCCATGGGCATGAGAATGCGGTAAGATCTGTGCCTCTTATCTTCTATATGTCTTGCATTTTTCACAAGCATGGGTTTTATATATAAGTATACATATACATATATATGTACATATATATTACTTAAAGGAAAATAATTTTGTTTGCTCTAAGTTTATTTGATGTTGTCTGCTGGCAAACAGAAGGCAAAAGAGCCAAATATGTGGAAATAAAGCTTAAAATGGAAATTATTTACCCATTTACTTAAATTTCCTTGAGCATCAAAAAGGACATTAATTGCTATTTTCTATTTTATTCCTGTGTAGCAGGAACCCAGTGTGAGAACCACAGAAGTCATTTCTTCCTACTTGCTCCCCTCCCTCAACTCTGACCCTTACCTTCCTGCATCCTGTTTGACCCCTATATTGAGCCCTCTGTCCTGAAGGAGAGCAAACCCATGAACTAATCTGAGCTAAGATGTTACACCTGAAGTGTAACTACAACTAGCCAAGACTACGCTGGTGACTTGGTGCCTCTACCTTGCCCTTACCCCAAGATGCAATGGCCTACGGAATAAAATAAGTTAATTTTTCTCTCCCCTGGCAGTGTGAAAGTTGCAGGTCAGTGGTGCCTCTCTGCTCCTCATGATTACTTGGGACTTACGCTCCTTCCAGATCACTGCCCCTTCATCATTTCTCCTGTCATTTTAAAAAATGGAGCTATCCTATTAGAGGCCTGTGTCATCTCTGGTGCCTGGAGCATCAAAGCCCTCAGATCATTCACCCCAGTCAAGATTCAGAGCAGGATCAGAAACTTCTAGGTATTCCAAGCGGATGCCAAGTGATTTAATTCTGGGATGTAGGTGCTTAACACAATCACTGAGAGGGCTGGTGGAGTGGGAGGGGCTCAGCGGGAGACACAGCACCAAAGCTGCAGTCTAGGAAGCAGGAACCAGTGCTGCTGGGGCTGCCACTCGGCTCCCCCAGAGCTGGGGAAGGCGCCCTGGGGACACTGCTGCAGAGAAACACCAAGTCCCCACCCCCTGGCTTGTCCACAGAAAATTCTGCCTGATGTCCATGCTCACCAGCTCACAAACCTGTTTGTAAGGAGGTCATCTTAATTGGCATCCAGAACCCTGGGAATAAGGGGCTCTGGAAAATAGAGTTTCAGCCTCCCTGCCTCTGCAATGGGGGGAGGCACCCTGGAGGAAGGGAACACCAAGGAAGGGGGGGATGAGAGAGTGGATCCACTGTATCCTCCACCCTGAAACGTAGAGAAACCAGACAAACTGGCTCTTGCTTCATCTTTTGCCCCAGCAGAGTCGCCTCATCGGTCTTTCCTGTTTCCTACCCTGGGGCCCAGCTAAGAGGAACACTCCCCATATCTGCCTGGGCCCTTTGCTGGCCCCTCATCACACTGATCGGTTTGTGCCTCAGACACAGTTCCCTTAATCTCTGTAGCTAGTCAAAACATGAAAGAGCTACTAAAAACAACAAAAACAAAAAAAACAAAAACAAAAACCAAAGAACAGCTCAACTAAGGGAAGGTGAAGAATAACATTTTTAAAAGGGATCAAAAACTACAAAGATACAAGTCTATATTGTTCAGAATTCCTATCTGAATCAATCTGGCAATTCCATATTATTACTCATATTCATCTAAATGCATTATTATTACATTCTATGTATTATTTCATCTCACCATATTCCTGCGAATTGGACTTTACCTCAATTGTACAGATGAGAAAACTAGTGCCAGAGAAGTTGAGTGACTACACTGTTGGTCCGTTTCTCCTCAAAATCTGAATGTCCTCTATCCCAGGATCCCTGGGCCCAAGCCCACACTTCCAGCTGGCCTGGTCCCCCAGTGACAGGCTCTGCCTGCTTGCCGTGCCCCATACTGCACTGCCCCTGAGGCTCCTCCTCCTCTACCCCCATGGGCATGTGCTGGGGTCACTATCTTGGCCACAGCACCATCAAAGTTAACTGTGGGTCAGAAGTGCTTCTCCACCGAGAAGAGAGAAGGGAACAGACCCACAGGTTTTGTCCCTGAGAAGCTGGTGAGAGAGGTCAGCGACACCCCCCCCCCAGCTCAAGTCCTCAGTGTGCTGGTGGCAGCAGCCAGGTGGCCTCCAGCCTTGACAAGATGTAGCAAGGTGCCTGACAGCCTCCTGAAAAAGTAGATGGATAGAAGGTTGGAGCCATGCATACTGTGGGGCCTCACAAAGAGTTGAGACTTAGAGGGCCTGAAGGTTAGTCAGAGGTCTGAGAGGAAGAGCTGCTGTAACACAGGACTTCATAGGGCCATAGGCCAAGACATTCAAACTCTCTAGGCTTCGTCTTGCCATCTATAAAGCAGAAATTGTGATAGAAGCTTCCTCAGAATTGTATCAAGGAGTCAATTAGGCCATTGGCACAATGATAACAGCTGATTGCTGGTATGATGGATTCCATGAGCTGTGTACTTTTCTAAGCTCATTTTACGGATTAACTTTCTTAATCTGCACAACATCCTCAAGAGAGGGGTACTCCGATTTTTTCATAGAAGAGGAAATAGAGACATGAAAGTCAAGTAACCAGCTTTCCCAGCTAGACTGGGACAAAGCTAGGACCCAGGCAGTCTGGCCATGAATCTATAATCACTGGGTCTATAATCACCAATGTCTTTGGTCTCACGTGATTCCTATCACATTGTAAGCCATGACTACAATAGCAATGATGACATACGAACCAGCAGAACATCCAGAAACTTGGCTATTACACAGACAAGGCAGAGGGTGTTCTGAGCAAAAGTGCAGAAGCTGCAATGAGAGCTGGTTGAGGAGACACTGAATCCAGGGCTCAGTTCTGGTGATCCTGCCGCAGAGACATCAGGAAGTGCTCATTGGGGCTGCCTTGAAGAGGGCCTAGAATCCCAATCCTGGGACCAGCTAGAGTGGGGAATGCTTGTCAGATCTAAGCAAGATAAGACTGCAACAAAAGCAGAGCCTTGAGGAAAGTCAAGAGGAAGTTGGCTACAGGCTGTTCTGGGGAAGGGAGGGGGAACTGAGAAGCACAGCTGTGTGGTGGATACCCTACTGCATGGGGCTTGTCCCACAGGAGGAAACCTTCTTGAGGCCCAGCTAGCAGACCCCCTTCTATCGTAAGTCGTCCCTCCTGAGAGTAGCCCTGGCCTCCTCGCTCTTTTATAACTTTCATGGGGCCTGGGACTTTCACTAGTGGTAGGGGTCCCTGGGCTCGGTTTGTTTTGAGCTCTGGGAATTGCTAGAAGCAGATAGAGAAAGAGCCACTTACAACTGGTCCTTAAATGTAAGAGCAATGCAAAAGAAGAGGTTCCTTCCAGTAAGCACGGTATAGACTCATGAGGGGGTCGGACCAAGACCCAGGCCCAGGCCCAGATCTGGCCATATGGGAGCAAGTGTTCTAACAATGGCAAAGTGTAGAAGGTGGAGGCATTCATTGGGAGAGGACACTCAGAGTTCCTGATTATAAGCACAGGTAGATTTTTTTTTTCTGAACTAGTGACTTAATGTCATCCTCAAAATGCTGTGACATCTGCTTCCAGAATGTGCTTACTCTCCTGACTGAGAAATTTTTCCCTGGCCCTAGAAAACTAAGCCTGGAGGGTCAGTTCATGACAGCCAAAAAGTCTATGCCTTCTCCCTGTGCTAGAGTTGGACTTTCCCCTAACTCACATTGTGAGTCAGGCTAGGTCCTCCTACGCCAAAAGACTAGAAACCATGCCTCTAAGAGAAAAGGCTGTGGCATGAGGGGGTCAACAGCACACCCCATGTGGTGGCAGTTATCACAGCCTATGTCTGTCCCCAGTACAATCCATGGTCACCGAGAGTGGCGGCTATAGAGGGTTCCCACAGCAGAGACTGGGTGGGGCAAGCACTCCAGGGTGACAAACTGACCACTTCCCCCAAGACAACGAGGACTTCAGTCTGTCTCCCCAGATGGCTCCACTCTGTCTGTGGAGAACTGAATTCTTCTGCCTTTCTGACTCTCTTGAGGAAACTGCAGCTTTCGGGCCTTTCTCTATAGAGAGAATGGTCTAGCCCAGGCATGAGAATTGACCCTCCAGCGTGAGTATGTTTACCTGTCCCTGTTCCATTTGCTTCAGGCCACAGACCACTGTTGGTTAGACAGATAATGAATGGCGGCTTACTACTCCAAGATATCACCACTCCCAGATTTCAGGCTCCAGAAGAGTCTTCCTGAGGCTATGAGAAGGGGCTAGGTGTCCTAACTACCTCTCCTCCCTACTAAAATGCTGGCCTGGTGGGGAGGGTGGGGGAAAGGGATTTTTATCTGTTTCGTTCACTCTGGGGTGTTTTTTTCTAAAGATTTCACTATATTTTTATTTGAAAGTGAGAGAGCAGAGGGAAGGGCAGAGCACAAAGGAGAAAGTCTCACATAGACTCAGTGCTAAGCAAGGAGCCCAATGCAGGGCTCAATATCATGACCCTGAGACCATGACCTGAGCCGAAATCAAGAGATGGATGCCCAACTGACTGAGCCACCCAGGCACCTCTGTTTCCTTCACTTTTGAATCCTGAAAACCTGGAAGAGCACCTGGTACGTGGTAGAGGCTCAGTAAATGTCCTGGATTGCATGAATATTGGTAAAAAGTAGAAGTCTTCAAGTAGACTTCATGGTTATGAACCTTTAGACATTAAAGTAACACTGAAATATATAAATCAAAAGCTATTAGGATTATGACATGACAGGACGACAAAATAAATGTTCTACATGGGAGAGTTAACACAAATCCTCCTAGAGAAATTGATAGGTTGTGTAGAGAAAATATAAATGAAGAGAGAATATCTGAAAAATGAAAATCACAAGCCTAATATAATAAATACAACTATGGAACATTTATAAAAAGTGAGGAGACAGTACTAAGCTTCAAAAAAATCACAGTAAACTTCTAAAAAGTGGGACATATTCATATTGGCTCCTACCTTTTTTGCATAAGCTAGGTAAACCCTAAAACAAAGACCAGAAATACATAAAAAGAAAATAAGCCCATCCCTATATATCTATATTGCTATAGATGCAAAATACTAAGGAATAAACTGTCAGGAAATCAAATCCAGTAATGTGTGTAAATCTAAAAACAAACTAACAAAAAACTATAAATGTACTAGAAGAAATACTGAAAAATGTGATTTCAATCCTGCAATAGAGGAGGAGTTTCTAAGAATGATAAAAAGCTAAGAAGCCAAATTCTCATTCTAAATTGAGCTGGTAGAAAGCCCAGTCTCTGGAAGGGGGGATGAGACCACAAGAAGAGGCCAAAGCCAGAGATATGGCATCAAAAGTTAACAGTCTGGAAATGAGATGAGGCTAGCCACAGGACAGGAAGAAGTTGGGGGAGTGGCTTAAAGGCCTGGCCAAACCCAGCTCCAGCCCTATCTGCAACAAAGGAACCGTAAGGAATATCTAGGATCACTATCATTTCTTGGAAATTTGTCCCCCCTGTATGATGTCCCTGTAGTTTGTGTTAATCCTCTGCTGTTTTTCCAAGAACTAACTAAATGTCCGTGGCTACAAAGCCCTTAAACAAAGATTTGTTTGTTTCAGGACAGAAGGGACACTGAGGAAGGAGAACCAATTCAGGGAGAGAAGAGTATGATGGCCGTCGCATAGAAGAGCACAAAGCTTCCGTGCAGTCAGTATTTATTGGGGACCTGCTCTCTCGCAGGCCCGTGCTGGTTGCTGACAGGGATACAGAGGCACGGCGAGCCTTTGGCCTTGAGGAGCCCTGGATCCCACTGGGTTATGTAAGATAAACATGTTTCAAGGGTTAAATGGAAGGGCAGAGCAAGAAACACAAAAGGCCAAATGGAAAGCCCCAGAGAACAAGCTGCGTCCACAGGTTCACAGGCATCAGGCAGGAAGGTCCAGAGCTGGCAGTGACGGAGACCCCTCAGATCTGGCCTGTCTCAGGCCACATGTTGGCTGATAGGCTTCTTACAGACCCAGTTATAGAGGGAGTCACAGCGAATGTCATTCCACTTCTGCTCAATATGGACACAGTCTTCTGTCTGCCCATCCCAGTGCTTCCAGTTGTCTGGCTGGTTTCTGTCCCAAAACCTGGAAACAAGAGGGCTTTATTCTGCCAGATGAAAAAAGCGTCTCTTCCCCCCACTATGGCATAAGAGGCTGAAGTGGCATGGGTCCCTTATGGTCCCTCCAGGTCCCTGGAGGCCCTGGATGGTGACAGAGCTGGGCCTAAGGGTGCCCTAAGGGTGGCTCTGCTGACATTGTCTTTTGAGGATCAAGGGACAGGAAGGGTATCTGATGCTGTAAGCTCCCATCCCAGAATTCACATTCAGATACATTCTAATGAAGGCAGGGTCTACAGAGGGCATAGGACAAGTAAAAAATAGGGGCACCTGAGGGGCTCAGATGGTTAAGCATCTGCCTTCAGCTCAGGTGATGATCTCCAGGTCCCAGGATCCAGCCCCTCATCTGGCTCCCTGCTCAGTGGGGAGTCTGCTTCTCCCTCTCCTTCTGCCCCTCCACTCTTGTGCATGCTCCCTTTTTCTCTCTCAAATGAATAAATAAAATCTTAAAAAGGATAGGCAAGGAACAAAACAAACAAAGAACAACAGCACAGGAAGACCCACTCATAGTCTCCCTGCCAGCCCCAGGACCTAGCCTGTTCTGATGCCTCTCCGTGGAGGGGTCCATGCAAGGACCACAACTCTGCCAATGTGTATACACCACCCACACACATCACACACATCACAGATACACACTTATCACACATACATCATATACACAACTACACATCCATTCTCTATACACACATCACACACACACACATCATACACATATATCACACACACAACACAAGCACTTACTGTGCAGGAAAACACACACAAGGTAAGGACAAAGAGTCTCTAGCCAGACCTGCCCTGTGTTCCTGGGACAGCACCAGACAGTGCTGGACTCACGCTCTGCTCTGGGCAACATTGAATGGTGTCCCGTCCACCCAGCGCCAGGAGCCCTCCTCGCCCATGTCAGTGAGGCCAATCCAGTGGTAAGAGGTACTCGTGAACTTTATCAGAAACGCCTGTAGGGAAAAGGCAGTGTTGTTTGACCCTGTGTACGGAGCTGGCTCTCCCAGCCATATGGAAAAGGAGGCTAGGCTGTCCTCTCCCTGGTGCTGGGGCATGAAGCTCACTCCTCTGCAGGAGCTGGGCCCCTCACTGCACCTTCCATGGTGTGTCCAGGATTGAGGGCAGGACCCAGGTCCCCTCAGAGAAAGCCCAACTTCTCCCATGTTGACTTGATGCATATGGCTTCACTGAGACAAAGACCAATCTGGCCATAGTTTATTAAAGAGATGTATTTTATTTAAAAAAAAAAAATAGTGGAGCGCCTGCATGGCTCAGTCGTTAAGCGTCTGCCTTTGGCTCAGGTCATGATCTCAGGGTCCTGGGATCGAGCCCCGCATTGGGCTCCCTGCTCAGCAAGAAGCCTGCTTTTCCCTCTCTCACTCCCCCTCTTGTGTTCCCTCTCTGTCAAATACATAAATAAAATATTTTTAAAAATAGCATGTCCTCTGATGGACATACAAGACCAGTCTCAGGAAAACCACAAAGGATGAGGAGTTCCATGAGTTGAAATGGACCAAACCCATTATGGTCCCTTGACAATAACCCTAGGAAATTATGGTAAGGACCTTCGGCAGATGGGCCACCAGGGTCTATATTGACTTTGGTGGTCCTCAGATTTCTGTGTCTGGCTTTCCCAAGAAGTATGGGTCTCCTGCTCATGGGCCTTCCACAGCCATTGCACTCATCGAGGTTAAAATCAGGATTGACAACTAGAGCAGAAGCTAAAGGGAAAATGGGGGGATGCGGAGGGAAGTTATACTCCCAGCACTTGAAGGGCAGTACCCCAGTGCCACCTCCCTTTGCCCTTCCTCACTGCTGACGGGTGTGGGCCTCTGGCTGTGTCTCCCTCATTCATCGAGGACATCAAGGTTTGCTGGCAGTGCTTCTACCTCTAGAGCAAGATGCTCGTGGGAACTCAAACATTTGTTCTCTGACGGACCTAAGAGACCAAAGGCTTCTGCCCTGCCCCGCTGCCAGAGGAGGAAGGCCAGAGCGCCCAAGTCCCTTATCCCACACCAGGCCCATCAATACCACCCCAAGTTTGCAACTCTGACCTGCTCCTCCTCAGAAGTCACCGAGGCCAGGTGGGCTCCCTGGGACACACAGAACTGCTCAGCCTCGTGCCAAGACTTCTTGACATGAGAAAAGTAATACAAGTTCCCATTGTAGACATGCCAGCCTTGCAGGATCAGCTGAAGAAGTTGATCTGGAGCAAAGGTGGGAACGAGAGAGAACCTGGTGGCAGGTACCCAAGAGCTGCCCTTCCTGACCTCTCCTGGGACGGGCCACTGAGGGTCACAGCCCATGCAACACTTGATGCCCAGTGTTCCAGGGGCAAGGCCTGGAAGGTTGCACCCCCAGCCTGATGCCCTGTACACCAGGAAGCAGCTCAGGATACCTGGCTGCATCCCCTCAGGGATCCTCAGATAGCTTTGCTACCCAGACAACACCTTCTTTCCAGACTCCTGCTTTCTGGCTCCACGACCCTCTCTTGCCACTTACTGCTCCCATCGGACAGTCTGCTGCGCCTCAGTTCCTGGCATCTCCCTGGGAGACTTTGCAGCCATCCCACAGCGCCACTCACGTCCTTCCCTGCACCTCCTTCCACGTCAGCTACCCACACCCAGGACCATCCTCAGGCCCTCTAGCTGACCTCTCCATTTCAAGCTCTAAAAGCTCATTCCATGAGCACAGTCCTCTTGTGCTCTCAGTTCTCCCCTCCCTCCCCACTATCACACCCTGCTTTGTAACATCAAACATCCCAGCTGTTTGAAATGGTGCCACAACAGACTTGCTTATTCATTCATTCCTTCTTTTGTTCAACATCCACAGTTCAATGGTGTTTGACTTCTGTGAACTAAGGACTAGTAGACAAAGATCAGTAAGACATGATTCATGCTGTCAAGGAGCTTACGGTCTAGCAAATGAGACAGAAGTGTAAGAAAGGCATTGAAGAAGCTTTGGTGAAAGACTATGCACATGTTTGAACAGAGCCATAAAGGAGGGGATGGTCTATGTCACCTGAGCTGCATGTGGCATTCAGGAAGGACACCCTAGGTGAGCTGTCACTCCAGCTAAGTCTTAAAAGACTGAGGAAGAGTTCACTGGGTGGTCAGTGCCAAGGAGAGCATCCCAGGCCGGGAGAGAAAGTAGACACAAAAAGTATGAAGCTGTGAAACAGCACAGCATGGCCTGGCCTGTTCAAGAGCTCGGGATGGTCAGAGCATAAGGGAGGGGAGGCGAACGTGGACAGTTCACCGTTGTCCATCTTGTGTGAAGGAGTGTGGGGTTTTTTTCCTCTGTGAGCACTGGGAAGCCCTGAAGTGTTTTAAAAAGGATAGTAGTGTGTTCCAGATTTTCACTGAGCTAATATCAACCTGGTGACAGCGTGGAGACTGAAAGAGAAGAAGGCAATCCTACCCAGGCCAGAGACACCAATTAGAATATAATTGCAAGTGTCTCAGTAATGATGCCGAGTGTGCAAACCAGCGGTTTTCAAAATGTGGTCCTGGACCATCAGCATCACCTGGGAATTAAGCAGAAATGGAAATTCTCAACCCCATCCCAGACTGGCTGAATCTGGAACAGTTCCTTAACAGTTGGTGCTTTAACAAACCCTCCAGGCGATCCTGATGGATTTCAAAGTTGAAGAACCAGTAGTCTAAACTGAGGATTGGCAAACTGCAACCTGCAACCCGTAGGCAACCTCTTTCTATAAATAAAGTTTTATTGGAACATAGTCACACCCTTTAGTTTACATCCATCTTTGGCTGTTTTATTGCTACCGCAGCAGATATGCTTCAACAGAGGCTGTTCAGCCAGAAGCCCAAAATACCTAGTAGTTGGCCCTTTAAGAAAAAGTTAAGCTAATGGTTCTCAGTCCTAACTGCCCATTAGAACCACCCAGGGAGCTTTTAAAAAAATTCTATATCCACACTGCATCCAGACCCTCCGCCTACAAAAAAAGATCAGTTCTTGATGTGGGTCCCAGCCATCAGCATATGTAAAGCTCCTCGGGTGAGCCCAATGTGGCCATCAGTAGAGAAACACAGGTCTCTGCTAAAGCAGTAAGTAGACATTAGGACATAGGAGGGCATTAGGAGGACAGCAGGGGGCACTCGAGAGGCATTAAGGGGCGCCTGGGTGGCTCAGTTGGTTAAGTATCTGCCTTTGGCTCAGGTCATGATCCTGGACACTGGCGATTGAGCTCCGCAGTGGGCTCCCCGCTCAGCGGGAAGCCTGCTTCTCCCTCTCTCACTCCCTCTGCTTGTGTTCCCTCTCTGGCTGTGTTTCTCTCTGTCAAATAAATAGAATATAAAAAAAATAATAATAAGGGCAGACGTCCAGGCTTCTGGTGGACCCAGATCAGGAGTCTCTCTTTAAAAAAAAAAAAAAAAAAAAGGTTTCATTTATTTATTTTGAGAGAGAGAACAGGAGGAGAGGGGAGGGGCAGAGAGAGAGGAGAAGCAGACGCCTCACCGAGCAGGGAGCCCCATGCAGGACCCTGAGCCCATGGCCTGAGCAAAAGACAGACACTTAACCGACTGAGCCACCCAGGCGCTCAAAACTGGGAATCTCTTCAGCCACTGCTCAAACCACCCCCCTCTCACTCTTAGCTAGTGACCTCCTACTCTACCCAGGAAGAGACCCCTAGATCAACTCCATCAGTTTCTTGTTCCCACATCTGCAAATGGGTGAATACCTACTGCCCCACCTCCCCTTCCCAGCCTCAGAGGTTCAAGTACTTACCCTCCCAACCCTTCAAGGTCAATCCCTCAGTGGCTCATTTCATCCTATCTCTGTCTCCTTCTCCTCCCACCACCTCCCACTTCACTAGTTCCTTTCTCCCACCCACAGATCAAGCCTATCCTCAATCTAGAAAAACCCTCTCAAGGACGTTCACCAAAACACTAGCAGTGGGCTCATAGAGAAAATGTAGAGGGGCACCTGGGTAGCTCAGTCGGTTAAGCGTCCAACTCTTGGTTTCAGTTCAGGTCATGATCTCAGTGTCATGAGATGGAGCGCCACGTCAGGCTCTGTGCTTAGTGCAGTGGACTTGGGATTCTCTTTCCCTGTTCCTCTGCCCCTCCTCCTGCTCACGTTCTCTTTCTCTCCTTTCTCTCTCAAATAAATAAATAAATACATCTTTTAAAAAATGTAGAAATGTTCATGGAAATACAAGTGGTTATTTTCTCATCATTTTCTTTTTCAGTGTCTGCCCATTGTCTATAATCAATATGGAGGTTTTATAATGTAAATATCAGTGATAGGTGTTTTTTAATCCTCTCCTCTGCCATGCCATCCTTCCACCTCAGCCTCTTTGCTCTTCTTCATTCCTCAGCCAAGGTCCCTGAATGGCCTGTGCACCTGATCTCTCGTTCATGCCCTGCTGAGGGTGGTCTGACCTCCAGGTCACACACTATTCTTCACAGGAACTTCATTCCCAGTGACTTACTGATTGCCCAGAGTCACTGGGAGCTTTTTGGTTATTTTATGCCACCTCTTAGGCATTCACCAGAACTAGCCACTTCCTTCTTGAAATTCCCTCCTTCTTTGACTTCCCCAGAAGCACAGCTCCTGGTTCTCCCTCTGCCTCTAAGACTGCCTTCCCTAGTAGTCTTCTTCAATAAAACCTCTTTCCCTTCTTGCCACCTGAAGGTTGACTTCTGGATTCTGCTCTCAGCTTTCTTCCCATAAAGCATTTTATCCCATAGAAGCTGCCCCCCACTCCCACTGCTGCAACCAGAACCAACATACCCAGGGCTCCCACAGCTGTGTCTGAAGCCAGCCTGTCCCCCACTCTCCAGACAGCCTGCAGAAGACAGCCACTTGAATACCCCCAGAGCATCTCAGGCTCAGCATGTCCAAATCTTGCTGCTCTTCTCCCTTCTCATATTCCCTCTCAGTATGGAGACCCATCTAGTCAGCCTTCCTGAAGCCCTCTAATAGACCCTCATCTCCTGAAAAATAAAATCCAAACTCAGAGGCCTTCCACATCCATCTGGTGCCTCTCCAGGTCTGCCTAGCTTCCTAGGAGAGTGATTTTCAAAGTGCAATCATCAACCCATTCGTGGGAAGTAACAAGGTGTTATTTTTTTAAAGAATAGATTATAAAATATATAGAGTGCACCTGTGTGGTAAAACTTTTGACTTTTGAAACGTGTGTGTGTGTGTGTGTGTGTGTGTGTGTGTGTGTATGAGAGAGAGAGAGAGAGAATTATACTGGGTCACAAAATAAAACAAATTTCAGGCTTACATTCAAAACAGTTTGAAAGCCACCATTCTGGTCCCTGCCTATCAGCCTCTCAGCCTGCTCCTCATCACCTGTCCTCTTGGCCACAGTCCAGTCAGACACAACTGCTGGAAGTTTCCTGAACCTCATGGCTATGCATCTTCATGCCTGTGAACCTGCCATCCTCTTAGCCTACATGTTTGGCAAACATCTACTGGTCCCTCCAGACTCAGCCCTCTTCTCCACAAAGCATCTTTTGATCTTTGCTCCTCCAAAAGGTTTCTCCACCACTCAGAAGATTCCTTTTCTATACCAGAAGACATTGACCTCAGAAGGGCCCTTCTCTCCCTTCTTTTTGCACCTCTCCACCTCAGTTCCTAGACCTGCCTCTCACATAACACCTCTTACACCTCCCTGCCTCCCTTCCACACACTGTTCATTTCTCAAGTGTTGTTTTGTCACTTGGCCAGATGCCAAGCCACTTGAGAGCAGGGACGGCTGCCTTCTGCCACCTCCACCACTGCCGAGGCCCATGGAGCCTACTCAGGTGGCTTCAGCCCTTCTCCAGCTCCCACCCTCCTTCCCAGGGGGAGGCATGTTGAAGTAAGCAAAGGCAGGGACACCTGGGTGGCTCAGTCGGTTAAGCATCTGCCTTCAGCTCAGGTCTTCATCCCAGGGGCCTGGGATCCACCTCATGTCAGGCTCCCTGCTCAGCGGGGAGCCTGCTTCTCCCCCTGCCCTTCCCCCTCCCCCTGCTTGTGCTCGCTGTCAATCCCCCTCCCCCCATCAAATAAATAAATAAAATATTTAACAGAAATGTTTTCAAGTAAGCAAAAGGTTGAAGGTACAGAAGACTACCCACCCAGCAGACTGTACCTCCCGAGCCCACTCTCCCATCCCACTTACTCTGGGTCCTCTGTTGCTGCTCCTGGGAACCAAGGGCCACACAGACTGTCTGCAGGCGACTCTGTTCCTCCTGGATTTTCGTAGTTAGTGTTTTGATGTTCTCTAAGTTCGCTTTTAACCGCCGGATCTCAGCACTGGCCTTCTGCAGATTGCTCTCTACCGTCCGGATCTTGGAACCTGAGGCTGCAGCAGTCTTCATCCCTTCTTTTAGGGTCTGTATCTCTCTGCTGGCATTTTTCAGATGAACACCTAATACCTGAATCTTGGAATCTAGGGCACTGGCATTTTCAAGCTCTGTTTTTAATAACTGGATTTGAGCATCTTGTTGCTCCAGACGGCTGTGTGTTACTTGGGTCTGGGCAGTGACAGTTTCCAAATCTCTTTTTAACAAGCGAATCTCATCACCAGCCCTTTTGAAATGACTTCTTAACGACTGGATCTCAGAGCTGGTGTTGTCTAAACTGCCTCTTAGAAAAGTCTGCATCTGGGAATTTAAAGCTTTGGCATTTTGTAGGCTTCCCTTGACCCTCTGGATCTCAGCATTGGCTCCTTCTAAACTGCTTCTTAAAACCTGATTCTGGTCCCTTAACTCATTGACACCAGCCAGCTGGCCGCTCATTACTCGGATCTGAGCATTAGCATCCTTGAGACTGCTGTTCACCCACTGGGCCTGGGCATTTGCCACTGTCAGCCCTGCTTTCAATATTGCAATTTCAGCGTTGGCATTTCCTAAGCCTCTGCTCAGCCTGTGGAGACTGACACTGGCGTTTTCAAAACTGCTTTTTAAGAAACTGTGAGCCTGGGAATTTAAAGCATTTGCCTTTTCCAGATCTCCTTTTAGCTTCTGGATATCTACACCGGCCCCCTCCACAGAGCTCCTCAACATCTGGGTCTGGAAACTCAAGGTATTGGCATCCTCTAGAACATCTTTTACCCTCTGGATGTCAGCACTGGCATTTTCCAGATGACCACGGAGAACCTGGATTTGAGAACTGACATTGTCCACTCTGCAAGTCAACATCTGGACCTCCGTACTCCAGGTGCTGGAATTTTCCACATGGCTTTTAAACATCTGGATAGTCTCTTGCAACCCTGCCACTCCGCCAGAATGGTGGGGAACTGGAGGAAGGAAATCGACAAGACAGCTGCAGATGCCCGTTACATAGGCAAGCTTTTGTTATGTGGGCCAACCATAGTCTTCTCGCATTTTCTAAGGGAAATGTCTGAGTGTGCCTCAAGCAGCCTCCTGCTCACTGCAGCCACCCAGACCCTGGGAATGGGCCACCTGAGACTGTGGGCCAAAAGATAAGATGAGGGTGAATTTAGGTGTCCCCCATAAACTGAGGGACAGAAGGACTGAAATACTTGCCTACTATAAACTAGCTACCACTAAGAGTCGTGCTGGTCAGGCTTGGATTATTTTGCCCTTGTAATTGAACTAGAAGGTAACTGATTATATCATTGAGAGCTGCTGAAGTTTAACTCCACTGACATTTCACCATTAAATGGGTCACTATGAAAAAGAAACTAGGTATGAGTAGAGCCCATGTGTAGTCTTCCACTGTATTTGTACACCAAGCACGAAGCCTCTTGATTCACTTCCTAAAAACAGCATAAACCACAAACATAGTTTTCTGATCATAAATTCCAGAAACTAAACAAAACAGGAATGTATAGAGGAAGCCCCCTGTTCAATCCACACACAGGGCTAAGGTGGACATTTTCCAGGTGATACCAGACCCTGGAGTGGAAAAGGCCTTTTGGGGGGCTGGCATACTCAGTGTTACATGGAGCAAGAGTCCCCACAGAACAGTCTGAGGATATGGGAGACCTGAGTGAAAGCGCCGATCATTGCGGTCATTCAGGGAACCCCTTTCATCTGCATAGTCGTTCCCACCAACCCCACCTGTTGCTGCCTCTGGTCCTACCAGCATCCTTTGCTCACCTCACAAGCTAAAATCTTATCTCAGACATTCGTGGTCTAAGACTCTCAATGCCAGCCTTCTCTCAGGAATAGGGAGAAGAATCCAGGTAGGCAGGGACCCTCTCTGGAAGAATCCTGCCCTATTCCTCACGCCCTACCTAAGCAAATGTATGAGGTCTCAGCCACCATGTTGAGGAAAGGCCAAGGGGTCAGGTGGCCTTTGAAGGAATGAGAAGTCCAGTCAAATATTCTGTTTTGTAAAGACAGACAAATACATCAAAGGAACAGGATAGAGAATCCAGAAATAGACCCACATATATAGGGACCATTGATTTTCAAAGCTGTTTTTTTTAAAAAAAGATCATGTCTTCTTGTGAGAAAATTGGAACCCATTCAGGGGCATAAGAGGCATCAAAAGAGAGGCTCCTCTTAGGGTCTGGGCATCTGATTGCCCCAGCTCCCCCACTCCACCCCTACCGCCCTGTGTCTACTCACTGTGGGCTTCTACGGGTAACTGTCCAGTTGTGTTGTCATCTCCGGAAATCATGGCTGGAAACTCCTGGAAGGAGGCATAGGGCTCCAGCGGAGGTCTTGGCTTCTGTAGAACTAAGATACCCATTTCTGGGTCGGCATACTCTCTCTGCACTAAGGCTGGGAAATCAGGCTGCCTGGCTCTCAGTCAGGGTTCCAGAAGGAGGGAGATGCCCCCCTCCCCAACCTTCCTCCACGGACCTCCGCTCTTGGGAGTCTCTCCTTGGACGGGGGCCTTGGTTGAGTCTCAGATAAGATCTGGTTCAGGCCTGGGGCCAGAGGTAGACTGACTCTTCTGGGGGCAGAGGGAAGGCAGCTAGCCTCTGTGGGACCTTTATACAGGAAGACAGAGATAGTCCACGGGGCTCAGGTTACCTATGAGCTTACCCACAACAAAGAGAGCCACCAGAGAGGAGACAAGAGTCACAGCCATAACTGCCATGGTGGTCTGAACAAGCCTGGGCCTCCTGAGGACTGCAGGAGGCCCTGCTGCAGAGTCCAGCCCTGTAAGGGAGAAGCCAGTAAAGGCGCTGTGCTGTGTGGACTGGTTGCCGTCGGCCCTTGGGCTCAGTTTCCCGGACTGTCTGATGGGCATGAGAACACTGACCGTGCTTATCACAGAGATGGGAACTAAAGCACTTGGAAGCATTCACCTGAGCTGATTGAGGGTGTGGTGGCAACTCAAGGGGAAAGAGAGGACCATAGAATGTGGAGGAGGTGCACGGGGCACAGACCCCAGCACGGGGGAGGGCAGTGAATATGTAGTTTGCATGGGAAAAGAAAGGAGGGAGACAGGAAGGAACAGGGCAGGAACCTGACCTCTGAGTCCCATAGCCAGGCTTGCTTATGAACCCTGATCAGAGCCAGACTCACAGCCCTTTGGGACTGCTGCCTCTCCCACAGACTGACATAGGTCAGGGCTGGAGTCTTTCTGTGCTGGGGTCAGAAAGCCCTGCATGGGTGTCCTAAAAAGAGCTATGGTATTGAGTCTGAGGGTGTCATTAAGGATAAACAGTGTACAGGGGAATCCATTCTGAGGTGGAGAAACACTGGCCTGAGCCCTTGGGGCCTGGGGGCCCAACATGCAGAGATAGGACTCAGAACCAGGTCCCTCTGAATTCAGAGTTCACCTTTTCCTTGCCAGGTTGCCATCACCAAGGGAAAGGGTCTGGGGAGGTTTCCTGCAGAGACTGGGGTGTGCCCCAGGCTCTCTGTCCTCGCCTGACTCACCTTCAGCCCTTGCCTATTTATTCTGGGGGCTGAGACAGGAAGGAGCTGAGCTCTGGCCCACCAGGCAGGGGCTGACAAAAATGGCAAGGGCTGGGGGGACAAGCAAGCCAGACCCTGAAAAGGATTGACAGATGCCTCAGTTTGCTCACCTTGGGGGCGCAGGAAGACCCTCTGGTTGTCAGTGCTGAAGTGAACCCTGTCACCATTCATCTCTTCCTTTACCCTCCACCGCTGCTCCCTGCCAGGTGCCCCTCACAGGCTGTGCAGTGCAACACCCGAGGCCTTCCTGTGGCAGTGGGAAGTAAAGCTCAGTTTATATGCCCCTAGTAGGAAACTCCCTCCCTTGCTGATTCTGCAGAAGCACCCCAGCAGGGTCCTGCCCTTCTAGACTCCCAGGCGCCAGTCTGCCCTACCCTTCCCTCTCCTAGCCAGCATGGGCACTGGCCCTCCCCTCAAGCCCTTCACCCCAACCTCCACTCTCCAGCACAGTCCCTAAAGCTGGCCTCTGCACCCAAGTCACAAATACTTTCAGCTTTGTAGAAGAACATTCTTGTGACCTGTGGCTGACTCTTAGCCCTAGCCCCAGAGCCCCTCAAGTCACAGAAAGTCAGGTAAGGGAGGGAGCTGGATCAGTGTCACAGGTATTTGAAAGAGTTCAGGTGACTCTTGCCCCTTAGGCCCTCACAACTGGCAGGGGAAGGAAAGGGTCTCTGGTAGACTAAAAAGTGTATTTGGTCTCTGTCCCAGTTCCTTGGAATTACCTATGTGATAGGACTCTTTTTTTGCATTCACAAAGAGCCCCTTTTCAGCATACCTGAGTTTATGCTAATGAGGTGACTCAGGGTAGGCGCCTAGATAGTTTCAGGATGGGAGCTGATCCCCAAAAAACCAAACCCCAGCTGTCCATCCCCACCCCCACCCAGGACTTTCAGGTAGGAGAGGGGGCCTGGAGGTGGGATTACAAAAGATTCAGGCAGTTTTCGAGGAGTTTCCCGGCTGGTGAACATATCTACCCGCCTAGAGAGTGTCACATCCCTACTGGGCGGCAACAGAGGCTCTTCTGCTCTGGATTCTTCTGGACTTCATCGTATGTACGCCTTCCTCTGGCTGTTCATTTGTATCCTTCACTGTAAACTGTAATAGTAAGCATAGTGTTTTCCTGGGTTCTGTGAGTCATTCTAGTGAATTTTCAAAACTGAAGGGGGGTCATAGGAGCCCCCCGATTTGCAGTTGGCTGTGCACAAGAGTGGGCTATCTGGGGACCCCACTTGCAGGTGGCATCTGAAGTGGGGGCCATCTCGTGGGATAGGAGCCCTTGACCTATGCAAACTCCAAAGTCATTGTGAGGATGGACTTGAAGTGTAAGATACCCAGTTGATGTCAGAGCATTGGTTGGTGTCAGAAAACAGCAAACAGGACCCAACTCGATCCAGTTTCGCACCTCCACTGATTGCATCCATGCTCCCTTGAGTTGATCCAGTTTGAGACTAACTAGAAAGAAACTGACGGATATGCCAATGTGCTGCTTTGCCGGGAGACCCTGTGACGTCCCTGCCTCAGAGGGCTCCGGCTGTTTGTGGGCCTGGACAGAAAAGACAGGGAAGTGAGGCATCCTGGTGGAGCCATGTGAGCCCCAAATCCCCAGCCCCCAAAGGGGTAATCAGAGTGTCTAGCAAACCCCTTCACTTCTGATGAGCAGAATCAAAACTCCCACTGGCTGGCCAGTTCCAGAGCAGAATCAATTCTCCCTAAGGCAGTTCAAAGGTTAATGGCAGATTCTCATTCCTTAGTTCCCTGGTACTTTTCAAAAAAGATCACATTTTCTTTAACTCATAAAAATCTAATTATATATTTACCCCCATCTCACCAGCAACCCACTTGCAAGATATCAGTTTCCACCTTGCAAATGGCTTGTGCCGTCCTTCTTGTGTGGCTTCTTCCCAGTTTCCCTCTCAGTTCCTGGTTTCACTCTCCTCCTGTTGCCAGGGCTTTTGCCCAAATCCTGGAGTCAGCGTCCCACAGGCTCTCCCAGTGCTAAGAAGTCTGCAGCCCAACTGAAATGGTGGAGATGCTGTCCTGCGTGAGTGCCTAGTCCCAAGGCGGGGTCGGAAGAGCAGCTTCTGCCCAAGAACGGCTTGTGTCTCGG